>JAMPIV010008403.1:0-354074 GCA_024509875.1 Oreohelix idahoensis
TGTCTAGAACAAATTATAAGATAGATAAGAAGGGGAAAGAAAAAATCTATCATGTGAATCTCCTGAAGAAATATTGGAAAGAGAACATCAGGAAGAGACACACTTGTTGACCTTGTCCATTGCCATGGAGATGAAAAAGGAACCACTTTCATCATTTGAATATCCATTACACCCCTGTGAGACAGCGGCACAGGTGAAAATCAGTACACATTTAACGAAAACTCAGAAAGAGAGAGTGCAACAGGTTCTAGATAATCATGCAGAGGTGTTAACAGACCGACCAGGACATACAAACTTATTGGAATATGATATGAAGCTGATAGACCCCACACCTGTCTGTATGAAACCCTATTCGATTCCTTTTGCTAAGGAGAAAGCTTTGAAGGAAGAGATAGACTATTTGTTGAAGGAAGGAATTATTTCACACAGTGAATCTTCGTATAGTTCCGGTGTTGTACTCCTAAGGAAGCCCTCTGGAGAACATAGACTCTGTATAGATTACAGGAGACTGAATGCTATTACAGAAGGACAGGTGGATCCATTGCCGGATACAAATCAGCTGTTTGCCAGACTAAATAAAGCTAAATATTTCTCAAAAGTGGATCTGAGTAAAGGATACTATCAGATTCCAGTAAAGCCTGAGGTTGACCATACCTAGCTTTTAGTACCTCAGAAGGACACTATGAGTTTAATAGATTGCCATTTGGATTGAAGAATGCGCCTAGTGTCTTCTCTAGAATGATGAGAAAATTATTGGACCCTCTGAATAATCCATGTATCACAAATTTCATGGATGATATCCTTATAGCAACCGAAACATTTGAGGAACACATTGACTCTCTGAACATGCTGTTTAATCGACTTAGGGAGGCAAATTTAACAGCCCGACCAACCAAATGTTGCGTTGGATGTAAAGAATTGGAATTTTTGGGACACACAGTTTAACAGGGAAACATGACCCCTGACCCAAAGAATTTAGAGAAACTACAGAAAGCCCCGAGACCACAAACCAAGAAGGACGTGAGATCCTTTGTCTCATTATGTGGTTTCTACCAGAAGTATATCAAAAACTTTAATTCCATATGTGCACCGTTAACTGATTTGACACGTAAGGGAAATCCAGATCGAATTACATGGACACCACAATGTGAAATGGCTTACCAGGAATTGAAGGAAAAGCTCACAAGCAAACCTATTTTGAAATTACCTGACTTAAGTCAAGAATTCATTGTAAGGACGGATGCCAGTAATATTGGGTTAGGTGCAACTCTGCTACAGAGATCAGATGCATTGGATGGGGAATTAAGCCCAGTGGCATATGCTAGCAGAAAGTTGAATAAAGCTGAAACCAATTACTCAACTAGCGAAAAAGAATGTCTTGCAGTAATATGGGCGATAAAGAAATTCAATATTTATCTGTATGGGAAGGCATTTAAGTTGCAAACGGATCACAAACCTTTGTCGTTTCTAGCACAGGCTAGGCATGAGAACTCGAGATTACTCCGTTGGTCATTTGAGTTTAGCATAGAGTATATAAGTGGAAAAACAAATCTGGGAGCGGATTTTTTAAGCCGCCATCCGTGTGATGAGAATCACCCTAAACCCCAGGAAAAAATAATAAATTTCTCTATGTGTATATAGAATTATAGACTGACATATAACGTCTGTTTTAAGTGGGGAGGATTTGTCGTGAGAAATTCTAATCCACATATATAAATTAAAACGTAAATGTAAAGCCTAACAAATAACTTCAATAAAAGGAAAGAAGAATGGTAAAGAACAGTGCTGTCACAATGACTGTACTCGAAATCCCCCTTGTTTTCTACTTCGTCTGCAAATTGTAACGTTTCACGTTGATAGTAAAAGCCTACTGCTTCAATACCCGCCTTCTACGATAAAACGTGTACTGCCTTTCTAAGAAAAACCTTGAGATACGCAGCTGACCTAGATTTAAAATTCCATTCATGTCATTTTATACACTACGTTACCAAAAAAAACGAAAGACAGATGGACTAAAGATAGAAAGAAAGGGAGAGGCTGAAAGCCGGAACGCAGGCAATACTACCACAGTCGCGCGATACACAATTGCTGCCATCACGCGTGTAAGGCCACAAGCACTAGCTTTTTTTTCAAATCGACAGTGATAAAACGAGAGTTAGGTTTTAAAAAAACTTACAAAACGCTTATTAGGAAACATGACATTCTACTGTTTTATGTCTAAAATCCTGACATTAGTATGACAGTACAGCAGACACCCTAAAGTTTGGAAGTGAGGAGGTGGCAACAGCACGACTATCCTAGAAGAAAATACATATTTTGAACGCCGCCACTTAGCTCCTTTAAATTTGTATATTTGGGTTCCTTAGGACTTGCTGACAAATAATATGTTAAACGTTACGCAAATAGTCTAGGAAATAACAAATTATAGCCAAAAGAAATAGTGAGGGATGTCAGACAACACCCAAATCAGAATCGCTCAGTGGCAGATTTTCAACACACCATTGTACGGGAAATAGGCTGACATGTTACCTCCTATTTGATTGGCGGAAAATAAATGTAAGGCTAAACACGTTTAGTCGGACTATAAATACTACTTCTTTGTTGTTAGGGGAAACGTGAGTAGGAGTACTTTTTTTGAAAAGCTGTGTAAACATGGCATGATTGGTTAGACCTGCCAATATAGTCAATCAGAGGCGTCAGGTCAGCACCACATTTGCAAATAAACTTACTACAGAACCAGTGCGTTGAGCGCCAGTGCATATTTTTCTAAATAAAAGCCTGGGACATCGGCAGATCGAAATTGTGCTATATTCATTGCCAGTCAACGTAATTCTGTATTATTTCCATGAATTGTGGGACTGTGGTCCTAAAGTTATTGAGCAGCACCTGGTCAGAGCTTTGCTGAATCCAGAGGCGGACAGCATACTCCTTGGTCCATATAGCAAACAGTGAGGTGTCTCCAGAACACAGGGGAGCAATCGAGCAGAGGAGTCTTTTCCTGCCGCCATCACGAAAGATAAGCCTATGTGGTCAGCGGAGCTCAACATTATGTAACCCCATCTTAAACTGACATTGTATAAAAATAAGAGGGGAAATTAATTGTTTTAATGAACGGAACTGAGAACATCTCCAATACTAGTTCCAACAGAAACAAACACTTGAAGTCATGATGACAAATAACAACATAGCTTGAAAAAACAAAACCAGTATTACCTCATATTACTACTACACAACTGACACACATAGGATAATATTAATAAAATATGTCACTACAAGATTCATATTGATAAATTCTGTACATATAACTTGTAATTAAAATTGATTGTGATTCCTGGTTCACTTTGTATTTGAATCAGGACATATATATATTAGTGACAGTAATTAATACATATTTATATTTGAAAATTTACCAGTGCCTCATTTAAGAATAGTCTTATAGAGTGTTAAATGTGTGTGAGTGTCACAGTGTTGTCACGTGTGGTGGAATAAATTAAATTGTTTATCTGTCTGTTGTTGTTGTGACTTACACTTCATCATATACATACCCTAGACATTCAACGTAGTCATCACAATATTCCAGAATAATTCTGACTGAGGTATAAATATGTGGTAGCAAGTAAGGTCATCTGTAATACACTACCCTTATTAGATACAGATACCTTCACAGCTGATCTCAGTCAGTACACTAAGTCCCCTATAAATATTTATAATATCCCACTTTACCACATATATTGGGGGCTCGCTCCAGGGATATTGAACTTTCTCCTGTTATAGATATTGGGAATAATAAGAATTAAAAGGTATCCTTGGGTGGAAATAAATAAGGTTGAGCTCTCAGTGCCTGTAGTGTCCTTAGATAATTATTGAAAGATTGAATTGCATGTTAGACAATGGCCGACTTGGCAAAATTTCGATCTGCTGCTGTACAGACTGCGAAAGAGTTAGGAATGGACGGACAAATTATGATTGCTTATGTCTCTGCTGAATGTGACAAATATATTGAACGGGAAGAAAGAAGATTAGAAAAAGATGCCGAAAGAAAGTTAGAGGCTGAGACTAAGAGGTTACAATTTGAGGCTGAGGCTGAGACTAAGAGGTTGCAGATTGAGGCTGACAAAGAGGCTAAAGCATTGGAAGCCGAGGAAAGAAGACAGGCTGCAGAAGAAAGAAGATTGACTGCAGAGAGGGAAGCAGAAAAGGAGGAGAAGAGATTACAAAGGGAACATGAGTTACGACTAAGGGAGTTTGAGTTTCAAGGCCATGCTCCTGAAATGGTGCCAGTCCCTTTGCCTCTGATGCCACTGCTAGCCAGGGAGCCTCAACCTCAGCTATGAATTTTCATTTACATCATTTCGTTGAGAAAGACGATGATATTGAGAGCTATCTAAATAGATATGAACTATTGGCTACCACATATGGGTTAGAGAGAGAAAGGTGGAGCTTAAAGTTATCTCAAGGTCTTCGTGGGGCAGCTTATGAAGTTTTTGCCAAAATGAGCCGAGATGATCAGGAAAATTATGACATGCTAAAGCAGGCACTTTTGGTAAGATATGAAAAGAACGCAGAATTTTATAGGAAAAAATTTAGGAATGCTAAACTACTGTCAGGTGAAACCTATCACCAGTTCTCTGCACGGTTAGAGACATACTTGGAGAAATGGACTTCTCTGGGGAAAACCCAAGATCTTAAGGAAATGGTCCTTATAGAACAATTAAGAGAGTCCATGGCTCCAGACCTGAGAAAGTTTCTCATGGAACAAGGTGCAGAGAGGCTGGGTGAGTTGCTAAATGTTGCTGAAAGGTATCAAGCAGCTCAGGCAGAGGTATCAGGTAACAAAAAGAAACAGTTGGAAAATTTTAGGGCACCACAGAACTTTAATAAATTTGATCCTAGGGATCAAAACAAAGGTAAGCACCAGTTTGATAGGCCACGGTATGACAATAAAAATAAAACCCCACAATTCGATGAAAGGAAATATGATGAAAGAAAATCTTTCAACCAAGGAAAAAGGTGGTGTAAAAATTGTAAGATGAACAATCATGACACTGACCATTGTAGAAGGAAACCTCCTCATTGTGCTGCTATGACATCTGGGAAAAAGGGAAAAAAGGTCAAACCTGCAGAACTACAGGAACCATACCATCCCCCAGTGTGTGAAGATGTCATCTGTAATGGTGTCACTATAAGGTGTTTATATGATACCGGTTTAGATTACGATTCCGTTGTGAGTTCTCACCTGGTGCAGGCAGATCAATGCACCACAGAAACAGTGGAGATTCAAACTGCAACCAAGGATGTAGCTACCATGACACTTCCCGTCGCCCGGATAAAGGTGAAAACGCCATATGTGGAAGGAATCATAAAAGCAGCAGTGATAAATGAGCCAATCTACCCTCTGATATTGGGGTGTAGATATGTCTTCTTGGGGAATCCCAAGAGACCTGTGATACTGGCAACAGTGCAGACCAGATCACAGTCTAAAAAGGAGGAGGATACTCCAATAAATACTCATCCAGATGAGATGAGGAAGGCACAGGCTGAGGGCAAAACACTCAAGCCGTGTTTCAAGAAGTTGCCAAAATCTCATACACCTCCAGGCAAGGGAGAATTTTATATGAAGAACAAGCTGATATATAGGAAGGCTGGATCTGAATCCAATGGTCACGGACAGCTGGTCCTTCCCACTTCATATAGGACTAAAGTGTTGGAACTAGGGCATGCGATTCCCTTCAGTGGTCATATGGGGATCAGCGCAACAGGACAGCGTATAGCTTGTCACTATTTCTGGCCAGGAATAACTGAAGATATCAAACGATATGTAAAATCCTGTCCAGAGTGCCAACGAGTAGCACCTAAACATTGGACTGCACCAGCAACTCTGGGGGAAATGCCCATAGTGGGAACACCCTTTGAGAGAGTTGCCGTGGATCTTGTGGGACCTCTCACCCGAACCAAGAGAAGGAACAGCTACATTCTGACTCTGGTGGACACTTGTTCTATGTGGGGAGAGGCGGTAGCCCTGTCATCGATTGATTCTAAACATGTGGCAGAGGCATTGCTCACAATTTTCACAAGGTTAGGCTTTCCCAATCAAATCTTGACTGATAATGGCTCTCAGTTCAAGGGGAAACTAACTGAAGAAGTTTTCAGGATCTTCCAGGCCAAACACTTCCATTGTAGTGTGTACCACCCCCAAGGGAACGGCCAAGTAGAAAGATTTAATGGCACGTTGATGTCGATCCTGAGAAAGTTGGCACACGAAAAACCAGATACATGGGACCAGTACCTGCACGCCGCCCTCTTTGCTTATCGGGAGGTACCACATAGTTCAAACGGTATGGCCCCGGCAACATTATTGTTTGGAAGGCCAATAAAAGGTCCACTGGAAGCTCTGTTAAGAACGTGGACTGATGAAAAGGCAGAGGAAAATATTACATCCTCATACCAATATGTGAATGAGCTGACCACTCGTTTAAAAACTGGCTGGAAACTTGCCAATGAAAATTTGAAACAAGCCAGGAAGAAACATGCTGCCTATTATAACAGGAAAGCTAAAGACAGAGATTTGGCTGTGGGAGAGAAGGTACTGCTTCTTCTCCCCGGTAGTCAGAATAAGTTACAGATTGGATGGCAAGGTCCATATACAGTTCTAGAGAAGGTGTCTAGAACAAATTATAAGATAGATAAGAAGGGGAAAGAAAAAATCTATCATGTGAATCTCCTGAAGAAATATTTGGAAAGAGAACATCAGGAAGAGACACACTTGTTAACCTTGTCCATTGCCATGGAGATGAAAAAGGAACCACTTTCATCATTTGAATATCCATTACACATCTGTGAGACAGCGGCACAGGTGAAAATCAGTACACATTTAACGAAAACTCAGAAAGAGAGAGTGCAACAGGTTCTAGATAATCATGCAGAGGTGTTAACAGACCGACCAGGACATACAAACTTATTGGAATATGATATGAAGCTGATAGACCCCACACCTGTCTGTATGAAACCATATTCGATTCCGTTTGCTAAGGAGAAAGCTTTGAAGGAAGAGATAGACTATCTATTGAAGGAAGGAATTATTTCACACAGTGAATCCTCATATAGTTCCGGTGTTGTACTCTTAAGGAAGCCCTCTGGAGAACATAGACTCTGTATAGATTACAGGAGACTGAATGCTATTACAGAAGGACAGGTGGATCCATTGCCGGATACAAATCAGCTGTTTGCCAGACTAAATAAAGCTAAATATTTCTCAAAAGTGGATCTGAGTAAAGGATACTATCAGATTCCAGTAAAGCCTGAGGTTAGACCATACCTAGCCTTTAGTACCTCAGAAGGACACTATGAGTTTAATAGATTGCCATTTGGATTGAAGAATGCGCCTAGTGTCTTCTCTAGAATGATGAGAAAATTATTGGACCCTCTGAATAATCCATGTATCACAAATTTCATGGATGATATCCTTATAGCAACCGAAACATTTGAGGAACACATTGACTCTCTGAACATGCTGTTTAATCGACTTAGGGAAGCGAATTTAACCGCCCGACCAACCAAATGTTGCGTTGGATGTAAAGAATTGGAATTCTTGGGACACACAGTTTATCAGGGAAACATGACCCCTGACCCAAAGAATTTAGAGAAACTAAAGAAAGCCCCGAGACCACAAACCAAGAAAGACGTGAGATCCTTTGTCTCATTATGTGGTTTCTACCAGAAGTATATCAAAAACTTTAATTCCATATGTGCACCGTTAACTGATTTGACACGTAAGGGAAATCCAGATCGAATTACATGGACACCACAATGTGAAATGGCTTACCAGGAATTGAAGGAAAAGCTCACAAGCAAACCTATTTTGAAATTACCGGACTTAAGTCAAGAATTCATTGTAAGGACGGATGCCAGTAATATTGGGTTAGGTGCAACTCTGCTACAGGGATCAGATGCATTGGATGGGGAATTAAGCCCAGTGGCATATGCTAGCAGAAAGTTGAATAAAGCTGAAACCAATTACTCAACTAGCGAAAAAGAATGTCTTGCAGTAATATGGGCGATAAAGAAATTCAATATTTATCTGTATGGGAAGGCATTTAAGTTGCAAACGGATCACAAACCTTTGTCGTTTCTAGCACAGGCTAGGCATGAGAACTCGAGATTACTCCGTTGGTCATTTGAGTTTAGCATAGAGTATATAAGTGGAAAAACAAATCTGGGAGCGGATTTTTTAAGCCGCCATCCGTGTGATGAGAATCACCCTAAACCCCAGGAAAAATAATAAATTTCTCTATGTGTATATAGAATTATAGACTGACATATAACGTCTGTTTTAAGTGGGGAGGATTTGTCGTGAGAAATTCTAATCCACATATGTAAATTAAAACGTAAATGTAAAGCCTAACAAATAACTTCAATAAAAGGAAAGAAGAATGGTAAAGAACAGTGCTGTCACAATGACTGTACTCGAAATCCCCCTTGTTTTCTACTTCGTCTGCAAATTGTAACGTTTCACGTTGATAGTAAAAGCCTACTGCTTCAATACCCGCCTTCTACGATGAAATGTGTACTGCCTTTCTAAGAAAAACCTTGAGATACGCAGCTGACCTAGATTTAAAATTCCATTCATGTCATTTTATACACTACGTTACCAAAAAAAACGAAAGACAGATGGACTAAAGATAGAAAGAAAGGGAGAGGCTGAAAGCCGGAACGCAGGCAATACTACCACAGTCGCGCGATACACAATTGCTGCCATCACGCGTGTAAGGCCACAAGCACTAGCTTTTTTTTCAAATCGACAGTGATAAAACGAGAGTTAGGTTTTAAAAAACTTACAAAACGCTTATTAGGAAACATGACATTCTACTGTTTTATGTCTGAAATCCTGACATTAGTATGACAGTACAGCAGACACCCTAAAGTTTGGAAGTGAGGAGGTGGCAACAGCACGACTATCCTAGAAGAAAATACATATTTTGAACGCCGCCACTTAGCTCCTTTAAATTTGTATATTTGGGTTCCTTAGGACTTGCTGACAAATAATATGTTAAACGTTACGCAAATAGTCTAGGAAATAACAAATTATAGCCAAAAGAAATAGTGAGGGATGTCAGACAACACCCAAATCAGAATCGCTCAGTGGCAGATTTTCAACACACCATTGTACGGGAAATAGGCTGACATGTTACCTCCTATTTGATTGGCGGAAAATAAATGTAAGGCTAAACACGATTATTCGGACTGTAAATACTACTTCTTTGTTGTTAATGGAAACGTGAGTAGGAGTACTTTTTTTGAAAAGCTGTGTAAACATGGCATGATTGGTTAGACCTGCCAATATAGTCAATCAGAGGCGTCAGGTCAGCACCACATTTGCAAATAAACTTACTACAGAACCAGTGCGTTGAGCGCCAGTGCATATTTTTCTAAATAAAAGCCTGGGACATCGGCAGATCGAAATTGTGCTATATTCATTGCCAGTCAACGTAATTCTGTATTATTTCCATGAATTGTGGGACTGTGGTCCTAAAGTTATTGAGCAGCACCTGGTCAGAGCTTTGCTGAATCCAGAGGCGGACAGCATACTCCTTGGTTCATATAGCAAACAGTGAGGTGTCTCCAGAACACAGGGGAGCAATCGAGCAGAGGAGTCTTTTCCTGCCGCCATCACGAAAGATAAGCCTATGTGGCCAGCGGAGCTCAACATTATGTAACCCCATCTTAAACTGACATTGTATAAAAATAAGAGGGGAAATTAATTGTTTTAATGAACGGAACTGAGAACATCTCCAATACTAGTTCCAACAGAAACAAACACTTGAAGTCATGATGACAAATAACAACATAGCTTGAAAAAACAAAACCAGTATTACCTCATATTACTACTACACAACTGACACACATAGGATAATATTAATAAAATATGTCACTACAAGATTCATATTGATAAATTCTGTACATATAACTTGTAATTAAAATTGTGATTCCTGGTTCACTTTGTATTTGAATCAGGACACATATATATTAGTGACAGTAATTAATACATATTTATATTTGAAAATTTACCAGTGCCTCATTTAAGAATAGTCTTATAGAGTGTTAAATGTGTGTGAGTGTCACAGTGTTGTCACGTGTGGTGGAATAAATTAAATTGTTTATCTGTCTGTTGTTGTTGTGACTTACACTTCATCATATACATACCCTAGACATTCAACGTAGTCATCACAATATTCCAGAATAATTCTGACTGAGGTATAAATATGTGGTAGCAAGTAAGGTCATCTGTAATACACTACCCTTATTAGATACAGATACCTTCACAGCTGATCTCAGTCAGTACACTAAGTCCCCTATAAATATTTATAATATCCCACTTTACCACAATATATATATATATGGGAGCCGTGATGGTGTAATGGTTACCACACTGCGCTGGTGAGTTGGTGATCCAGGTTCAAACCCGGGCGAAGACATTTGAAAGAATGTCGTCGACTGCGACTTGGATAATTCGAGCTCCTGGCGAAGACATTTGAAGCAGTGTCGTCGACCAGGGACTGGAATCACCTGACCGGCTCCTGAGCCGACCCAGCTCTAATGGGTACCCTCCGAAGACGACGAGTATCTGCCTGAATGGGGAGAAGACACCTGTCAGCGTACAGGGAAAATAGGATACTCACGTAAATTCAGTCTCAGGTTAGATATACTAATCGGAGATTTCGCCTCGAGTAATAGCGGGCGTACGTTTAAAAATAATAAATTATATATATATATATATATATATATATATATATATATATATATATATATATATATATATATATATATATATATATATATATATATATATATATATATATATATATATATATATATATATATATATATATATATATATATATACGAGGTGTGTTCAAATGAAACCCGTCCCAGTGGCTTTGTAACAAATATATGTAAGGTACATCAGCAGGAGTAGTAGAATTAAAAACAGCAATTGTTATGAAGCAAGTACTCACTGGGGTCCTTTAGAAATAGTCACCATAGGCATTCAGACACGCATTCCACTGCTTGGGTAGACGGCGGATGCCGTCCGAGAAAAATGACTTTGGTTGCTTATTGAACCATTTGGTCACCGAGGCCCTGACGTCTGCACCGGAGTCGAATCGTTGTCCCTTTAGAGATTTTTTAAGGGTCCGAACAAATGAAAGTCACATGGTGACAGATCGAGGCTATAGGCTGGGTGTGGCAGAACTTCCCACCTTTTCCTTGCTAACGCTTCCTGCACAATGTTCGCAACATGTGGACGAGCATTGTCGTGCAACAGAATCACACCACACGAAAGCATACCGGGTCATTTAGTCGTGATGGCTGTGTGCAGGTTGTCTAGTGTGTCTTTGTAGCGGATGGCATTGATGTTCACGCCAGGCTCTTTAAAGTCTACCAATAGAAGCCCTTCATGGTCAAAAAATACGGTCAGCATAACCGTACAGGCGGAAATCTGAGACTTGAATTTTTTGGACGGATTCCTTATCACACCGGCCATTATTTTAACGGTCTGCCGCACAACCAATGAATACTAGGAGAATGAACACTTACACACTTGTACATGCGTATGTGCTTATTACGTCGGATGTGACGTCATCATGCTCCTCCTACGAATGTCCACTTGGCGCAGCACGGTCGGGTTTCATATGAACACGCCTCGTATATATATATATATATATATATATATATGTATATATATATATATATATATATATATATATATATATATATATATATATATATATATATATATATGGGAGCCGCGCTGGTGTAATGGCTTCGGCGTTGTACTGGCGACCAGGTGTTCATGGTTCAAACCCGGGCGTCGGCGTTTGAAGAAATGTTTATGGCCGGAAATTTGACTGAATAGCCTGAACGGCTCCTGTGATAAACCCTCTGTAGATGGGAAGGAGCGAAGCTCCTGACCGGGTTGGAAGGAAAGTCCTCAGGTTCCCCAGCCTCGCAATGACATGTCATTGGGCCGAAGGGCTGAAAGCCCAAGTGCCGCTGGTTACGAAAAAAAAAAAAAAAAAAATATATATATATATATATATATATATATATATATATATATATATATATATATATATATATATATATATATATATATATATATATATATATATATATATATATATATATATATATATATATATATATATATATATATATATATATATATATATATATATATATATATATATATATATATATATATACTCTGTGTGTGTGTGTGATTTCTATATTTAATGGTAATGTTCTTATATAAAATGTTAGCAGAAACATGCGTATTATTGTGAACTAAGGTTTATTTCTGGCTGCTGCACACATACGTAATCCCTGCACGCATACAGATGCACATACATACATGCGTGCGGTGCCTACACATTCAGGCACCTAAATGTAGAGGCTTGCATGTTTCTATTTGTGAGGTAATCATCTCACTGCTCCTTTGTCACGGGTTGCCTCCCCTGCTTTGCAGTAGTGGTCCAACAGTGGCCAAAACTCAAGAGTATCTACTTTGGGCCTTCAAAGGTGTCTACCTTCGCACAAGATTACTCATGGCAGAGTGGTAGATAGATGGATAATGATACTTCTATCTCAAGGGAGTGTTCACGAGATATTCAGAAAAGCGAGAACAATGCTGCGTTGGCTGAGCACGTTAACTTTATGATCTGCCGACAACTTTTGCGAAGGATTACGCAATTATTAATTTTAGCTCGTGAAGCGCCCACCCTGATTTACTCAGTGTAAATCTTATTATTATGGTAAAGCAATGTTTAGAGTGTATTTAGTAAATTGACTAAGACAAACATGCAGTACATGATCGAATGATTAAATCGAAGTTAAATTTGTATAATTACAAATAACAAATTTAATAATCAGTTTTTAAAAGGGTTTAAAAGAATGAGTAATGTTTTTTCAGAAAAGTATCATCACGTTGTGATGGGATAAAAGTTTATAAAGGAATTCGCGTGGCAGCTTATTGGTTTTACTTATCTGCCACCGGTAGGTTCTGCTCCCGTTGATAGGTTGGTTCTCGGTAGATAACGCACGTCGCAGGTCAAGGGTGTTGGGCGTAGCACGTTCCCGGATGTGTAAGGGAGTGTCTCCAAAGCAGGTCCCTCGTCTTAAAGCTCAGCCCACTGTTTCCTTCTTCTTCCAGAGATAGTACCATCGATTGATACCACCAACAACAACTATGGTAAAAGAATATAAAAAAAAATGCTCTCCTGAGTATTGCGTTTCCCGACTTATGTGTCCCCTTTCTTTTATTCCACCATCCCATCTACTCAGACTTTACCCTTGATGAGAATTAAACTTAATCCCTCGAGATAAAACGTTCTTTACATTTAAATTGAATAGCTTTACCTTTATTTTACATTTAAATAAAGAGGTTAATAGAACAGATAGAATATGTTTCCATTTACATGTCCACTGACTGAAAAGTGTTCACAATACTTGTATAAATTGAATATGTTTTCATTTACATCTACACTTGTTGAAAAGTTTGAAACTTTCAGTAGTTTTAAAGTGAATATGATTACATAGACATTTACATTGTTTTTAAAATGTAAAGATTATACTTAGAATGTACATCATTTCTTTTTCTATACGCTCAGGTTGCCAGCCTCAATTGACTTGGACATCCACTAGCGATTTTCACATATTAATATTCACATGGCAATATATACATTTTAGTTCACATGTTAGTAATCTAAAATGTAAAATGCACAACTTACACCAATCCTGGCTCACAGACTTTTGGCTCAGATGAATAAAGTTAAGGCACTGGCTTAGGTCTCTTACACGTGTTTGTGGAGGTCGTTATTTTTATAAGATAATTCCCTCTATGACACCGTGTGTTTCAGTTTCCTCAGCCTTCCGTATTAAAATGGTTTTCCGGGGCTCTGTATGTCCTTCAAGATTGTTCCACAAAGTCCGGTCTGATAAATGGAAATTCTGAATTCCAATTTCTGGCAAGTCTGGGGTCGTCTTTTGGCAAGCGATTTTCACAGTGAAGTTAGACTTGAACAAACGACCGGGTAAATTACCTGTCCTACCCCCGCATCTGTTTGTTATGAACTCAAGCCTCCAATCATTTCAAGCAAAAATGTTGGGTGGGGCAATTTCAAATATTCCGACATGGAATAATTTTGCCAGTGATGCAAAGGTTACGTCTCCCATATCTGGCAATAAAACATCCGATGCCTGGTGTACAAACTCACCAACACATCTGTTAACTCATACAACAATGTGTTTCTGATGTAACAACATATTACTCTAATATAAAGTAGTCTTCGTGAGAGTCGGAAAGGAAACGCTTATGTCATTCGTGTCTGTGCAAAAAGTGTTGCACAGACGACTAATATTGTTATCTGTCGCTTGAGCACACAACTCTACCCGAAAACTAAGCAGACCATTATGGGTTTTACCTGCTATAATCTGATCAAAGCTGTGCCGCGCCTAGCAAATGTGATGTACTATCACGAACAAGCAGTGTCAAATGTTTTGACAATATCAAATCTCTGCTCATCATCATCTCAACCCGTAACCCGTCATGTGCCGTAGGGGTGCCATGGTGGAAGCATCAGCAGACAGGGTCCTCCACTGCTCTCTATCCTCAGCAATGCGTACAAGTGTGGAAAAACCGTGTCCTGCCCATTCTTTGTTGTTATCAGCCCAGGATTTTCTTTGCCTTCCTCTTCTCCGTTTACCTTCGACTGTTCCCTGGAGGATCGTTTTCGAAGGGGAGTCATGACGAATTACATGCCCAAACCAGACGAGCTTTCGACGTTTCACTACTGACAAAAGTGGTTCTTGGTGGCTTGCATAGGTGTTTATTTTCTCTCTAACATAGACATTTGTTTTGTGCTCTTTATAGCAAATGCGCAAAATTCTTCTATAACATTTGTACTCGAAAGCCTGAATCCTTCGCTCCGTATCTGCAGTGAGTGTCCAGCCCTCACACCCATACAAGAGAATAGATAATACAAGTGATTTGTATAATTTGATCTTCACAGGAAAACTGATGTTACTTTTCCAGATCACATTCAGTCTTGTCATGGCAGCTGAGGCCATCTCAAGTCTTGTCTTGATTTCTTTACTTGATCTTTCATCACTACATATAGTGGACCCCAGATACTTAAAGGTGTTAACTTCTTCTAACGTTTGCCCATTTAACGTAATGTTGGTCGGAACATGTTTCTTATGGCTATTCACCAATATCTTGCTTTTTTCTATATTAATTTCCATCCCATACGTTCTTGTTATTTTCTCCAGTCTAGAGGTAAGGTCTTGAAGTTCTGATTCTGTTCCAGCTATAAGATCGATATCATCAGCAAGACGTAGATTGCAAAGAGGTCGGCCTCCAATCGATATGGCTGTTTTATAATCGTAGAGAGCCTCCTGCATAATATGTTCTAGATATATATTAAAGAGCACTGGGGACAGGATACATCCCTGGCAAACTCCTACAGTTGTTTTGAAAAATTCTTCAATGTCATTGCTTGCAAAAACAGCACTGCTTGCGTCCTTGTATAGTGCTTCAATGATATGTATGACGTTGGTATCAAAATTGAATTTTCTCATTATTTGCCATAAGCCTTCATGCCAGAATCGATCGAAGGCTTTTGTGAAATCGATGAAGTTATGGTATAAATCGTGTTGATGCTGGAGATGTTTTTCGATCAGTAATCTAATATTGAAGATTTGTTCTGAGATACTTCTTTTTGGTCTAAAGCCAGCCTGTTCCTCGGACAAGATTTCTTATGATTTCTGTTTTATTCTGTTCAAATGTATCCTTAACATCACTTTACTCGGATCTCTGCTAGATCACAGAAAAAGAAAAAAGTGCTGACCATGGAAAACCACGCAATTAGTCAGTACAACAATGCTGCCGGATTGAAAGAGAGATCGAGAAGGGGTTGCCTCAAATCCATCTTGTCACATCCGTTCCCAGTCTGGGGGTCGCTTCTGCTTTCGCTTTCCTGAGCGAACTTGCATAAACAAACACCAGTGCTTGCTGTAGTGGTTTATGAACATACTATTTTCATATGTTGAGGTTGCCAGACTCCTACGACTGGTTTAACCACTTAGCAAGTACAGATATGTCAAATTCACATTTAAACAAAAATATATGTTTACACTCCCCCCAAGTGGGATCTACAATCTCCTGGCACCAAAGAATGGACACAGCAACGTTGATTTGATGCTTCGAACACTCGGTCTGGGGCAGTTTCAGAATCCCTCTTATTACTTTTGCTTTCTGATTCCTTAAGTTTCAAGTCTTTGTATTTAAAATTGAAGGTTCTCTTTTAAGTTATAAAGACGCTCAAATACTTCGATCTGTCCTATTCTAATTTTGGAATTATTTGTCAAATCGTTCTCTCTGGCTACAGGGAGTTGTTACTTGACGTTTAAAAATGCAGTCTGATTTGTGTCTCCGATTTTGCTAGATTATATTTCCATTTCTCAGTCCAAGTACCAGATGGTATTTCCGGCCAGCTTTCCAATAACGGCTAAGGTTTATGTTTGGCTCTCGATTTAGACCAATCCTGTCTCTTTAGAACTGTGTGGGTCGGGTTGTTAAATCATACCCCGAGTGTTTTAAAACATCAATTTTAAAATTTAAACTCGTGATCTATTTCAAATACGCCAGTAATACTTCCGATTGCATTTGTACAAACTCACAATCACATCGGTGAACTTATTTCCTGCTTATTACTTTTCCCAACATAATCTCCTCAGACGAGTTATCTGTATTCTTGATAAAGAGACGGGCTATCGGAAGCGATTACATATTATCACCTGTGTTTACAAACATCTCCCAGACGAATTTCTTAGACAGGCAATCTGGCTTTCTCTCCGTCGATCGGGTGAGACCACCTTGTGTCAATAATGACCGTCTCTATCAAAGATGGCTAGAAAGAAGTATTAACCGCTGACCTGTCTAATTAACCTTGTAATACTACGATTAACTGGTGAAACGTAAACAAGTCTAAGAGTAACTAGGTAAGAATGTAGGTGCATAAAATATGTCAAATAATAGGACGATGAGTGTGAAAAATGAAGAAATAAATCGGCAATGCAGGAAAGAACGAAGACTGTATAAGGACGAAACAAATATCGTCACACCCTTGAATGTAAGAACGAGATCCATCTTTTTTCTTAGATCTGGAAAAGGCGTTTGACAAGGTTCCCTTGAGCAAACTTTGGTACTGTTTGGCAAAGAAGAACATTTCAGCACCTCTGATTCATGCAATACAGAGCTTCTACAAAAAAAAACTACCTTCATTAATACAGAAAGCCCGGAATCCTAGGAACCTAACACTAAGTCATAGTGAGATTCTATTTGCAAAGTAATACCCTAGACTTTGTGTAAGAGGCATCTCAATCAAGTTGCCTTAACTATTTCTCTGAGCAGAAGTCAGTCTGTATTCCCAACGAAATTTGGGGTAAGTTGTATATTTCATAATTCTATATTTTGCATTATTAATATGTTACAATTGTTAGTGGATGTCCAGGTCATACGAGGCTGGGAACCTCAGTATATAGTATACCACGTTCCTATTTTTAGGCTTCTCATACCAGTTGTTAAGTGGCCTTTCTCAGAATGCTTCGTTTCAACATAATTTGGAGAACACTCGTCATTACGTACTTCCGTACTCATTAGAAGAGTTGCGTCTTCCCTGATGTCTTGTACAGTAGAATCTTTCCCAGCAGACCAAGAGTTCTTTAAATAAAGGTTCTTATCTTTTTGGTGTGATTCAATTACATTCTTTAGAACATACGTGGTAAGGCCCCAATCTCTTCCACGGTGGCCAGCCTAATTCTTTTCCTATGCCCGACACTCCTCTAGTGCGCCACACACTTTGCTGTTTTTCTTTGTGGCAGTTGATCTTTTTAGATTCCTCCACCTTACTCACCGTCTCAGTCTTTGTGTACTACAGATGGACATTCCCTTGAGTAGGACTACTCTTACCTCTCTCGTGTAGTTTAGCCAGTCAGACCAAGACTTTTGCCTGGGATGTGGCCACCGCCGTACACAAGGAGTTTCACATGAGCTATTTAATGAGAAGGGAACCAAATAGGGTCCTGACTATCCACTAAGGATATGGCTGTCCCTCACCATGAGGTACTATCCCTCTCTTTTTACCCTACATCGCCCTCACCCTACACAATATAAAAACAAAACAGACCAGTAGAACATTTCAGCAAAATGAAATCTTTAATAAAAAATAAAAACACACAAGAAAAAAACGCGCTGGAGTCTTTTGCTAAATGTTCATGACCTACAAAGTCTTAAAATGGATACCGTGCTGAAAAGAGGTAAACCAAAAAAAAAAAAAACAAACAAACAAACAAACAACAACAATAAACAGAAACAACAAAATCCCGTGTTTTATAAAAGTTAGTTATACAGTATTACTATTGAGGAAATAAATCTGATAGGAGAAGAACATTCGATCTCCCATAAAAATCCCTTTATATGACGTCAACCCGGAACTCAAGCTTTAATTCAATTATCCATAATAATCTTTGTGATTTTTTTTCTCATCACAATACAGAAATAAAGTTTGCTAATGTTATCTCTTGTTTTAGTTTGTAAGTCGCAGGGGAGAGGGGACAAGAAACAATGTGAGGAAGCAGACAGCAAGGTGATTAAACCCCTTGAAAAAAAAAGATATAAGGAGAAAAGCACTGAAGACAAACCATATAATGGACTTCAGAGACAAACATTTGGAATGTAAACATGCACCACGTTACTCACAAAAATTTTTGTTAAAGAAGCAAACAGATAAAGAGTTGAAGCTAAAGAGTTAACGCTTGAAACTCGTGACAACGAAGATAGTCGACAAATGGGTCTTCTGACTTAAGGTTTATTTGTTGTCGAGTACATCAACACAATTATGGAGATGTGTAACTGGAGGAGATTTTGGCAGGTAAAAAAAGACGAGATATAGTTAAAACAGACATTTGTTAGTGTATGTGCAAGATTCATGTTCTGTCGGCAATGGTCTAGTTTCCATTCGATCCTAATAGGAGACCTTGTCTTGACGTTTCAATGTTTCTATTTGTTCAAGCACTCATAAATGAAAGTCTGTATATTTTGTATTCAACATCATCATTATCATCCTTCAGCTCTCAAAGGAAAATATGCCTTCAACAAACTTATGCCAAGTATTTCTGTACCGTTCCATCAGCTCGTGGTCTGTCCAATGTCGTCTTCATCATCTTCATCTCTGTCTCGTGATCTCTTGTCCATGTGTTCTTTGGTATCCCTCTACCTCTTATCCAGGGGACACAAGAACAAGGAATGCCTGGTGATGCTATCGAAAGGTATCCTCAGTGTGAGTCATATCGATCTCTAGCGTCTTTTTCTCATGTGTCACTGGTCATCAGTTCCACATTAGGGATCTTGTCATACCACCTCAATCCTTCCATTCTACGCACGTACAAATGTATGACAGTCTGTAGCTATTTGTTTGTTGTTTTTATTGTTCTCTGTGTTTCAGAGCGAAACAATAGAACTGACTTGACATTTGAATTTAACATTCAGATTTTTGTGCCGGACTTTATTTATTTTGATCTCCGTATATTTCCTCTATGGCATCACCTCAGATTGGTTGAAAATAAGCTGTTACGACAAGCACAAGACAAAAGAACACGGCGAAAGGTAGACCTGGGGAAAAAAACAGCAGAGGGCTATCACATCAAGGGCGCAACTCCATAGTCAATTTTGACTGAAGGAGGCAACTAGTAATTGTATTTCCCAAATGCATTGAAAGCTCCTCTAGAATTGTGTATTCTTATGTGTCGCATAGAGATTATGATCAATAAATTTTCTATATTTCCGTTCTTTTTCTACCCATGTCCTCCACTTTATTATCTCTCTTTTATCCTTTTCTTGTGTTTTACGCATTCGTACGTTTGCGACTATAAACATTACTATTTTCCCATTCAAACTTTTGCCTGTTCCTTTCTCATTTAGAAACGCACACGCATGTTATTATATAAGGTGACAGTCGCTGCAGTCAGACGATATTTGTGATTATGTTTCATACTCAGACAGAGGAGCAGACTTTTGGTCTAGCATTTTCACCTGACACGAACGTTTCTCAGGCGTGAGTTGTGATAACCGACATCTGCACGGCGCAGAATGAGACATTTGTCTGGTATTTTCCTCTGTCACAGCACTCTCAGACAGTTTCGTAGCGTGAGGTGTCTAAGACGCGTTCTTGCATGTTATGTCCAGCGTCTAAGGTACGTAGGTGTTAGGAAAGGGGAGAGATCGGGTTTTTGGAAATAGTGGGATCTTTTGTCTGGTTTAAGATATTAACCAGAGTTTGAAACTAGATTTTCATTCGTACTCCTAAATCTGCAGTAGACAGTTCGCCAGGCTAGAAGAATATCTTGTGCATTGAAAAGTCTTTAGTTTCTGGGCAACATTTTGCCGAGTTCTAGACTACTATTATATTGGATGATTCTAGTTCGTGGCATTAATCTGTAGTTCTGTGCGGAGGTAAATATTATATTAAGTATCTAATATTTTGTGAGTGATTAAGTGTTGAGTCGCCTATTTTTCACTAGTTCTTTTGTGCAGAGAGAATTAAAATATAGTCTGTATTATTTTCTAGTGACGTGTTTCAGTGGAAAGCAGAATAAATTATATTTCTAGATTAAAATCATGCAGCTATAAATGAATTTGATTTTACTGCTAAATAATCAGACGAGAATATAATTTAAAATTAACTTAGAACTGAAATGCTACATCAGTGAGTATTGACGGGATACGTATGTATTTTTAATTCATGATGCTTGATTTTATGTATATAACTTATTTCACGGGAAGTTTTAAATGATAAGTCAAGTTGTACGCTTGCAGTTTAAAATGTAAGTTATAACGAGTAAATAGTATGTATAATTATTTTATATGTGTTTTTTTCCTCTATTTAGTGAAGAAAACTAGGGTTAACCCAAACTTTGCCAGCGTTAAGTACTGATGAGTAATATCTGAGAAGAACTAAAACATGTTCCTTAAGTGTAAAATCTTTACAAGAATTTTAAAGGATCCTGTGAGCTCGCATGAAAACTAATTCTTACCTGAACTGATAAAGTGACACTAACTTAAAATTTGAACAAAATCATCGCCTGAAGAGGACGCTCCCCGGACAAATTGGATGAAACCAAGATCTGCAGAGCTGGGTATCCGCTTCATCAAGCGATAAAACAGATTGTGTCATAACGTGCGCCAGACGGCGAACAACAGCAAGCTATAGGGTAATGTCACGTGACCGATAATCTATTTTACCATCTTGTCCATAATTTGATTACTTTTTTAAATGTCCTGGTTTTCCTCGTCATTTTGTATTTTTTTTTTCTTTCATTTTCTACCTCCGTAGCCAAACTTTTTCACCTTCTCAAACCCCACTCGAGGTTTGGTTACGTTCCGGCCTGTAGCGGTCAGCGAACGATAATATTATCTAAGCCGCACCTGGTCTGACCAGGGGAATATCTCTTACGTTTAAAGCCTTTGATCACGAGCGAAAGGGTCCCTGTGTTTGGCTTCCAGAACGCTGCTTCGGATCATAATATTATGCATCCTGGAAACAGGGGGAGACAAACCCGCGGTCAGTCATTGGGTTTTCGCCCCTTAGACAAGATAGAGCATAATGTTATGCATTTCTCTACCTGGGGAACTTTCGCACGATTTCTTTTGTCTTACTCTAGATTACGTCTTTCGCCGAACTTCTGTAGAAATATGCAGGCCAGGTGTCCGGGGGGAGCGTCCCTTGTGATCTATAAGAGTAGACTGGTTTTAATAGACAAAGACATTCGTAAATTTTCCTGGCCCGTACTAGAATGTGTTTGCCTATGTTCTAGTCATTTTCGGGGTGAGTTGGCATATCTTATAATTATAATATTAGATTCATGTTAGCTTTTATATATATCTGTTAGGGAAGTGAATTTATTTCTGAGGACTTCTCCTAGTAATTTATTCAGTGATAAGGTAGCGCTGTCTACGGCCTATTAAGTGGTGCTTAAACTGTTACGGTTTATCATGGGTTAAATGTTAAACTTACAATAACAGATATTAGGCGTAGAATCAGTCCACGAATGCTTACCATTGGGTTAAGAGTCAGCAAAAATTAACTGTCATTTCTGTAAGATAATGTCAGGTGTGGATTGTTCACTTTAAAACTGAATAGTGAGATGCAGGTAATAACTCTGGATTATAGGAGATAGTCACTTATTCCTTTTGATAGATATTTCTAGTGGCAAGGGAGGATCATTTTATGCTTACTTGTGTGGCTAGGCACTAGTCTATAACTTTCACTGAAAGCAGTCACCAGGCATAGATATAATTATATCTTATGATTTAGCCACAACTGTATTATTATAGCAAGAACATTGCATTTTCTTTGTACTCATTTTGTGGAATGCTAATATATTTTCCAAAGGGGACATACGATTTATTTGTGTAATGTCAAATGCTGTAATCTGTTTATGTAAATTCATTTAATGTTGTAAGATGAATAAGCATATTCTTTTAACTGTAACTACAGGTTAGGTTTCCTGTATGTTGAGATTGGGAGGAAGACCGAATCGCTAGAGCAGACTTCAGTCAGGCGAAGAAAGTCATATACTCTTCGATCTAGAGGGTTTCTGTATACATCTAGCAACGAATCGTCAAC
This sequence comes from Oreohelix idahoensis, assembly GCA_024509875.1. Taxonomy (NCBI): domain Eukaryota; kingdom Metazoa; phylum Mollusca; class Gastropoda; order Stylommatophora; family Oreohelicidae; genus Oreohelix; species Oreohelix idahoensis. The sequence goes on from JAMPIV010008403.1 coordinate 22,740, forward strand.
CCCGTTCCTGAATCAAAACCCCTTTTTGTCAACGCCAAGTTAAGCTCACGCAGTGCAACGGAGCCAACGCAAAATCTGGAATCGCCAAACGCAGTAGTAGTAGTTCTCTACTCGCCTATTTGATTACCAGCCAGAGCATTGCGGCTTCCAGAATATCAAACCGCTCAGCATCCCTATAGCAGAATTCCATATCACCCGCCTTTTTTGTGCCTAAACGGGGCACTCAACAAACCACAGCCAAACCAGTTTAAACAGGATTTACAGCCAAGCAGAGCCTAGCGCCGGATAAGCGCGCCTGGGTCTCTTTGTCCTCAAGTGACTTCTTCTGGTGTATTTTCTGGATACTTAAAACCTCGCACGTATGAGCAGCCATGTATGGACATAGTTCCAGCCCCCCTCTCGCGAGTAGCGGTCACCAACGATAGCGCCTATACAGTGATTTTATTCAGGTTAATTCCATCACCGATGGCGGATATATACGAAAAAACCACTTACTGGAGTTATTCCCCTTGGTCCCCGAAAGCGGACAGGCTGTCGCTAAGTTCATTCAGTTGGTCTGCAGGAGATAAACAGCGTCCCCCAGCCCACCTCGCGCCAGTAGGGGGGAGTCACCAATGATAGTACCAACAAGGACAGTTTTGTAGGCATAGTCCCTCACGAAGGATCTACAAGTAACACACTGTCTGGACTATTTCATCTGGTCCCCGAAAACGGACGGACTGCCACGCAGTTTATTCATTTTGGTAAACAGAAGGTAAATAGAGTCTTCCAGCCCACCTCGCGCCAGTAGGGAGGAATCACCAATGATAGCGCCTATACAGTGATTTTATTCAGGTTAATTCCATCACCGATGGAGGATATATACGAAAAAACCACTTACTGGAGCTATTTCATATGGTCCCGAAAACGGACGGGCTGACACTCAGTTATTTCATCTCTCTGTGTTCTACAGGTTTTATAAATGGTGATCTGTGTGTGTGGTTGTTGGTGTATATGATTATTGATGACTATTGATGATTAGTTGATTATTGATGTAATTTTATGTTGTTGTGATGATATGCATTAATTCCATGCTTTTTCTTCTTTAATAAAGTTTACACCTTTATTAATACGCTGTTCACGACCTTTCCATCCATATTTGTATTTTTAGCTCTTTACTAGAATCTCTATGTATGATAAGAGAAAAGAGTGAGAGCCGGAGATGCTTAGACAGTAAAGTGAGTTGAGGCCTGGAGAGAGAGATCCTTTGAATAAATCTTCTTCCAGGTTGTCTCAAGTCCATCTCCTATTTACACCTTATCTAAAGTGTAATCTATAACTCTGTCAGTCCACTATCCCTTGTCGATTTCACTACTGTTGTCCAACTCGACAAATACTCTACACTCAAACTCAACCACGACAAATGGGAGCCCGTCCGAGATTCTAGAGCCCATCTACCACGACAAATGGGGTCTCGCCGCGGAATTTGAACTACATCTGCAGCAATCGCAACAGATGAGGTTGCAGTCTGGTAGGAATCTCTCACAAGATTCTATCTTGATTCTTAGAGTTTAGTGTTCGGCAGATTATAGGAATTTCTTTCCCCTAGACATATCGAACTATTTCTTTTGGAGGAAGTCGGAACAGCGTTTTTTTTCTCCACAGCAATCATAAATATTTAGTTACATTTATTGTTCATGCTACACATGAGACAGCTGGTAAAGGTTGATGGTATCACTGCTGAGTTTTTGGTTGACAAATCTGACGACTATTGTTGTAAAAGTCAGAAAATTTTTTTTTTTTTAAGGGTTAATATTTTTTTCAGGAGTAGCTCTTTAATCTGAGATAAGAAGCTACAGATAGTCAGTTACTAGCTTGCATCTGTACCAAGGGAGGGTGTTCATTCGGATGATAGTAACCAATCCTCTCAATAGCTTAGTACTGACAGAACTGGGGTGAAGTGATAGTAATAAGTTTTACATCACTTACATTTTTTTTTTGGAGTTTTTTGGGGTTTGTGCTTGTCGATCAGAGTAGCTACAAACTTTCTTGTTTTTAAAGTTCCCAGGCTAGCCTAGATTTTATTGATTATTAAGTTAATCAGCACCTAGTGGACTAGGTAACTAAGATCTCTAGGTTCTATTCTTCTATAGTGTTTGCTCACCCTGATATAATGGCCGATCTAGATAAAGTGCATAGGATTGCCCTCGAGGTAGCTAAGTACATGGAGTACAAGGATAGCGAAATCCAGCCCTTTCTAGAATTTGCAGTAAGCCTGCAGGATCAATACGAGGTAGACAATTGGTTTAACAGCCGTTTAATCGTGGCATGGTCCTGTAAACAAACTGGGGAGAGTGAAGCATTCACCCGACAGTATGTAGAAGAAGTGATAGAAGATGAGAAGCAAAGGGAAAAGCAAAAACAAGAACGGGACAAGCAATTGGAAATAGAGCGACAAGAAAGGGACAGGCTACACCAAATCAGAATGAATGAACTGGATAGCCAAATTCGGAGGGTGGAAACAGATACTAAATGTAGTCACTCTACTTCCCCTTCTACTGTGCCCTTAACGGTCAACGCCCCTGCAAACCTTGCGCCCATGAAAGAAAAATTGCCTGCTAAAACCGAACCCCAACTCCAGAAAATTGACTTTCCTTTGGACTTGGATCCGAAGCCCAAACAAGGAAAGAATTTACGTCGGGACAGCAGACCTAAAGCCACGGGAAAAATTACGCAACGTTCCCAGGCATGGAAACTGCACAAAGGTGAGAGAGGTGCTAACAAGCATTGTAATACGGATTGTTCCCGTCTGGCAAGCGGCGAACCCCGAGCCTCTCACGCTCCAGACCGAGCAGCACCTAACCGACACGTGACGTCGAGAAAAGGGAGCCACACCCTATCACGTTATATTTCGCAAGATTCCCGGCCGGACAGCGAAAAACCATATGCAGAGGCGCATCCCTCCAACTCAACGATCGTAGAAAGGAGGTGCCGCTCCTCTTATCACCCTGAGCTTAAAAGGTGCAAGAATAAGTCGCCTGCTAAAAGGGTTAAACTTTCCAAACCGTTCCAAGGAACTTTGGAAAAACACACCGAGAGTTTTTTCTCGGGCACTTCGCGATCTAACGGGATCTCAAACCGTCCAGTCCTTTTGCATGCAGACTGCGGAGTGCCTATCAACCAGGAAGTGGATCTCGCATTGCAGGACAAAGTTCAACTGACGCCAGTAACTTCCTCAGGGGAGGGCAAAGTTGACGTTTATGGTGGACACAGGGTTCCAGGCGAAGGGATCCCTGGTATTCCATTTGAGTCTCTCACACTTCTCAGGGCAGAAGACAGTGAGAAAAGCTGCCTTACTACTGTACAAGGAGCCATTGTTGAGAGCCTTGGCTCACGTCATGCTAGTACCGGTAAAGCGACTCAACAAACTCTGCAACTCGCAGACATTACCTATCTTTCTCTACGGATAGAAGCTACGGAGATCTGTTATGATTTAGTAGAACCCCAGAATGCGATCGATTACTCTCTGCTTCAGGCAGCTGAGTTCTCTCATTCAAATCGCATTATTCCAGTGGTCTCAACCCCACTGATGGACAGCAAAGTAGTCGCCTCCGCCAGGCCATTACAGAGCAACTTGATCATTTCCGTTGACCAAGCCAGAGTTGTGACTGGCAAGGCAAGGAAAGCTCCAGATCCACCTTTAGAGGGCACAGGTCTGAAGATTGATCAATGCTCCCACCGAAACAGGGGAGTAGGTGTGGAGAGGCAGAAGAAAAATGCTAGCATTTCTTCGGCCAACGAACGGCTTTATTTACCAACTAGGGTTACACGCGCGCGAAAAATCCCTATAGACTGCAGCTATAGAGGGTTATTCAAGGCCACGCCCGTGACAGGTAAATATATACATAAGCAGCCTGAGCCCATCAATGATTACACTGCACATAACAGGCGGATTATCTACGCAGTGGCCAGTGAGTTCAGGCAGGGCCGAAAACCACAACAGGTGCGGATAATTTTCCGGACCATAAACAGGCACAGCGAATGGTGTAACCAAGATCAGGTTCACACGGAAACGAAGGGCGTCAGCGCCGACTGGCCTCGCAAAATCCCATTCGCTGAACGTCTATTAGACAGAGGGAAGAAAAGAAATGAACTCGGAGCTAGGCGTACAGACAGACAGAAATTGGAAACGTATTTGGTTTATGAGTATTGGATGTTCCAATAACAGGTAACGGACATCGATGGAAAAGATAAATTACTGTCATTTTTGTCCGTATTCCTCGAACTTAAAAAGGGGGGGCACTTGTCACGAGACCGATAATCTATTTTACCATCTTGTCTATAATTGGATTACTTTTTAAATGTCCTGGTTTTCCTCGTCATTTTGTATTTTCTTTTTCTTTCATTTTCTACCTCCGTGGCCAAACTTTTTCACCTTCTCAAACCCCACTCGAGGTTTGGTTACGTTCCGGCCTGTAGCGGTCAGCGAACGATAATATTATCTAAGCCGCACCTGGTCTGACCAGGGGAATATCTCTTACGTTTAAAGCCTTTGATCACGAGCGAAAGGGTCCCTGTGTTTGGCTTCCAGAACGCTGCTTCGGATCATAATATTATGCATCCTGGAAACAGGGGGAGACAAACCCGCGGTCAGTCTTTGGGTTTTCGCCCCTTAGACAAGATAGAGCATAATGTTATGCATTTCTCTACCTGGGGAACTTTCGCACGATTTCTTTTGTCTTACTCTAGATTACGTCTTTCGCCGAACTTCTGTAGAAATATGCAGGCCAGGTGTCCGGGGGGAGCGTCCCTTGTGATCTATAAGAGTAGACTGGTTTTAATAGACAAAGACATTCGTAAATTTTCCTGGCCCGTAGATGACCATCATGAGATAAGGCAAACTTTAACACAGTACTAGAATGTGTTTGCCTATGTTCTAGTCATTTTCGGGGTGAGTTGACCTATCTTATAATTATTATAATATTAGATTCATGTTAGCTTTTATATATATCTGTTAGGGAAGTGAATTTATTTCTGAGGACTTCTCCTAGTAATTTATTCAGTGATAAGGTAGCGCTGTCTACGGCCTATTAAGTGGTGCTTAAACTGTTACGGTTTATCATGGGTTAAATGTTAAACTTACAATAACAGATATTAGGCGTAGAATCAGTCCACGAATGCTTACCATTGGGTTAAGAGTCAGCAAAAATTAACTGTCATTTCTGTAAGATAATGTCAGGTGTGGATTGTTCACTTTAAAACTGAATAGTGAGATGCAGGTAATAACTCTGGATTATAGGAGATAGTCACTTATTCCTTTTGATAGATATTTCTAGTGGCAAGGGAGGATCATTTTATGCTTACTTGTGTGGCTAGGCACTAGTCTATAACTTTCACTGAAATGCATTTTCTTTGTACTCATTTTGTGGAATGCTAATATATTTTCCAAAGGGGACATACGATTTATTTGTGTAATGTCAAATGCTGTAATCTGTTTATGTAAATTCATTTAATGTTGTAAGATGAATAAGCATATTCTTTTAACTGTAACTACAGGTTAGGTTTCCTGTATGTTGAGATTGGGAGAAGAGGAGGAGATTTTGCTGTCAGAACATTTAATGACAGTTACATGGGTGTACTAAAGATATTAAGCCTATGCGGGCGCGTGTTGATAATTGATATTTTTAAGGAACTGGAGACATGGTTAAAGACAGCCCTAAACTATCATAGCAATAACTACAATAAATTTAATCCCATAGTGGAGCGAAACTTTCTGTATAAAGTTAGTGTGATTTATTATTTGCTTGAAGTAAAAGGGTGTCTCTTTTTGGGTCTCAGTTTCAGGAAGACCGAATCGCTAGAGCAGACTTCAGTCAGGCGAAGAAAGTCATATACTCTTCGATCTAGAGGGTTTCTGTATACATCTAGCAACGAATCGTCAACCCCGTTCCTGAATCAAAACCCCTTTTTGTCAACGCCAAGTTAAGCTCACGCAGTACAACGGAGCCAACGCAAAATCTGGAATCGCCAAATGCAGTAGTAGTTCTCTACTCGCCTATTTCATTACCAGCCAGAGCATTGCGGCTTCCAGAATATCAAACCGCTCAGCATGCCTATAGCAGAATTCCATATCACCCGCCTTTTTTGTGCCTAAACGGGGCACTCAACAAACCACAGCCAAACCAGTTTAAACAGGATTTACAGCCAAGCAGAGCCTAGCGCCGGATAAGCGCGCCTGGGTCTCTTTGTCCTCAAGTGACTTCTTCTGGTGTATTTTCTGGATACTTAAAACCTCGCACGTATGAGCAGCCATGTATGGACATAGTTCCAGCCCCCCTCTCGTGAGTAGCGGTCACCAACGATAGCGCCTATACAGTGATTTTATTCAGGTTAATTCCATCACCGATGGCGGATATATACGAAAAAACCACTTACTGGAGTTATTCCCCTTGGTCCCCGAAAGCGGACAGGCTGTCGCTAAGTTCATTCAGTTGGTCTGCAGGAGATAAACAGCGTCCCCCAGCCCACCTCGCGCCAGTAGGGGGGAGTCACCAATGATAGTACCAACAAGGACAGTTTTGTAGGCATAGTCCCTCACGAAGGATCTACAAGTAACACACTGTCTGGACTATTTCATCTGGTCCCCGAAAACGGACGGACTGCCACGCAGTTTATTCATTTTGGTAAACAGAAGGTAAATAGAGTCTTCCAGCCCACCTCGCGCCAGTAGGGAGGAATCACCAATGATAGCGCCTATACAGTGATTTTATTCAGGTTAATTCCATCACCGATGGAGGATATATACGAAAAAACCACTTACTGGAGCTATTTCATATGGTCCCGAAAACGGACGGGCTGACACTCAGTTATTTCATCTCTCTGTGTTCTACAGGTTTTATAAATGGTGATCTGTGTGTGTGGTTGTTGGTGTATATGATTATTGATGACTATTGATGATTAGTTGATTATTGATGTAATTTTATGTTGTTGTGATGATATGCATTAATTCCATGCTTTTTCTTCTTTAATAAAGTTTACACCTTTATTAATACGCTGTTCACGACCTTTCCATCCATATTTGTATTTTTAGCTCTTTACTAGAATCTCTATGTATGATAAGAGAAAAGAGTGAGAGCCGGAGATGCTTAGACAGTAAAGTGAGTTGAGGCCTGGAGAGAGAGATCCTTTGAATAAATCTTCTTCCAGGTTGTCTCAAGTCCATCTCCTATTTACACCTTATCTAAAGTGTAATCTATAACTCTGTCAGTCCACTATCCCTTGTCGATTTCACTACTGTTGTCCAACTCGACAAATACTCTTCACTCAAACTCAACCACGACAGGTAAGAAAGTGAGAAATGCACGACAGTGCCCTGATGAATGAACCGAGAGAAAGCAGGAACGAGTTACTTTTTTTTTAATGGTATACCAAATTTCACCCACTTTGTATTTTCTTTATGCAAGTTTTGTTGCAAACAAGATACTTTTCCTTAGGATAGATCATACTTATATCTAAGTCTGTTCATACCTTTAAAAGGGGAAAATAATTAGATTACCGCTAATGTATGCTTGATTCCTTGGGCTATCACTTTCTTCTAACAGGACTGCGGGCATACCTTGAAGGATAAGATCATACTGTGGGTCTATCATTCTGGTAGAAATTCATTGATTTTATGATTATGTGTATATGTTTCTTGATGTAATTTTTGTGTGTTGTGATGAAATTTTAGATGATAATTAAAATTTCTCTTGAACTTAATCAGCGTGTTGGTCAGCTCGTTCCAAATTATCTGTATAATCACTGTTATAGTTTTTCCCACGTCTGTGCGTCTAACTGTCGTCACTTGTGTGCGTGCACGTGAGTGGTACGTTCATATATATTAATATATGTTGTCACTAGACTGTCTGACTCCTCTAAATCTGTTGTAGAAGATAGGCTGAGAAAAAGAGAAGATTCTCGAGTTCTCAGGGACAGCTTCCACTGATTCTACCATCTCACTCGTGGAAATCTATTTCTGTTATTATCTCTCACTGTGGCTAGCACTCATTCTAATCTATTCAGAAGGGACCAACCCAAGTCTTAATTCCCCTATCAAAAATCTACGACATTATGTTGATATTTTTGTCCGTCCCTCCAACTTTGTCCATATTTCTGCCATGGTATATGTATGATTCTACATCTTGTAGTGGTGTTTCTTCCAGTACAATCTTCTTATCGTCTCCAGTATTTATTCTAATTATCTTAGTTTTCTCCCTGTGTATTTTCAGACCCACTTGCTGTGACCGCTTATCAAGTATGTTCATTTTGTCCTTTATCGGACTGCGGTTATGGGACAGAAGTGCCAGGTCATCTGCAAAACCTAGATCGTCAAGCTTTTTAGTCACAGTCCATCGGAGCCGCGGTAGCGCCGTGGTTAGTGCACTGGCTTCCTACCTCAGTGGTCCATGGTTTGATCCCCAGTTGATGTGGGCATTTTTTAAACGGCAAACGGCTCCGGGTTCCACCCAGCCTCATTAATTGGGTACCAGAGCATCTCTGGGAAGGTTTAAGGTGGCCGGCGTGATGCTGACCACATCACCACTAGTGTGCTGATGATCGAGAAAATATGGGCCTAACACCATATTCCCTATATGCCTCAGTGGGCGTCTAAACGGGATCCTTTACCTTTTACCATTGGATTGCATTTCAGTTGACTGCGATTGATGTCTTCTTTTAAAAGAACTTGCGCACAGTTGATTCTTTGTGTCAGAATTCGGTATATAATATTCGGGATCATTAGATTTTAGTAATGGTGTGCCTTGTTGTGACGTACGTCTAGTTTGACAAGTGAATTCTCCCTGATATGATGGATGATTTAAAGGGACTTTTAGCTTTTCATAACATTAGAACCCCTGAACATTTGTTGTAACTTTTCGTTTGCCAGAACTCATTCCACCGGGACTCATTTAGTAGGCGGCACGAGATCAAAGAGACGAACTGAGGGATTTTAGGGGAGACTATCGGCGCTATCAAAGACAGTAGTGGTCCCTGATACGAGACGCAGTTGCTTGCCGCAAATTTCGCGTCTCGGTGTCAATCGAGGAACCGAGCGAACGGGGGAAAGCGAAACGGGCAGCAGCGAGCGGATACGAAGACCAGGGGGGCGGCTTCTTCTCTTGATTTGGCGGTCAGATCCCCAAAAGTTCGTGAGATCAAATAAGTTGTCAAGTTTATCATGTCCCACTCAACTTACATTCCATTTTAGCTAAATAGACCATTAAGACTAGACACGTTATCACTCGCTGGCCAGACTTTTACAGAAGCACTAGCTTTATTGAAATCTGGTTATAGATTTTCCCCTGGATTTTATATATATATTTGCAGTGTTTTCTATTCTGTGCAGAGCGGTAATATATATATTGTGTAAAGTGATCAGTGGTCTAGTTCAGTCATTCTATTTAAATGGATTTTGTGTTAATTTAAATCTATTAAATTAAACCATCTCAATAGTTCCAGTGGTAAATATAATGATCTATCTATTATATTATTTCAAAAGATAATAGATGCTTAAATTAACTTTTAAAGTCGCGAAGGAATTTATAATTAATAAATTCAGTTAAGTCCTAGTTTTATAAATGTGGGTTTTTAACCACTAGAATTCGCGCAGTGTTTATTAAATACATAATTAAATACTCGAGGGTATTATAGGCTTAACGGGAAATTCATCGCGCTTTAGAAGGTTATTTGTTTTCGGTATATTACATGTCTTTTTTTTTCTTTCATACAGAGTGATCGTAACCTGTGCGATCCCAGCATTAAGAAAGCAATAAAGAAATCAATCTAAGCAAGGCAAAGCATAAACAGTGTGTAGAGTTCCCCTGACGCAGAACTTGTTGAGACTGTGTAAATTTTTAATCTTTGAGGCGATTCTATGTTTGGAATTCCGCTATCTAACTTATAGCAAAAAAAGCACACCCAAAGACAAATTTAACGCACCATCAAACAACTTAAGTCGTAACGGGAAGAAGAACACTGGCCCGAGCTTTGTTAGTTTACTGACACAGAGAGATAATTCATAATTTCCTGAACAGTGATGTGACTAGTTTTCTCACTGGACTTAAACCATACCTCACGGATAAAGTGTACCAGCACGCGTAAGAATTTTATTATCAGCGGCATAGTCAAATAGACCACACCATCCTCACCCCGGTATCAGAGACCGTGCCCTCCCATAGAAACTGTTATTAAGAAAAGAGACACAACTACAGATTCATTTTCCAGCGATTACGGGATCCTTTTATGTGCTGACCGCCTACCCGCTAATGTGGGGCTAGAACTTGAACAAACACTCATACATTTAGTTTGAGGTGTAACTGCTGTTGTGTTATTCTATGGAGTGCAAGATTTTTTCACAATCGGTAAGTGAGAGCAAGATGAGTGAAGGCCTTTGCTAGCGCGTGTATGAATGACAGGAAATTAATTCTTTTGTGTGACCATTTTGTTAACTTGCTTACCTAGTAATATATATCTTTTCTGTATACCCTACATTGTTCCTTTAAGTGGGATAGTTGATAATTTGTTAACTCTGTTTAAAACCACCTCCTTTCCATTTGCTTAGTAAAGGGAAGAACAGCTGGGAAGAACAGGTTTTTTTTTCTATCACCTATACCTAATTTTGTAACACCTCTTTCAGAGTAATTAACTTCACTGTTAGGTTAACGTACCTATGTTCCTGATATTATCTATCTTTGGACTGGGTTTATCTTTGTCTAATAAGCGGGAAGGGCTTAGTCGATACCAATCTTCTTCACCCCTTCCAAACTTGTTATTTGCATTTGTGTACTTATGATAATTTATGTAATATCTGATATTTTTTTAGTGATTGATGTTTAAAGTGAATAAAATCACATAAACTCATTTAGTTCTGTGTGTTGGATATACCCAAAGCCCAACTTTTCCCCTTATTCGTTTAATATAGTTTGTATCAACATCGTCTGTGTGTGTGAAAAACACCAAATCGGTGTGCGCGCAGATGCGGGTCTGGAAAACTGGCAAATAATTGTTTGACCAGGAGAGTGAAAGAGAAGATTGAGAGAAACGATTTGTCGTAAATAAGTCTGTCTTTACTCTCCTCCAGCTCGCTGTGAAGCAACTATTAAATCTCTACATTTTCTATCACTGAGCTTTCCATCATCATTTTTCACTCTAAACCGGACCACTATTTCTAAGACTCTTTTCTCTCAAAATAAATTTACGACAATATTTGGCCGGCTCGCCGGGATAATTTTGAGATACATTTGATGCACACATATTTGTGGGCTGGTTCTGGGATCTTGAGCTACATTTGAGGCAATCGCATAGCCGGGATAAAGATATTTTGAGTCTGATTTAGTTTGGGTCTAACTAGGTAGAGTGTGAATGATTTGTCTTTGTGAATTAGGGAAATAAATAAATAATTACACCCCTAGACAAACGTTCTTTAAGTATTTGGGTTGTCCACACAGCATATTTACAGGTTGTTTTCTCTCCACAGCAGTAGAAAGTACAGATAAACAAATATATTTGCTATTATAATTATCCTCTGGCGGAGATAATTCAATTTCTTTCGTTATAAGAGTTGCTGGGATTGCGTGATTGTTTTACAGTCACAAAGGTTTTTGAAGTTAAAAAGAGTTGAGCTTAGCTAAAGACGGATTGTTCTGATTTTGAAAAATTAAGTTAACAACGTCTCATCTCAATAATTGACTTTAGGGACGGAGTTTGTTGTCAGAGATTAAAAATTTAGTGGAAAATTTTTTTTTTTCTTTTAAATTGTTTTAATATAAATTTTTCTCGACTGTTAGTAAAAGTAGATTCTTTTCCAGTGTAACTTACCATTTAGTGGCATAGTCGCTTGCGTTTAGAGCCTTAATTGCCAGATAATAGCAGCGATAAGTTTGCACAGTACAGGTAGGAGGTAACACAGGTAAATTTATACTTGTGTTTTTTTTTTTTCTCGTAGCGGTTCAGAGTTCCTCCCTTTCGCGTTGCTTCTTACTAGTTCTCTAGGCATACTTCATCTTATTCTTTAACAATGGCAGAGAGGATAAAGATGAGGTCCATCTTGAGGCTGGAAGCGAAAGAGGCAGGATTAGATGCAGAAGCTGCAAACGCGTTTATTAACCAGGAATTGGAAATATATGACGCGGAGCAACAGAGAGCCGAAGCTGAGAGGAAGGCGGAGCAACAGAGAGCCGAAGCTGAGAGGAAGGCGGAGCAACAGAGAGCAGAAGCTGAGAGGAAGGAAGAGAAAGAAAGAACAGAGAGGAGAGAAGCCCAGGAGAGGGCAGATAAGAAAGAAGCGGAAGAACGTCTTTTGGAACAGAAGAAAATTGAAGCAGAGATGGAAACTCGCAGAGAGAGAGAGAGAGAGAGACAAGGAAAGACAGCATCAACTGGCGCTTAAGGCTCTAGAGAGTCGGGGCGCCTCTACTTCGACTAACGGAGAGCCGTCTTCGCCCCAGTCTCAATCAATGGACCTCTCCAGTACTCAATCTGCCCAATTAACTGCTATGTCGTTTTCTTTAGAATCTTTTCCTAGCCCTAACGAAAAAAAATTGACAGCTACCTAGAAAAATTCGAGAGACTCGCGAATCTTTATGGGTTAGAGAGTACCCGCTGGGCGCTCAAACTTTCAACGTCACTGAAAGGCAATGCTTATGACGTGTACACAAAGCTGGGACCGAATCAACATGATTACGACATGTTGAAAAAGGCCTTACTACAGCAGTTTGAGATGACTGCCCGAAAGTTTCTGCAGTTGTTCAGAAACAGCCGAAAAGAGAGCACGGAAACATTTCCCCAGTTCTCTTCACGTCTCACGGGTTATCTGACAAAGTGCATTGAATTATCTGACCTACCTCTTTCATATGAGGGACTCCTCGAACTTGTTCTTGTGGAGCAGATAAAATCCACTTTGTCGAATGAAACACGTAGATTTTTGGCGGAACAGGGGGCAGTCAGGCTTGAAGACATACTCAATAAAGCCGAACGCTATAGCAATGCAATGGCCGAACTTCCCAGCACTAAACGTAAACCCACCGATGAGCCATCTCGAAAACAGAATCTAGAGCAGGCATCCTATTCTTCCACTTCCTCTCAACATTATAACCAACGAGATAACAATACCCAGAAACCTCCCCAGGAAAAATCGAAATTCTACAAAACCCGATACCCCCCCAACACAAATTCTGATCAACCCAACAAGCCTACGTGGCAGCGCGGCCACCAAGGTCAAGGAAAAGGGAAGACCCCTACACCAGGAACGTCTGATCAGGGCAAACAAACCGGTGCAAACCGCATTGGATGTTTGCATACAGCCTCGAAAGGTAGAGTCAATGTCAGTGATTCTCAACCTGAGGGGGACCGACCCTCAACTCGAGGAACTGTAATTTTGAACGGTACCTCTACTACTTGTCTTTTTGACACTGGATTAAGTTTTTATTGTATTGTCGCTAGGCACCTAGTCAAACCCGGTCAGGAGACAGAGGAAACCGTCAAACTTAGTGGAGTTTTCAGGAGTGATGCACCCAGGACGCTTCCTATCGCACTGGTAGAAATACACTCTGACTTTGTCAGAGGAGTTATTAAAGCGGCCATAATGGATGATCCGATCTACCCAGTTATCCTGGGATGTAGATATGTGTTCATTGGGAGACCTAAGGAGCCGATTGTGGCAGCGGTAACCACAAGAGGGCAAGCCAAGAAGGAGAGGGAGCCTGCGCCAAACTTGTTGCCGAATGAACTGAAGGAGGCGCAACAAAAGGACCCTACTCTGGCGCCCTGCTTTAAAAAACTGCCCATGGCTAAGGACCCCAGACACAACGGAGACATTTTTTCTAAGGATGGTGTATTGTATCGTAGAACGGGCAACCCGGACACGGGGAATAACCAGCTCCTAGTACCGACGCAGTACAGAAACCAGATCTTAGAAATGGGGCACTCTCTTCCCTTTAGCGGACACATGGGACAAAACGCCACTATTCAGCGAATAAAAAACCACTATTGGTGGCCAGGAATGAACTCTGACATTGTCAGGTATGTGAAATCCTGCGCCCAGTGCCAACGGGTAGCACCCAAGCACTTGACACCCCCAGTACCTATGGGGCAAATGCCAATAGTAGGGACTCCATTTGAACGGGTTGCTGTCGACATTATTGGTCCTCTGGAAAAGACCAAAAGAAGGAACAGGTTCATCCTGACCTTAGTTGACACTTGCACTATGTGGGCCGAAGCCGTACCGCTACCATGCACTAATTCCAAGCATGTCGCAGAAGCCCTTGTGCAAATTTTTACACGGTTGGGATTCCCTCAACAAGTTTTGACGGACAATGGATCCCAATTCCGTAGCCTGTTAATGGAGGAGATCTTTAAGATCTTGAGGGCCAAACATATCCACACAAGTCCCTACCATCCGGCCGGAAATGGGCTCGTGGAACGTTTTAACGGTACCCTCACCATGATGTTACGTAAGCTGGGTCAGGAGAAACCGGAAGACTGGGACCAATATATATCGGCTGCCTTATTCGCCTACCGAGAGGTACCCCAAGCGTCTACGGGTTTTGCGCCAGCTACACTTTTATTTGGCAGACCTATTAAGGGGCCACTAGAAGCCTTACTTCGGTCCCTGACAGACCAGAAGGCTGACGAGACAGTCGTCTCTGCAAGCAAGTATGTATCTGAGCTTAAGGAAAGGCTAAAGCTAGGATGGGATCTAGCTACTACCAACCTTAAGAAAGCCCGCGCTAAAATTACTAAAAGATACAACAAAGCTGCAAAAGAGAGAGAACTACAACCAGGGGAGAAAGTCCTATTGCTACTTCCAACCGGAAGCAATAAACTTCGCATCGGATGGCAAGGACCGTTTACCGTCCTTAAAAAGATCTCACGTACCAACTACAAGATCTCCATCAAAGGAAAGGAGAAGGTCTTCCACATAAATCTGCTAAAGAAATATTTGGAAAGACCGGTGCCATCCTCCGAGCATCTCCTGGCTGTCGCCATAGCAACGGAAGACGAGGAAGATGATGATGGTTGCATGGAGTATCCATTGCAACCCACAGAATCCTTTAAAGATGTCAAGTTCGGCGACAATCTCTCACCAGAACAACAAACAGAAACCAGGGCTCTACTAAAACAGTACAGTGCAGTCTTAACGGATGTACCTGGTCGAACAAATCTCATTGAATTTGATATGAAATTAACAAACGAGACCCCTGTTCAAACCAGAGTTTACCCCATCCCGTACGCTAAAGCTGATGCACTTCGCGGAGAAATAGACAAGCTGCGTCAGGCAGGAATTATCAGTGAGTCTACATCTCCTTACAGCTCGAGTGTAGTGCTGTTGCAGAAGCCCAATAAGGAAGTTCGGCTGTGCATTGATTACAGGTTGCTAAACGCTGTAACGGAATTCCAGCCCGAACCTCTCCAAACTGTTTCTGAGTTGTTCACCAAGCTCAGCAAAGCAAAGATCTTCTCCAAGATTGACCTCAGCAAAGGTTATTATCAAATACCAGTCAAGGAGGAAATTAAACCTTTGTTAGCTTTCAGCACTAGTGAAGGACATTACACATTTAACGTGATGCCGTTCGGTTTGCATAACGCACCAGGAGTGTTCACCAGGATGATGAGGAAGCTTCTACAACCTTTGCAAAGTCCCCATATCCATAATTTCATGGATGACATCTTAATTGCATCGGAAACCTATGAAGAACATATTGCTACGGTTGCTATGCTCCTCAGGAGACTACAGGAAACGGGTCTTACAGCCAGACCTAGCAAATGTCTCATCGGGTTTGAACAGTTAGACTTCCTGGGGCACACTATTTCTCACGGATGCAGTTGGCCTATTAAGAAGAACGTGGAGAAAATAGTGGCAGCAAAAAGACCCCGAACGAAGAAAGACGTACGTTCCTTCATATCGCTATGTGCATACTATCAGAAGTACATCCAGAACTTCAACGGACTGACGGCACCGCTGACTGACCTCACAAAGAAAGGTTGTCCTGATAAGGTCATATGGGATCAAAAGTGCGAACACGCGTATAGCACTTTGAAAGGACAGTTGTCTGCATACCCCATCTTGAGGTTGCCTGACCTCAAGAAACCTTTTGTACTGAGAGTCGACGCGTCAGGTCAGGGCATCGGGTCAACACTGCTTCAAGCCGATGACAGCGACCTGAACATGCTATTTCCAGTTGCCTATGGCAGTCGGAAATTAAATAAAGCGGAACGGAACTACAGCGTAGTTGAAAGGGAATGTCTTGCTCTGATTGACGGTATCAGACGCCATCATGAGTTTCTTTATGGTACATCTTTCACGGTGCAAACAGACCACGCTCCGTTAGCATTTCTTGGTGCCAATAAAGAATTTAACGCAAGGATCATGCGTTGGGCGCTTCTTTTAAGCGTTTATTCTTTCAAAGTGGAATATATTCCGGGAAGACAGAATGTCGGGGCTGATTTCCTGAGTAGAAACTGGTCTACAGAGGAAGAAGAGCAAACTGAAGATACCACTCATCCTAAAATCACCAATCAGGTCACCTCCATTGTCAAAAAAATGAAACATGAAAAATGGTTTCATGTCTAAAAGTGGGGACGATTGTGACGTACGTCTAGTTTGACAAGTGAATTCTCCCTGATATGATGGATGATTTAAAGGGACTTTTAGCTTTTCATAACATTAGAACCCCTGAACATTTGTTGTAACTTTTCGTTTGCCAGAACTCATTCCACCGGGACTCATTTAGTAGGCGGCACGAGATCAAAGAGACGAACTGAGGGATTTTAGGGGAGACTATCGGCGCTATCAAAGACAGTAGTGGTCCCTGATACGAGACGCAGTTGCTTGCCGCTAATTTCGCGTCTCGGTGTCAATCGAGGAACCGAGCGAACGGGGGAAAGCGAAACGGGCAGCAGCGAGCGGATACGAAGACCAGGGGGCGGCTTCTTCTCTTGATTTGGCGGTCAGATCCCCAAAAGTTCGTGAGATCAAATAAGTTGTCAAGTTTATCATGTCCCACTCAACTTACATTCCATTTTAGCTAAATAGACCATTAAGAACTAGACACGTTATCACTCGCTGGCCAGACCTTTACAGAAGCACTAGCTTTATTGAAATCTTGTTATAGATTTTCCCCTGGATTTTATATATATATTTGCAGTGTTTTCTATTCTGTGCAGAGCGGTAATATATATATTGTGTAAAGTGATCAGTGGTCTAGTTCAGTCATTCTATTTCAATGGATTTTGTGTTAATTTAAATCTATTAAATTAAACCATCTCAATAGTTCCAGTGGTAAATATAATGATCTATCTATTATATTATTTCAAAAGATAATAGATGCTTAAATTAACTTTTAAAGTCGCGAAGGAATTTATAATTAATAAATTCAGTTAAGTCCTAGTTTTATAGATGTGGGTTTTTTAACCACTAGAATTCGCGCAGTGTTTATTAAATACATAATTAAATACTCGAGTGTATTATAGGCTTAACGGGAAATTCATCGCGCTTTAGAAGGTTATTTGTTTTCGGTATATTACATGTCTTTTTTTTCTTTCATACAGAGTGATCGTAACCTGTGCGATCCCAGCATTAAGAAAGCAATAAAGAAATCAATCTAAGCAAGGCAAAGCATAAACAGTGTGTAGAGTTCCCCTGACGCAGAACTTGTTGAGACTGTGTAAATTTTTAATCTTTGAGGCGATTCTATGTTTGGAATTCCGCTATCTAACTTATAGCAAAGAAAGCACACCCAAAGACAAATTTAACGCACCATCAAACAACTTAAGTCGTAACGGGAAGAAGAACACTGGCCCGAGCTTTGTTAGTTTACTGACACAGAGAGATAATTCATAATTTCCTGAACAGTGATGTGACTAGTTTTCTCACTGGACTTAAACCATACCTCACGGATAAAGTGTACCAGCACGCGTAAGAATTTTATTATCAGCGGCATAGTCAAATAGACCACACCATCCTCACCCCGGTATCAGAGACCGTGCCCTCCCATAGAAACTGTTATTAAGAAAAGAGACACAACTACAGATTCATTTTCCAGCGATTACGGGATCCTTTTATGTGCTGACCGCCTACCCGCTAATCTGGGGCTAGAACTTGAACAAACACTCATACATTTAGTTTGAGGTGTAACTGCTGTTGTGTTATTCTATGGAGTGCAAGATTTTTTCACAATCGGTAAGTGAGAGCAAGATGAGTGAAGGCCTTTGCTAGCGCGTGTATGAATGACAGGAAATTAATTCTTTTGTGTGACCATTTTGTTAACTTGCTTACCTGGTAATATATATCTTTTCTGTATACCCTACATTGTTCCTTTAAGTGGGATAGTTGATAATTTGTTAACTCTGTTTAAAACCACCTCCTTTCCATTTGCTTAGTAAAGGGAAGAACAGCTGGGAAGAACAGGTTTTTTTTTCTATCACCTATACCTAATTTTGTAACACCTCTTTCAGAGTAATTAACTTCACTGTTAGGTTAACGTACCTATGTTCCTGATATTATCTATCTTTGGACTGGTTTTATCTTTATCTAATAAGCGGGAAGGGCTTAGTCGATACCAATCTTCTTCACCCCTTCCAAACTTGTTATTTGCATTTGTGTACTTATGATAATTTATGTAATATCTGATATTTTTAGTGATTGATGTTTAAAGTGAATAAAATCACATAAACTCATTTAGTTCTGTGTGTTGGATATGCCCAAAGCCCAACTTTTCCCCTTATTCGTTTAATATAGTTTGTATCTACATTGTCTGTGTGTGTGAAAAACACCAAATCGGTGTGCGCGCAGATGCGGGTCTGGAAAGCTGGCAACAAATTGTTTGACCAGGAGAGTGAAAGAGAAGATTGAGAGAAACGATTTGTCGTAAATAAGTCTGTCTTTACTCTCCTCCAGCTCGCTGTGAAGCAACTATTAAATCTCTACATTTTCTATCACTGAGCTTTCCATCATCATTTTTCACTCTAAACCGGACCACTATTTCTAAGACTCTTTTCTCTCAAAATAAATTTACGACACTTGTCCAAAGACCTACTTTGGAATTTTATATTTAGAAATTATAAGCAGGAACAGCAGAGAATAAAATGTTAATTTTGGCAAAACACACACACACACACACATAAAAACTGACAACTGTCAGGAACCTATGGAGAAATTAGTAAAAGATAGTGTTTATCCGAAGAAGCTACTTTGGGGTCTATTCATAAAGCGTATAAAAACTTTCCTCGGATAATAACCTGAAAAAAATGTTGTAATCTGTGCAATCTTTTGCTTAGTCAACAAAATACCTGAAAACATTTTATACGGCAAACAACTGAAAAACGCGTGACACTCCAAACTCAGTAGTGAATGGTCGATGTCGTAGCGTCTGTTAACACAGAAAAAGCATTGGCTGTTTTTGGGTCCTATATTAACATTTCGGATGAGCACTCCTTAGTTGATAAAAATCTAGCTCACTAGACATAGTTTATACATTATGTAGCAGCTACTTAGTTCATAAAGAAAGCTCACGTACGCACGACTAAGATTAAAGGATTCTTTTGGTCTCTGAAGGCAGCGCTAGGGTGTGTTTTTTAAATTCATGTCGTACTTTTACGTGAAGAATTAAAAAAAAACCCACAATAAAGATTAATACAGATAGAAAGAGAAGTAGCTGTTTGAATAGTCTTGTAGATAAATATATAGACAGACGGAATGATAGGTAGACAGACTGACAGAAAGACTTGAAACCTCCTGTTTTATGCAAGCATCAATTTATGAAAGTCTGTAGCTTTTTGGTTGTCGTTTTTGTTGTTTCCCATGTTTCACATCCGTACAATAGGACTGACTTGACATTTGAATTGAAGTTTGTTTTTTGTTTTGTTTGTTTGTTGTGTGTGTGAGTTGGGCCTGATTTCTTTTGATCTCCATATATTTCCCAGTGCTTTGAAAACTCATCTGACTTTTAGTATTTAAAAAAAAAATATTATTGTCTTTCCCTTCAACATTGTCTAAATTGCTGCCACATTATAATGTATGATTCTAGATTGTGTTGTGGTGTTTCTTCCGGTGTAATAGTATTATCATTTCCTGCATTTTATTCTCATTATCTGTGTTTTCATTTTGTGTATGTTCAGACCCACTTGCTGCGATCTCTCATCAAATATTTTCATTTTCTCATGCATCTTGCGGTTTGAGACAGAAGAGTTAGGCAAATTCTAGAACGTCAGGCTTTTTGGTTACAGTCCACTGAATTTCATTTCTTTTGGCTGAAATCGAAGTTTACGTAATACAGTCTATAGCCAATAGGAAAAGAAATGGATACAAGACACATTCCTGTCGCACTCCTTATTCCCTACTGTTATCCCGTAATATTCCTGGAAAATGTTGAAGATGGTTCAATCTTTCATGCCAGCTTGCAATTTTTTGTTTCTTTGGGGAAGAATATTTGCAGTGAGAATGAGCAGTTATATTATGTTTCCTTAATTGTTTGTAATATTTCTTGGTGTTTTTAATGTCTTATTGGTTGCAATGCCTTATATGGCCATGTCAATAATTTTTATGATGATGCGTAGGGTGAAACATTTTCTAAAATAAGACGCGTTATCCTGTGATTGGTTAAAAATAAGACAATGAACTAAACTAAATTGTGATAAGGCTCCACCCACGAGAACCTCGTGAGGCTACGTTTTGCATAGGCAAAATTTTGAACTTTAAAACTTAGAGCGTTTTGAAGTTTCCCCACTGAATTTCCCAACTTCATCAAGGAGATCGCTGACAGCCAGAACATGAGTTAGTAATAAGGAGTCCACTATAGGACAGGCCAACGTGATTATAAGTAACCTATAAAATTAAAAGTGTAAGACTTAATTTACAATACTTCTTCTTCTTCTTCCGTCCTTAGCCACCGATCGTCAAAGCAGTCAGTGGCCATTACGCCTAGTGGCGTCTTAGGGCAACAGCAGATAGGTTTTCTGTGCCATTGTTTCCCATCACGCCTATTGGCGTCTTTAGGGCAACGGCAAATCAATCCATTTGCTGTTGTTTCCGTAATCGAAGTGACTGGCAAACGGGTGATCAGCCCGTTGGTTTACAATACTTAAAGCCTTCAAATTCCAAGGAAACCTTCCTCAAGTGTCGACAGTAAGAAGTATACATTAACAAGTTACCTTAATTAGCTTGGGACAGACCACATCTTAAGCAGTTGCAAAACATATTACGGCCAATCTGTGCATCAAATTCTGGAAATTAAATCTATTTGGGGTAAGTTGTAACATGTACATTTTCTTATTTTATATGTAAATTGGACATGTTTGAATTGCTTATTTCTGTAAAGTTGTTTACGAACTGACAACCACATGAAGTAAAATAACTTGCCATGTAAACCACCACTGGAAGAGCTGGTAACTCATTCGTGCCGGGTTTCTTCACTGAAACAAACAGCAAAGGTAGCCCTTGCTCTATAGGGAGCAGACAGAGGATGATGATGTCATCAGGGTATATATAAATGTTTATGTCAACAATTTTATTTCAGATTTGTTTTGTATATATCTGACAATGATGCATTTGCTGACATCAGGATACATAATACTTAAAAGAGAGTATTTCATTTATATCTCAGTTTCTGGTACTAGTTACTAGAATTAAACGATGATCACCATCTAAATGATTCGGGTCTAGAGGACACTTCGATTGGCGAAATTTGAGGCAGGTACTCTTGCAACGCAAGGAACTTACTCCTACCAAGCCATTATACTCCTGAGGAGAGAAGAAGTGTTCAAGAAGTCACTGGAAAACCAGCACCTACAACACCAGTCTACAGCCACAACCGTTGCTGGAAATTGACAGTTAAGTGATCTGAGCAACACAGAAACTGGACACTAAAAGTATCCATCCTTAGCATTTTAGATGATGAATAACCATCATTTCTTTAAACTATCACACACTAAACTATTTTTTTTTAATTTAACCATTTTCATTTTTTACACTTATTTCAACAATATTTCATAAATAAATATATGTATGTATATCTATAAATATAGAAATCCATAGTTAAAGTTTATGTTGGTTGAGTAAATTTGATGGTTGATCCCGACGTCTCATTAAAAAAAATATTTACACAGCTAAATACACAAAACTAAATACACAATTAATACTTTGCTGAATTACCTTCAGGATTAAAAAAAATATTTACACAGCTAAATACACAAAACTAAATACACAATTAATACTTTGCTGAATTACCTTCAGCTGGGGCTCATTAAATACGAGTAGAAAATATATTTTTCACAGAAGTGGGTGGAGAATATAAAGTTTACAATCAACTTAGACGACGCAGTTGTTGTATTTATCATTCTAAAATCCATGTGAGACCCCAAAAGTATTCTTGAACGAAGGGTTATCTTCCGATAACTCATCCTTTTACTCGAATTTTAGGCCATTCGTGGACCACGACTACAGAACAAGAGAGCCAGCCAGCGATAACTGCACAAGGACTTTTAGGATATCCCAGATATATGTCAGCACAACTGTAGCAAAGTTTGATTTGCTGGGGAGGTTATGATGGTATACCTAAAAGAAAGAAATCTGTGTCTGTGTTAACCGTGTGAGGTCAAGCACATGTAGGCCCCTGACTCTAATAGATGATAACGATGTATTTGCAGGGAACCTAACGCTACCTCCCTAGATCTCACACGGTCACTATTTTGGCTCTAGTGTCTGGTGTATGATGTACCTAATGTCTAGGGGAGAAATGAAATTGATGGTACATAAACACAAAACACTTTAATTCACTATAAGAAAATGAATAAAACAGTGGTTAAGTTTTTTCTTTAAAATGAATATTTTGTTTTTACAATTTAATCTGCCTGTCCCGCCATCTCTTTTGGACAGGTCTTTGAAATGAGGAAAAGATAGTTTACATAAAAAAGATTAACTAAAATGTGTGGACTCTTTGTCCAATAAATATAAAGCCACTCTATCTCTCCTGTTGGGGAATTCACAGCTTACAACTTTATTATCTAATAGTGTGTGTCACTTGTTAGAAGGGGCTGTAGTTTCATCACGCCCCATAAACTTCCTGGGTATGATTGGAAATACCAAAGTTTATTATAATGAAATGTCAGATATCCCCAGATGCTAACACATCACCTGGGATTCCTTGTAGAAGGATAATTCAATATGTAGTAGCAGAAAATATAGATCTCTCAACACGCACAAGCTCCTCCAGCTATCTGCTGACAGCATAAACAGTTTACAGGAGACTTGTTGGCGTTACACTCACTCATCAGGTTTCCTGTCACCGGCTGGTAACAGGAAATAAAACCTCTGCAATAAAAGGACACCCTGGCCTTTTATATCTGATCACTTATTATTATTATTATTTACATATGGTGGGATGGGGTCAGCCTCGCGTGCATACAGGTGCACTCGCCCCTAATTTTATATGACTCACACCTCAGGTCCTTATGGCAGATACGCCACTGTACGTTTACATAGTTTTCCTCAATATAATAACGTGGAGTAACCACATTTCCTTTTGTATGATTTTCTCTTCTTTTTTTAATTATAAACGCTCCAGGCATGTTGAACAGTGTTCATGGAACACGGAGGCTTACTAACATATTCTAATACAATAATATTAAAACAAAATCATGACAATATACCACAGTTAGAATGTGAGGACTCAACAATGTCTGCTCTCGGCATGTCCTTCACTTTTCCCAATAGCAGTATCTAACTTTGGCAGTGGGATTAAACATATGAATTCATAAAGCATTCTTACCACAAATTTCAAGAAATATAAACAAATGACGC
The DNA here is from genome assembly GCA_024509875.1 of Oreohelix idahoensis. Lineage (NCBI taxonomy): Eukaryota > Metazoa > Mollusca > Gastropoda > Stylommatophora > Oreohelicidae > Oreohelix > Oreohelix idahoensis. The sequence continues at coordinate 46,549 of JAMPIV010008403.1, forward strand.
TGACTTGCAAAGAAGTGGCCTCATTTTCTTCTGCACTGTCCAGACTGTGAATACTTCTTTACTAAATTTTAAAATTAACACAGCTGATCTCAGCGTATTTGAATGAAAAGTTTTGTTCAACTTGCAATGAATAGTGAAAGCCTTTTGCTAATATTTATTAGCACTGGCCAATCGAATGCTTGCGACTACCAGAATTCAAATGTAGTTTTTGAAAAACAAAATAATTCCAAACAAAATCTGCGTCTGGTAGTCTATTGGCCAACCTGCCTTAGTTATGCCAATACAAAAAGATGTTTCGTTTTAGATTACATTTTCCTACCGCTCCCCTTTCCTCCTATACTATTTTTACCCAATCGGATTTGAATTTACCTCAATGCCTCTCTCTAAGCTGGCGTCCCCACTAACGTTATGAAAAAACAAGCAGGAACCACAATCTGTCCGTCTTAGTGTCCCTAGACATTTAGTATTTTCTCAATAACTTGGCTAATACTTGGACTACCATATTTTTTAAAACACATTTTTGCTCAGGGAACCCTAAGCTATACTACCATATGATTTGTATGTTCAGTTTCATTATGGTTTAGATTTTCAATTTTATCACTGTCAATCGTCAAATAAAAATTTTACACACGTTGGCCATCTTCCCCCCTTCATCTCTCTCTAGCATTTTTATTCAAATAACTAACTTGTTTGAATGACGTCAGAAATATTACCGCTAGGAGGAAATAAAAAATTGTCTGCGTGTTTGCCTCTGCTGGCTTTGCCCAAAGCGTGTATATATGCATGGCACAACGTGTCAAGCGAAGCGGGGTTTTGCGCGGCGGGTGTTAGAATTGGCGTTAATTATTTCTGTTGTCTCGTGTTACACTACGAAAATTTGTAAGGATTACTACTATTACAGGCGTTAAAGTTAAAATATTACGTTAATTCAGACAGTAAGTTGGCGGCACATTTCTGGAAGATCGTTAATTATAAGTCTTGCCGCAGTCTCTATCAGATCGGGCAAAATGTTAAAAATGTACGTCACAAGGAAAGCGAGTAGGTTTATACGGTGGGATCGTTTCTAAGCATTACCATGGCACAAAATTCAGCGCGATGCTGGCGTGTGAGAGGATTATAGTCAGACACAATCGGGCGGGTTATTTATTATCATTATATGACAAAAATCGTACTGAAATGAGCGATTATCTCGCAGATTTTACTACAGCAACAAGATTTTAGAAGAAGACATACACACACACACACACACACATATATATATATATATATATATATATATATATATATATATATATATATATATATATATATATATGGGACCCAAAGATGCAGCAATAGAGAATGCAGTCAGCGACCCATAGCATGACTGCTTGCGTCAGGGTCAGCGAACCAGAGCTGACCAAGACCCTACTCCACCTCCACGTGGTGGTCCTGGAAACAGGCTGCATCACTGCAGTCTGGCTGAGAGAGTAGGGATCGAAGTGGGAAGGCAAACCCGGTCCCAAAAAATGCCGTGCTGAAGTCGGATGTGTCGGCCGAAAGGCGCAGATATCGCAGCTCCGGTGCAAACAGACACAACTCAACCAACGTCCTTTTCAGAACGAACGAGGAAAAAGGAAGATATATATATATATATATATATATATATATATATATATATATATATATATATATATATATATATATATATATATATATATATATATATATATGCCGTTTTAAATTTCAAGAAGAATAGCTTGAAGTGTTGTAAGCCTAACAGATAACAAGTAAATGTGTTTTAAATCAAGTAAAGTGCAGACATGAGGAAATCTGATTATAACCGAAGCGTAACAAACGGCTGTTGGCAAAATACCGTACCTTGGCGCATCCTACGGCTCGTGGGGTACAATTAAAAATTGAAACAAGAACTGAACCAAGACAAAATAAATTTTCTTAAATAGTATCTGTCTCATAATAAACGGACTAAAAAATAAACATCAACAAAGTCAATTACTCCGTTATACCAGACACTGTCAGATCTCAACCATAACTAAACGAATTAATTTTTTTCCACTATGGTTTATTGAATCCCTTGTGCAAAAAATATGAGCACTATTAATTTATTGACGTAACATATTATAAACAAACTGAGAAAACGCTCGAAACCAAGCTAGTGGAAAATGATTTTTACAGTATGAAGCATACTTAACAACCTATTTTAAATAGGACAGGCTAAGCTATACACTCAGGCATCGTTATGTTACATGTACTAATGCTGCTTCAATCAGGTTCGTCAGTTGTTTTCAGTCTGTGGGTGGCTTTCACAAGAAAGTTTTTCCCGCATAAACCACATCTTTCTATTTGTTTTTCTATTTATAATTACTACATGACTTCCAGCGTCCGACAGTCATGGTGGTTAGAACGCTAGCCTTTCGCGACAAAGTTAATGGGTTCCAGGTTCAAAACCTGGATGCTTGACGCTTCAGTATATCCAGCTGTAAATATGTTTCTGGAAAAGACAGCGGGGAAGGGAACTGATCAGTGGCGTATCCTGGTAATGCGAGTTAGGCGTGCTGCTACTTAAAATGAATATGTACGCCTACTATTTAACTTCTTCCCCTCTTAATTTAAAAACCAACTATATTCAATTACGCAACGATAGTTATTAGGGGTATATGTCAATTATCTCCGAAATACTAATTAATTTACAACTTGAAACTCACTGTCACTGTAATAATCTGCATTCCCGGCAACTAACAAAAATTAATCACAAAAAACACTGGACGGACACAGCCGATTTTTACAACTCGAGAGCTGCAAGACCACCGGACGCATGTTCGTATTGTATTGACGTATCTGGCCATGACCCCGATCCACACAAACCAGTCTTCAGACGTAAAACCGAAAGGTGCAGCACGCATAGTGACGGAATTACCCGAGAAACTTCGGGTGATTGCTACTAACCAAAAACACTGCACTATAAAACGCGTCTGGGAAACTGAAACTAGATATACTCGTAGATTCTATGCGGGACAATCCGTTATCCTGATGCGTGCGGTCCGAAAGCAGAACATTATAAGAGAAATGTTTTATAGAATAATACATTAAATTTTTATTTTTCTTCGGGCATAGGTGTGCGCAGCACGCACAGCACACATAGAGACTACGCCACTGGTACTGATCAACTTCACCTCATAATACTTGACCTAGTATAGGCAGTATCGGCAATGGGAATACCATGGGAATTCCAATGGTTTATTTTCACAGCATCAATGTCGTTTTCATTTGATTAGTTTTTGTTTCATATCCCTGGTACTTGCTTGGATGTGCTCTTGGTTGTACTTGCTTGTGACCTTAGCTACAACAGTCAGTTATGTCTGATTTCTGATCATGTACATAGTAAAACACTGGCTTCCTAGCGCAGTGGTCTATGGTTCGATCCCCAGATGAGGTGGGATTTATTTTAGGCCACTAACGGCTCCTGGGTCGACCCAGCCCCAAATGGGCACCAGAGCAACTCTGGGAAGGTTAAGGCGGCCGGCGTGATGCCGACCACATCACCCCTTGTGTGCCGACGGTCAAGATAATATGGGCCTAACACCATATTCCCAATATGCCTCAATGGGCGTGTAAAGGGTTCCTTTACCTTTTTTATATAGTAAAAGGGCGGAGATTACTGAAAGCTAAAGTGAAGAATACAAACAAACAAACAAATCTAAAAACAGGTAAGGAGTCAGTTTCTTCCTCTATTTTTTTTTTTTTTTTGCACGTGTGTGAGTTGGTCTTTGGCTTTTTGCCTGTCTGTATTTTCTGTCTTTGTCTCATGTTTGTAACTCGTGCTGACGGAGAATAAACCCCAAAACGATACATGCTTTTGTAATATCTATCAATTGTAAAACTATCCCTATACTTATTTTTGTTTTATGTTTTACTTGATTTTGATCGTGTTACGTTGGGACAATCTTTCTTCACATAATTACTGCTATCTTGTACCTATCTTTTATTAACGTATAGGCCTACCATAGTGCAATTACCTAAGTATATGTACTATGCCATTTGAAACCACATACACTCATACATACATATATACATACAAAACTTAGGTACACATAAATAAATCTTCATTTGTGCGTTACCTGGGTCAGACAGATAAGTAAAGAGCAGTAAAACTGTATCTTGGAATGGGCGACTAAGGAGGGTTGGACATAAGGTAGGCTACCCCATCTTTCAGCAATTTTTAGCCACAAAAACCTGAACAACACGCTGGACAAGCGAAGAAACGAACATAATTTAATCCAGTCATTTAAGACCAATGAATTAAGAAGGCGTACGGACACAGCTCAGAAAAGGCCGAAAGTAGTTGCAGACTTACCTTATTTCTTTCTAAGAAAGTCTCCAGATTTGGCAGATATAATGTTTGTACACAAATAGATAGTGCAAAAAAAAAAAAAAAAAAAATGCACCGATAAGAGAACTTCAGATATACAACGAATGATTAAAGATAATATAGAAAGACATTTGACGCAAGGTCTAAGAAAGAAAAGCTTCGCATGCTTTGTTTGAAAACCGAGGCCCACAGCGATTTAAAGAGTTTTGATGATGATGATGATATTTATACATGGCTTATGTGATAGTTTTTCTTGTTCATTAACGTAGCAAGAAAGAAAAAAAAAAAGAAAGAAAAAAACACAGGCAACCATTTCACTAAAAATGTAACACTTCACTTGAATATGTTGCATGGGTTTATAAGAATTGTCTTTTTCATTCGAGTCTCGTCTTTTCAAAACTTATTGACCAATCCCGCTCCAGACTTCAGTGATGGAACTAATGAATTTTGGAAGCTTCAACAACGGCAACGTAGTCGCTCGGGGGTAGGGGTATTTTGAACGATACTGTCATCCAGGTGAGGGCATCATTCTGTTATAAATAATAATAGTCAATGATGTATGTATGTATGTTAAACTATCTCTTTTCGGCAGCAGTAATAATTCGTGTAAATCACGTGTCGTAAAACCTGATTTAACAATGATCATTCAATAGTGCCAAACGACTTTTATAGTAACAGCAGTAATACCACATGAAGCTCATTTAGATTCATGTTATGAACATAAATGTAATAAGTACTTTCCACTGAGTGCAGAAATTAACAAATTAGGCTATTGTACACATGTTATCATACTGATATTTGGTAGTTTGGGACATGAATATGCATAGTGTGTGAGTGGATCGATGTCCCTGGGGCTGTGGGCATTTGAAGCCAGAGTTTTTTTTAATAAATATGCCAGCATTAGTGCAATTATAGGATCGTAAAGAATATGGAAACTTCAATGTAAAAAACACCTATTTTAAATTTCTGGAGATGTTTTCCACATTTTGATTAATTCTGATCTCATTTGTGCTCTGCTTATTATAACAAAACACTATTTTATTTGATGCTGTTTTTAATGTGTCACTCTACTATAAATCAATGTATTTTATGGCAAACAAAGATTATTATACGCCCACTTCACCCACTCTCCTCATGTAAAAAACACCCATATTGATCTACTTCAAAAGTATTTCATATAAATAAAATAAATTTTAATAATACTCCTTTTTGGTATGTTGTATCATATTATATTATTACATGCCAAAATTTTTTTTAATGAAGATTAAAACGTTTTATATAATATGTAACGAAAATATTCGATGTAAAGACACTCACATTGAACTACTTAAGACGTCTTCCACACTTTTGTAAATTATAACGATTCTTCTATATGGCATATTGTATTTTATTATATCATGTCAGTATATGCCGTTGTATTTTATGGAGAATAAAGATTCTGAAAATGTATGTATGTACGTACATCCGTAAGCATGTGTCTCCGAGAAATCGTTATCACTATCCGGTTCCAGAAGCAGTCACGTGACAGACAATGTCTGCTAATATCAGTGTCATCATCATTATTATTTCCCATTGCCTTCCTTACAAAGCATGGGGGCCATTATAGCACCTGGTCCTGTTGCAGCAATGCTACACCAAGCATTCACATGTTCCTGCAGCGGTGGCTGCTGTGGCTATTTGTTGTCCATGGTGAGGTTGCCAGCACAACCTCATATTAGTTGCCTTTTACGCATTGCATGAGGGTGCAGTAGTCGTTGTCTTCGAAGACCCCTGGCAACTACACGGAGGGAAGTTTAGCTATTAAGTATTTCTTTAATAAAATGTATGGGTCGGAATTGCTTAGAGGTATGGCCTCTAATTCTAAAGGTACCGGGTTCACTCCCAGTATAGGGAATATAATTGATGGAAATGTGTTTCAGGACCAGTTGTTTCTAATGATGTCATACTCCCCCGTGATCTCCTAGGTAGTGGGATCAGATGTCTAACCGTCTCGGATATGGGCGAAAGAACAGGAGGTCACGTGTGCAAGTTGCGCACGTTACAAATCCCTCGGAACTTGGAAATCGTAAAGAGTAGGCCATAAGGCCGCTGCCCTGGCAAACATTTAAACAATAGGAAACCTACCAACCACAACAGTATTTATAAAATGTGTTATTCCTGTATACACACATTAGGATCCTCGCCGGTGACATGGAGTTCGTGCACTGTACTGAGATCCTCTTTATGTGATATAAGGGAGGAGATCGGAGCACTGATGGAATTGTCCGTGCGCAATGAAGATGGTCCTTAAAACCAAACCAAACCAAATCAAATATGCACACTGCTATGCCGTCTGGAATTCATTGTAGCAGAAGTCATTCTCAACAACTCACAGACCGAAAAAAACACACACACGGAGAAGGGAGCTAGATACAGATGATAAAGGGATAAGGAACACACAGAGAGACCTTGAACGGATGGCACAGGACAAGGGGGGGGGGCGGGGCATGGCATGAATTCGTTGACAGCCAATATCCCACGGAAGCTGACGGGTAACGACGACAATCTAAAAAAATGATCGATATTTAGAAGCGGACAGAAGACATGTAGTCAAAGATTAAGGGTACTCCCATAGTTGATACTGCCGTAGAGGGTTACAGTATTAGAGACATCGCTACACCAGGTCTCAGCTTTGTGAGGGGGCGAGGAGTGCGATCCGTTCAACTTCTTCGCTGCCTTAGCCTTCCTTGACTCTAGTAGAGTCAAGTACCCATTCACAGCTGTGGAGACGGGAGTGTGATGTTACCAGGTTTCTAACTGCCTAGAGAAACAAGCGAGACTCAATCTTTGTTCCACTGTCGCTATGAAGGATTGTGGGCTTCCAATGTAATTTAAACCTTACTACATGAACCCTGTGCCATAGTACCTCCCTGTGCTGTACAATGACACATTCTACTTAGAAAAAATAAATACATAAAATGTTGCCTGGTTTTGGAGAGATGCGTGTCGATCAACCTAGACACCGAGTCCGTCGGTTATATTAGGACGCATATCTAAATGTAAAAGACCGTGTGATATGGTTATTCAAACTTTACTGATTCACGTGCAATGTGTTTTACATAATGGTTTTCAGCCTCCTATACTATCTCCAATTGGTCGCCTTATACTAAATAGTGCGTTGTGGTACCATTCTTCCCCCTCCCCTCCCCCCACTTTCGAGCAGAGGGAAACTCAAAGGACGAACACGGAGTTTGCTGAATCAGACACAGACAACATAATACTAAGCATCAAAAGCAAGCCTAATCCATTTTCATACAATCGCAGGCTTTTCCAACACATCGTTAGTGCATATCATATACTACCCTAATTTAGTTACGTTCCCAGATCACCTATATAACCACTAGTATAAAAGCCCGTCATAAGACGGGAATTAAATTCAAAAGCACCAATACCTAACGGCACTTTTAATTTTACTTATTCAAAAGTATTAAAAAAAAAAACCACTGTGCCTCACCACAGTACACGAACTACGTAGCAGCAGCGAGGATTCAAAGGTGTGTATACGGGATCACACATTTTATAAATATTTGTATGCACACCGTCATTTTAGCATTCTACAAATAAGTGTTACTATTTTCAGGAGAGTACATATAAGGGAAACAATACAATTAATGTCTAACTTTAACCACGGTTGCATCCCTTAGCGTTACTGACAGAAAAAGCTGGGATTTTATATATATTGATATATGTAAGTTCCAACGATGACCAATATGAGGTTGTGCCTGGGGTTGGCAACCTCATCATCTAAAGCGTATAGCATAAAAAACCATCGCTGAGAGAGCGCATGAATAAAACATATAGTTATCACCGCTGTTAATGTTTTTAAGTGTCTTTATCTCATACTTGCCTGAACGAGGAATAGAACTGTAGACATAAACGACAACAAAAAGGAAGGCGTGAGAAGACCTTGAGCTGATGGTACGGGGCAGGAGTACTTAGCTTGTTGAAGAAGTATGCTCCATGCGGAGCTAAAGGGTATAAGTTTGTCGTGAATTATTCTAATCCCCATATATAAATTAAAACGTAAATGCAAAGCCTAACAAATAAATTTAATAAAAGGAAAGAAGAATGGTAAAGAACAGTGCTGTCACAATGACTGTACTCGAAATCCCCCTTGTTTTCTACTTCGTCTGCGAATTGTAACGCTTTCACGTTGATAGTAAAAGCCTACTGTATTATTACCCGCTTTCTTCAATGAAACGTGTACTGTATTTCTTGGAAAAACCTTGAGATACGCAAGCTGATCAATGACCTAAATTTAATATTTCATTCATTCCATTTTATACACGGCGTAACTAAAAGACAGATGGACTAAAGGATAGAGAGAAGGGAGAGGCAGAAAGCAAGGACACATGCAACACTAAACACGCGTCGCGCGATACACAATTGCTGCCATCACGCGTGTAAGGCCACATGCACTAACTTTATTTCAAATCGACAGTGATAAAATTCACTACCCATACCAGAGTTAGGTTTTAAAATCCTGAAAAACGCTTATTGGGAATTATGACATTATACCGGTTTACGTTTGAAAACATGACAGTACCCAGACACCCTCAAGTTTGGAAGTGAGAAGGTAGTAACAGCACGACTATCCTAGAAGAAAATGCATATTGGCTCCATTAAATTCGTATATTTGGGTTCCTTAGGGTTTGCTGACAAAGAATATGTAAAACGTTACGCAAATAGTCTAGGAATTACCAAGTTATGGCCAAAATAAAATAGTGGGGGTGCCTGACAGCATGAAATCATTTCTGCTCATAAAATTTTTTTATAACGTGTTTGAAAAAACATTACGTTACGGAAATAGCCTACCATGTTAACTCCTATTTGATTGGAGCGCAACAAATGTAAGACTAAACACGATTGGTCGGGCTATAAATACTATCTTGTGTTGTCAGGGGAAATCGTGAAAAGGGGTACTTTTTTGAAAAGATGTGTAGACATGGTTTGATTGGGTAGAGCTGCGAATATACTCAATTCAGAGCGTCTGTTCCTTGCCACATCTTGTAATAAACCTACTAAGAAGCAGTGCGTTGAGCACCAGTGTATATTTTTTATTTTATAAAATAAAGCCTGGGACATCGGCAGATCGGAGTTGTGCTATATTCATTGCCAGTCAACGAAACTGTTTATTATTTCCATGAATTGTGGTAAGCTTGAAATATTCAATATTTTTAAATGAAAATTGAATGTAAATTGATAAATTATGTCTGTATATATGTGTGGTTCAGTAGCGAACATGATGTAAAGCCTATAGTGCTCCAGCCTGAACAGAAGGTGTCGGAGGAAAGTAAAACTGCATGGAATGGCCAAACAGTACACTGACACCTAGATTATTAACTAGAAAGAAATAATGCTGGAATTGCAGAGGCGTAGTAACCATTAGGGAGGGAAATACTGGTATAAAGTATTTCAGATGAAGCTGACAGTTGGCCTAACGCTCTGAACTCAATGTTTGTGATGTATTGTGCTCAGTGTAGAAATAGAGTAAAAATTAGTTCTGACGTAGAAGGTACAACCTTCTTGTTTCAGGGACCGTGGTCTTAAAGTTATTGAGCAGCACCTGGTCAGAGCTTTGCTGAAGCCAGAGGTGGACAGCATACTCCTTGGTCCATATAGCAACCAGTGGGGTGGCTCCAGAACTCATTAAAGTAATCGAGCAGAGGAGTCTTTTACTGCAGTCATCACGCAAGGTAAGAGAGTGTGGCCATGGAGCTCAACATTATGTACCCCCATCTTAAAATGACATTGTCAAATAAACTTAAGAGGGGAATTTAATTGTTTTAATACCAGGAACTGAGAACATCTCCAATACTAGTTCCAATAGAAACAAACTATTGAAGTCATGATGACAAATACCAACAGAGCTTGAACAAAACAAAACCAGTATTACCTCATATTACCACTACACAACTGACACACATAGGATACCATTAATAATATATGTCACTACAAGAATCATATTAATAAATTCTGTACATATAACTTGTAATTAAAATTGATTGTGATTCCTGGTTCCCTTTGTATTTGACGTGTGGCGGATATTGTACCGATCATATAACAGAAGCAACGGAGGTTAGCATGAACCTAAGTCATCTGGAATCTGCAGGAAACACTGGTTAACAGATGAATTAATCATGACCTACATCTTTTATGAGGTTGTCAAAGGAGTCCCTGTACTTGTAACGAAAGTTCCATATTTCCGTCTCGCACCAGGCGTTGTCTGTGTTGGCCGCGTCATCCCGGTAACCATTGTACACCAAGAAAGCAGAGTAACCCTGGGTTGTGTACATAGACTTTTTCTTCTTCCTCATATCGACAGTCGTAAACTTACTGAAAAACTGAAAGAGATGAGACACAAGAAAAGGGAGAAATTATATTCACATTTATGTATTGTCCCCATGAGGTTCCTGGGGAGGGGGGGGGGGTCTGTGAGGAGACACGGAAAGAATGGAACCCCAGTTCCTTCAGGCACGTCGCATAAGGCGACTAATAGTACGTTTTGCATGAGGCTGGCAGTCTCATGTTGTAAAACAAGTTGCAACAAAATCTTGTATTGGGAGACTACCTAAGCAAAAGACTACCTAAGGAGCAAAAAAGGGAAATAGGTGATAATAATATTTGTACTGATTAAGGACTTGTATGTCTAGGTTCATATCTTCACATATATTGGTTTATCTCCATGTCCGTTCTTCTACGTCTTTATGAATGTTGTTATAGCTGTGTTTGTTGCGTGTTCATCTACGGTGGGTTTATTAAAAAAATATAATAATAATGAAAATGGTAATGCGTCTTACTAGGATAAAAGGCAAAGAACATTGCCTACGTTCTCTTTGTCCTTTGTTCTAACAAAGCGAATGATCTTGTTCTATATTATTACTTGCATTTTCTAAACTCACTTCCACCCATCAGGCCGCTGCCCTGGCAAAATTTAAAAATCAGGAAACCTACGCACCACTAAAATATTTATAGAATGTGTGATTCCTATATACACACATTGGGATTCTCGCTGGTGCTACGAAGTTCATGTACTGTGCTGAGATCCCCCTTGTGTGATCTAGGGGAAGAGATAGGAGCACTGATGGAGTTGTCCGTGTGCAATGAAGATAGTCCTTAACACTTTGGAAATTGATGAGGCATTATGGACTTCCCCTGAAGATCATTAATTTAATAAAGAAAACATATGAAGACATGACATGCAGAGTTCTTCATGAAGGACAACTTACAGAACCATTTGGGATAAGAACAGGAATGAGACAGGGATGCCTCTTGTCTCCATTTCTTTTCTTATTAGCAATAGACTGGGTTATGAGAACATCAACAACACACAACAGAAATGGAATCCAGTGGACTCTGACTAAGCAATTGGATGATCTGGATTTTGCTGATGACTTGGCTGTTCTGTCCCATAACAGTAATCAGATGCAGGACAAATTGAAAACACTCGATGAGAGGTCACAGCAATTGGGTCTGAAAATACACAGGGAAAAGACAAAGATAATGAGAATAAATGCAGGTAATGAAAACAGGGTTGAACTTGAAGAAGCACCAATACAAGATGTAGAATCGTACACATATCTTGGCAGCAATATAGACAAAGTTGGAAGGACAGACAGTGATATCAAAATAAGAATACAAAAAGCAAGAGGAGCTCTCATTGCATTTGGAAATATATGGAGATCAAGAGAAATCGGATCCAACACGAAAATAAGAATCTTCAACTCAAATGTGAAGTCAGTCCTATTGTATGGCTCTGAGACATGGAGAACAACAAAGACAACAACCAAAAAGCTACAGAATTTCATAAATGGATGCTTGCGTAGATTAGAGGGATTAATATGGTATGACAAGGTTACCAACGTGGAACTGATGACAAGAACTAGACAAGTGCCAGTGGAACAAGAGATGAGAAGAAGACGATGGCGATGGATATGACACACACTGAGGAAACCTGTAGATAGCATTACAAGGCAGTCCTTGTTCTGGAACCCACAGGGCAAGAGAGGCAGAGGTAGACCAAGAAGCACACGGAGAAGAGAGCTGGAAACAGAGATGAAAATGATAAGGAGAACGTGGAAGGAACTTGATATGATGGCACGTGACAGGAGGACTTGGCATGTGTTTGTTGAAGGCCTATGCTCCTTTGGGAGTGGAGGGTTATGAATGGAATGGAACTTGTTTCTGCCTATCCCTCTTTCCTATGTCAAAGAACTTTACAGACTTAAATCGTCACATACGTTTTATGGGTTAAAATGTTGTAAATATTCCAAAAAGTTACAAAATATGAAGGTTGTCTGACAGTAGATATTTAAAATTTGTTTTTAGTCTGTATATGAAAATCTGAAACTTTTTTTTTTTTTTAACATTAAGGTGAAAAATATCTGGATGAGATCATTAATAACGTCTTTAAGCCTGACATCCGGCTTAGCATTTGTCAACCTTCCTATCATACTCCACTTAAGACTTACGTAAACTCCATTTCATGACATGATAATCTTCCTGGAGAACTTCAGACATAAAACAGAATTCTAGTCCATTCAGAAAATGACAGTTTACTTTTTCTGTCCTTGCCAGTACTTGCGCACTTAGAAAAAAAAAGGCAAATTAACGGACTTTAAGGCACCACTTCATATTGATAATAAAGGCAGTGATGTTTTAAATTTAGTGACGAATTCATTCGCCGTCTTGTACTTGTCAAAAATACACAATTCGATTTGCTTCAAATATTTCTGCGAGATATCGACGCATAAAAGCTGCCTGCCCTCCTGTTTTTTTCCCTTTCTTGAATCGGTATGTGCGTGCGTGCACGCGTGTGTATGTATGTATGTATGTATGTATGCGGGAGTGAGTGAATGCGTGAGTGAGTGAGTAAGTGAAGTGAAGTGAGTGAAGTGAGTGAGTGAAGTGAGTGAAGCGAGTGAAGTGAAATGGGTGAAGTGAAGTGAGTGGGTGAAGTGAGTGGGTGGAGTGAGTGAATGTAGTGAGTGAGTGGAGTGAGTGAGTGGAGTGAGTAAGACTGAAGAACGCCCCCGCATTAAGATCCGTTTGTCCTGATTCTGGAAGGTTTAAGTGTTCCAGTGTTTTGTACTTTCTGCTCTTGACATTCAGATGCAAAAGTGCACATTTCACAAATCTTCTTCTTCTGCTTTTTTTTCCGTTGTGAAGATGAGGAATAACAGCGTTGCTAATTATCTTGTTCACGGTGACAAGATTGAAGACGGCCAGCATTAGTGCACTCAACCGACTTAATCCCCCCAAAAAACAATGCCGTTTATCTTATTACGCTCATATAGAAATGTGTCGCAGTTTATTTCTGTTTACGATATATTAAGTACTTGTTTGTTTGTTTACCGGCTTTTGTTTTGCACTCTGAAATGTTAGCTCGAGATAAGAGCCACATCTCCTGAACTCCTAAATAATGTAGGTATATAAATGAAGATACACTGACAAACATGAAGATAAGCAAGACACATAATTATAGAACAACATACAAGGCAGCATAATAACATACATGAAGATGACGTATCTACTTCATACTGTAATGTAGATAAACATAGGAAGGTGAGGGGGACTGCAGTAAGACGTCGTGAAGTTAGTTTGGTTTGGTTTGGTTTGGTTATTCTCTGTCTACACTGTCAAATGCCTTTTCGTAGTCCACAAATCCGATGTATATTGATGAATTCCACTCCAGACTTTGTTCAACTATTATTCTCAAAGTGGCTGTCTGGTCCGTACAGGATCTGTTTTGTCGAAAACCTGCTTGTTCATCTCTCAGTTTCTTGTCTATGGACTCTTTTAATCTCTCAAGGATAATCCTATTTAATACTTTTCCTAGCACTGATAGTAAGTAACATTATTCCTCTATAATTTGTGCACTCTTGTAAATTTCCTTTCTTAGGCAACTTAACCTGATATCCTTCCTTCCATTCTGCTGGTATCTCTTCCTTTTCCCAGACTTTACCAAGTAATTTATATAACATCTCTGTAGCGTGTCGATATCTGCTTTGATGGCCTCTGCTGGAATGCCATCAGGTTCAGGCGCTTTTCCATCTCTTAGAAGCTTTATGGCTTTCTTTATTTCTTCCTTCGTTGGTCTTTCACCGTTAATTTGTCTCTCTTCTTCTGCTGGTTTGATGTCCGGGGGGTTTTGTGGAGCTGGTCTATTGAGAAGGTCCTCAAAATATTCTGTCCACCTCTTCATTTGCTCTTGTATATTGCTGAGCAGTTTTCCAATCTTGTCTTTTATGAGGCAACTTGTTTGCTTGTATTTCCCTGTCAGCTTCTTTGTGCTGTTATTCAGTTCTCTCATATTTCCTTTGGCTGCAGCATCTTCTGCCTCTCTTGCCAACTCCTCAGTATACTTCCTCTTGTCTCTTTTGATACTTCTTTTAACTTCTTTGTTTGCTTCTGTTTACACTTCTTGAGCCTTGGCTTTGGAACTTCTTGTTTTGCTTGTGTTTAAATCTGCTTTCTTGTTTTTTCTGTCTTTTATCTTCTTGATAGTTTCTGTTGTTATCCATACTTTTTGTTGTCGTTCCCTTTTCCCCAGTATTTCTTCGCATGTCTCATTCCATACCGTTTTGATTTGCTGCCAATAGTCTTCTGTATTCTCTACATCTTCCAGCTTGTTTGAGCACTTGGAATTTGTTGGATATTGTGACCGCAACTTTGTCTCTTGTTTCTTGATTTCTTAGATGTCCTACATTAAATTGTTGTCTATAATTTTGCATTGTTGCATATCTCTTGAGTTTTATTTTTACTTTGGCTATCAGAAGGTGGTGATCTGATGCCACATCTGCTCCTCTTTATACCTTTACATCCTGCAATGATGATCTAAACTTCTTCTTTATGCATATATGCATCTTATTGTCTGTTCTATGGTCTGGTGATATCCATGTTGCCTTGTGTATTCTGTTATGTGGAAACATGCTTCCTTTTATAGCCAGTTGATTTGAAGCACAGAAGTTTGAGAATAGTTCTCCATTTTCATTCATTATTCCTAGCCCCTGTTTTCCCATGACTTCTTCAAAGCCGGCGTTGACTGTACCTATCTTTGCATTTATGTCACCCATCAAAATTGTGATGTCTCTTCTTTTTACTTTTTCCATAATTTGCTGTAGTCTAGTATAAAATGCTTCTTTCACAGACTCTTCTTTGTCATTAGTTGGTGCATAACATTGGATGACATTTACATTTATTTTCTTTTTAGCTGTTTTAAAAGTAGCTGTTATTATTCTGGATCCAACGGCTTCCCATTCAATGAGGGCTTTCTGTGCTTCTTTAGATAACATAAGAGCTACCCTTTCACTGTGGTGTGAACTTTCGTCTTCATGTCCTGAGGACAGCACCAATTCACCTGTGATGAGTTTCTTCCTGTCTACCCTCTTCCACTTTGTTTCACACAGTCCCAGAACCTCGATTTTATATTCCCTCATCTCTGCTGCTACTTGTGCCACTTTCCCTTGTTCGTTTAATGTCCGAACATTCCAGGTGCCAAATCTGGAAGTTCTCCTAGAACAAAGAAGGTTAGTCAGTAACACAGACTCCTTTCGGCTTTCTCTGTGTTGCATCATACTCCTCCCTGCGAGAGGACCTTCCCCTGTCTTGGATGGCTGTGTTTTATTTTCTTTAATTGAGTTGTCCATGTTTGTTGAAGTTTTTTGTGGTTTAAATTTTTTACAGGATGGGGTAACCGGCCCCATGCCCAACCCTCCTTGGTCACTCTTAGATCATCTAAGTCTGCATTGTTCTGGTTCTTCAGTGTTATGTTCCTCTATGTATTCTGTGGTTATGACTCTTCACTCTGTTGTCGCCTGGCATACACAGGACATTAAATGAGGTGCTCAAATAGTGCAAGGACACCGGCTCCAACTTCAATACCAACAAATCCTTCATGCTGTGGTGTTCCTTGAATAACTCCATATTGAAAGCAGATCTTCCAGACATTACTTTCAGTAGATAGGAAATTGAAAGACAAGACACGCTGAAATACCTCGGAACAACATTCGATCGCGGTTTATCATACAAGTACCATGTAGATCTCATCATACAGAAGTGCAACAGAGGTCTGGCAGTCCTAAAAACATTGGCCGCAGAGCACATGGAACAGAGACTCCTCTTTCTCCTGTATCATTAGCTAGTCATGTCAGTCATCGAGTATGGTCTGGGAATACTCACGCTGTCAATATCACAATGTAAACAATTGGAACGCTTTGAAAATAAGGGATGCGTGTAGTATTAGGCTGTACGCGAGATACCCCCATTGTAACAATGCGGTACATACTTGGACTACTGTCGATTAGATCCAGATATGCGATGGCCCAGTCAAAAGTCTATATGCGAGTACCCCAGACAAAAGTCACCCTTCTGGATGGAAACATAGCTGACATTAAGGGGGTGAGAATAAAGAGGGAGATGTCATGGATGGCACACGTAGAGGCAACAGATTATACAGGTGACCACTGTTGAAAATATATTCAAAGGGGAAGAGTGGAGTAAGTCAGATGAGAACTAGAATAACTACCAGCAAATCCTCATCAGCCTTGGTAGAGAGTGCAGAACTTTAGCCAATGGGAGGGCAGAACTGGAAATTGATCAACTGATAAATGATCATGCTGAGGATGATGATGCCAATGTGTACACTGATGGGTCCGTAATCCGTGGTGAGAAATCAGGATGGGGCTTCTCTGCTAGAGTAAAGGACATAATCGTCGCTGAACATAGCGGGGCTTACATGCTAACAACCTCCAGCATGAGAATGGAGGTAGTGGCAGTTACTGCAGCATTAAGGTGGTTGTCTGAGACTTCATTAACAAGGGCAGTTATTGCATCAGATTCAAAACCCATGCTTCGAAAGGTCCAAAGTGGATGCTTCCGGCATGAATGGAAATCCAGCCTTAAATCTTCAGGAACTGGTGTAGATCTACTGTCCAGGTCATGCAGGGGTGCGCGGCAATGAAAGAGCTGACAGACTAGCTTCAAGAACATCTATAGAAGGTGTACTGGATATGGATAAGGGTGAGATACTGAGGACAATTTAATGATCGCCTATTAGAGAATGACACTGCAATCGATGAATCATCAAAGCTTAGACTGCTGCAATTTGGCATCAAACAAAAGACCAGCAAGGATGAGAGTATGACAGGATGCATCCGGCGAGTAGCAGGGTAGGGAGGAAACGGTTAGTATTTCTGCAGGCGCGTGACTTTTTATATAAGGAAAAAATCTGCAGGCGCGCTGCAGGCGCGTGACTTTTTATATAAGGAAAATGTGGCGGCGCGCTCTGGCGGAGCTGCCTTGTTATATAGCGATATATTAGTTCGCTAATAGTGTGTGGTTATGTTTTGTTATTTTACATATATTTAGGTATACATTTAGACGATATTTAGACAACACTTATACATATATTACACCAGTTATACATATATTTAGACAATAGGAAGGCGATATATTGAGACAACAGTTAGACATATATTACAACATTTAGTTATATATTACACCAGTTATACATATATTTAGACAACAGTATGACGATATATATTACACCAGTTATACATATATTTAGACAACAGTTAGACATATATTACAACAGTTAGACGATATTTATTTATACATATATTACAACAGTTATATAGACATAGGTAACGAAGAATTTAGTTAATATATTTTATTTTATATTCAATACTGTTTTGTAGTAACAAACAGGAGCATATATGTACAGTAATTTTTTTCAAATAACATATAGGGGTATATATGTATAGTATTTTTTAACATTATATGATTATTATATTGGAAAGACAGTGTGTTTTCAAATAACATTATCACAGATTGGGATTATACAATATATATATAACAAAGGGGTTTTTAATATAGCACCGGGTACAGCTGCAGACCAGACCTAGAGGGAGGGGAGTCGTCATTGTCGTAAGAAAGGACAGAGAGGTGCGATGTTAGGTTTGTTTGTGTATTGGAAGAGAGATATATGGGTAGAGAGTTATTGTATTGGATTTGTGTTGTATCTGTGTTGGGTACAGAGAGTTTAGATGTTGAGGGGTTATGTGGTGACGTTGTCTGGATGCACCTGTCGTTTTAGAGAGATGCGATGTTGGGTTTGTTTGTGTATTGGAAGAGAGATATATGGGTAGGCAGATATATTGGATTTGTGTTGTATCTGTGTACAGAGAGTTTAGATGTTGAGGGGTGATGTGGTGACGTTGTCAGGATGCACCTGTCTCTTGATGTAAAAGTAAGACACAACCCGATATTTTTCCCGCCCTGTGCTTGTGTGGTGTTGAGTACTTCTAAGAATGTGTTTTTGTCTACTTTGTTGTGGTGTTTGCTCAAATTTTTTGTGGTTGTCTTGTCATAGTCGCCAAAACAGTGATATGTTTTGCTACAGAGGGAAACTATCCCTCTGCCCTCGTATTCTAATTTAAAAAGGCCCGGTGTCCGTTTGTCGTATAATTTCTGATCGCGGCATTTCTGACAAACTACCCGCGTCTTACCCTCGGTAGCTACAAAGTCGGCTCTATGGTCGGGGCACACTTCGGCGGGGAACCACTGGTGGTAGGTACTATAAATTTCCTGTCTCATAGCGGGCTTAACAACGTCCGCTAAGTTGTCTGAACAAAGGGCCAAGTAAAGACTGTCTGTGTCTGTCTCGCACAACTGAAAATCTGCCCTATCTACAAATTTATCTAAGCAGTCATAGTAAAATTCTAACATGCGTAATTTGGCGTACTGGTACACGAAAAAACCTATCTGCGCGGGCAGGTCCCAACTAATTTTCTTTTTTGCCATCTCTACCTCAAATATGTCGTCCGTCACTAAACTCATTTTCCTAAAGCGGGGACAGTGTATTAATTTAGAGGTACCCTTTCCCGTATACCTCTATTGAACACCACTAAAAGCTAAATCAGGTAATGCCCCAACTCCTAAGGTTTTTGTTATAGCAGGAACAACTGTTTAAGTAATGATAAAACAATACTATCTAAAGCAGCTAAGAAACCTCAACCAAGCTTCCTGTTATGTTTAATCTTGTTTTACACTCAAAGTAATATCAACTCCTTTGGTTTGAGAACATGCGTTTTGTAATTTGTTTATCTGTCTTTTTGTTAACGCTAAAGCACCTGTTCCAGGTTCTGCCTTTATTTTAATAGCAACAGCTGTATTATTCTTTTTTGAGGGCCAAAAATATTTAATTTTACTCGTTCATATATTTTTGTAAGATAAAGTTTAGATGTCTCTAACATGAAATCTTAGACTAACTATTTCGCCTCTTAAATGTACTAGCTTATTTTCTTTGTGATCGTTAGAAAAGGAAAAAAAATAGGTTTCTAAATTAACGTAGACAATCTCATAATGTTTATCTTTATCTAGTTCTAATGGAGGATTAATTGGAGTAATAAAGACTGTTTTATTACCTAAGACCGTAATCTGGGTAGACCATTTAGGGCTTGCCCTTTTTTTTTGTTTTTTGTTTTTTGTAATTTCTGTTGTTAATGCAAGAACTTCGGGCTTAAAAATAGCTTCCGTTTTAATAACAATAAAATAATTCAGATTAACCAAAGTCTATATCTTCTGAAACATAAAATGTGTTTTCAGAGTTTTCTCTGTGATATTTTAAAACAGTGTTTGTACTTTAGAACGTTACATTTCATAACGCGTGTGTTCATCTCATAATTTTTCTACCTGGATTGTTAGTCTATTTTCCATTTCATAATGTTTTTATATCTCCATTTCTTAATTTTTTTCTGGTATTGGTTTTCATATTTCCACTTCATACTTAACAGCATAATTTTCATATAGGTATTTCATACTTCTGTACTATAATTTTCATATCTCGCAATTTTCTTAGCATAGTTTTGATTCACACTTTTACTGTTTTATATTTTACAAATGCATAATTTTTACATATGGAATTACAGAAATAACAATAAAAAATAATAAAACATTACTGATACGGGACAAAGTTGGTTTCCAGCTTGTTAAGTTAATAGTTGTGTCATTACTAGATGGCGAGTTTCCACATACTTACTCGCTACCCAGACGCAAACTAATCCTACGATTTCTAAGGCTTCTGTTTTGTGTCTGTTTTCTACCTCTATATATCTAGCTAAAATATTAACCATCTCGTATACAATATTACTGATCATTTTTTTACAATAAAGTGTTAAGTTCTTAATATACGTATATATATATATATATTTTTTTTTTTAAATATACACCAGTGTCATACTAACGAGCGGACAAACAAAATATCTAGTTTTTGGAGACACGTAGTTATATGTTAACTAAAGCAAAGCTCGTTTTGAAAGCTAGTTTTTTAATGAAAATGTTCTCCTTTGTTCAACCGTTATAGCTCGATAGCCCATCATAGTTTATGCGTAACTAATTTTTTTCCGTTTCCACCTAAGACTCCAACAAAATAACTATCTCAATTATTTTAAACAGCGTTTTTCCATCTTTTTTGTGACAATGTACAACAAACAGGTGAGGTCAAAAGGTGAACGCAATTATATTACTTTTTTTCCTGACACACGAACGTAAAATCTTGGGACAACGGTACCAATTAATTATGCGTGAACAGTTCTGTGTAATTAAACTTTTTGTCTTTGATGTTGAATCACATTGTCGATAACGGGTGGCCACATGGAACAAAGCTACGTGCGGTTGAGTTCTGAATATTTGATTGCACACGTGCTCGGCGCATCTGTGCTAGAATTTTTTATAAATGGCCTCCGTTGTTCAAGCGTAAAAGCCATTTTCCGACCAGGGAATAATTAATTACTGGGTGCAATTAAACAATGAACGAAATTGCATATCGATTCCACTATTCGCCCACAAAGCCGCACGTGCGAACTCTGAAATTATCGACTTCGCCCAGAACAACTTGTACACGCATGCGCAGTGCGAACTCCAAACTTGTGTCTTAATATAGAATTGTTTTAGACCTGCCTCATTCATGGAACAACCCGCGATCAGCAAAGACCTCTGAGACCAAGAAACAACTGTTTTGAAGCCTTCTGAAAAAGCACTTGTTTTGAAGACAAGCCACCAAAAACGTATGTTATTCTGTTTTATTCGTATTTTGTGTTAAATATAAATATCTCTGTCATTTAAAAGATATATGTCTGTGTCTGTTTAAGCGTATTCTGTGGAACAATATCTGGTTATGTGTTTGATTCTATTCGTGTCTGTCTTTGTTATTTTCATTCTTCGGTATTCCTGTTTTGTCTTCTGTCTTACAAAAATATGTCTGTGTCTGTTTTCGTTAAGTGTGTTCTGTGGAAAAAAAATTTTTTTTTTTATCTGTCCCCATGTGGCTGTCCTTGTCTTTGTCTGTTTTCGTTAGGTTGTTAATATATATAACCACAATTATTTTATCTGTTCGTGTTTGTTTCCGATAAGTAGAAGTTATTAAAGACTATAAAAGTTTTAGTTGCTTGTGTCTGCTTTCGTTAGGTGTTAAATCCTACCCATTCTTTCATGTCATTTTAAAACATATACATATGTTTTCGCTAAATTAAGAAAATAGCCTAAGCAGTGTTATTTTTTTATATCTATTTTGTCACTATGAAGTTAAAATATCTAACATTTATGTATTAAAACAATGTATATAAACACTAGGTAGTGTTAAACGACTTGGTTCGTTTTTAGTTCTTTAACGTATTGTTAACTAAGTGTAAAATTAAAGCCCACGCCTTGGTTTGTTTGAGACAAGGCAAACAGTATGACTCATCCATTGATATTACAGCATCAAGTGTAATACTTTCTGATAGACAAGTCAAAACTTGTAGAGACTAACTGTCTATTTGAAATACTTGATCGGGGTGTGGTAACTTGAGAACTTGGCACGTTTCTTTGTTGTTAGTTTTTTATCTTTCGTGACAAAAAGAAAGGAGAGTGGGGTTATGACTCTGCTTCCACTACTTCGTGGCGAGTTATTTTAATATCACAGAATAAAAGAAGAAAGCACAGGACCTGAAAAATTAATATATTAGAATAACTAAATAAAGACCCGACCCAGTGAAAATTAAAAAAACATAATAGTTTAGAAAATAGCATATTTTAGATTTTAAAAGCAATACTGAGCTACACAAGGACAGACGCCCTACTATAACCAACAACCATGGTACAAACTAGCAAACACGTTAATAAAAACTTATATCTCCGTTATTTTAAATGAAAGGGCATATCGTCACTTGTCTCGTGAGCGGATGGTTTTTAAATCAATATCTTTATCTTTGCTTCCACAGCGCGCGTGGGGCATGTCTGATATGTTAACATCGCAGAATAAAGATAAGACTGGTTATAATGAAGAGTAGGCGTGTGTATACCTACATAGATATGTATCTAGCTATGTATAAGTCTGTGTTTTATTTACCTGTTTAATCTCTCTCTCTCTTTCTCTCTCACTCTCTCTTTCTCTCTCTCTTTCTTTCTCTCTTTCTCTCTCAGTTTGTTATATTTTTTATTTAAGTGTGACTAACTTCTTTTTGATCCTGTTCTCTTCAACAGATGGAGTCAACTCAAAACAATAGCTGCCGCTATGCCTGCACGCAGTGCAATCGATCATTTACCAGGAATCGCGACCACACTCGGCATTATGAGACAGTCCATGCGGAGCAGAGACACGCCTGCCGTGTCTGTCCTCAAGTACTTACCAGCCCCGAGGCACTACAACGACACATCGAGCTCGAACATGGGCCCGGTGCACCAAGAATAGACACAGTTATGCAAGCAGACACGGTGGCACAAAACGTCATGTGTACACGATGCAACAAAACTTTCAATCGCCATGACAATTACTTACAACACAGCAAAACAGCTCACTCACTACCACGTTTTATCTGTGACATTTGTGGTAACCTCTTTACCCGAGGCACCAGCTTACGGGCCCACCTAAAACAAAAACACCCCACCACTACCCCGACGGAGATTTCAACCTCATGCCCCACAGCAACATCAGGTGCCACACTAGTCTATTCAGCAGGCACCAAAAACATTTCAAACCCCACAGCAACGTCGATAATTCCAGCATCAGGTGCCACACAAACAACTTCGAGAATGCCTTCATCAGCGCCCATCACAACATTTCCCTCCACCCTGACTCACCCACAAACTGACCTCAACCTGGCGCACCAACAGACACTACCAGCAGGTGCCACAGCAACGACAGACTCATCATCATCGATGGGTACAACAGCAGCTACAACATCAGCGCCCTTCAAAACATATCCCTCCACCCTGACTCACCCACAGACAACCGGCCTCAACCTGGCGCACCAACAGACAGCATTATCAAGCACAAAAACATTATCAACATCCAGTACCACAGCAACTTCTAGAGTATCTTCATCAGCGCTCTCTTCAACAAGTCCCATCCCATCGTCCTTTTCAAAAGCTGCAGGCCAGATTAACCCACTCAAACGGCCCATGACCAGTACCCACCAAGCCCATATCAAAAAACCTCGTCTATCCTCTGACTACGACAGCTTACAAGACTTACCGAATGACATCAGAGAGAAATACACTAATAATTGGCACGCGATCAAGACACATTCAAACAAACACAAATACCTATCTACATTCACTTTCTTCCATAGACCAGACAGAACAGACCCCGTAGACTGGATGTCTTTGTTTGGATCTGTCTTTGCACAACAGACAAAACGATTTAAAATTAACTAGTGATAACGTAGTTTTAAGAAACAGAGAAACAAACGAATTACGCATCTATTACGCCTCTCATAACAACTCGTGTGTTTTAGATCAACCTCATCTAGTCAACAACATTACAGATTTCAAATCTTTTGTCTCAAACTTACACGACAGCGACATTCTCACAAACGCACAAATAAACAGACCAAACACAAAATATTTTGTCGAAGCAATTCCAGCGACCTCCTTCTATATATATCATATCCAAGACTTCCCAATCGGCTGCTGCTTACCAGACATTTCCTCCTTCATCACAGATAATAAACACATCATTACATTACAACAGGACTCAAACTTACAACCTTACAGTGATAGCTTTTGTTTTTTTAGGTGTTTAGCCGTTTTTAGGGGTGCGCCCGTTAAGAATGTTAGAAAACACACGCGCCGGCTCGTAGATTAGTGGCAAACACAACAGGGACTACCGTCCCTCATCGATTTCCCCGGGGTTAGTTTAATTGATATTCCCTCCTTATAAACGTGTTTTAAAGTAAATATAGACGTTTTTGAATTTGACGACGCGCAGACCCTGACCCCCAAACTTAGAGGAAGTGATAGATTTCAGGAAACGTTGCGTCTGTTAATGTTTAAGAACAATTTTATGTATATAGATAATATTGATAGGGCCAGTCATTCTTTTTCGTGTCCGAAATGCGATAAGTTATGGAAGTTTTTTAGGTTTATGGAGCGACATGAGACGACCTGTGCTGGGGATAAGAGAAAGGAAACATTTAAGGGTGGGGTGTATACCCCACCAGATACCATTTGGGAATTAATCGCCGCGCAGAGTATAGATGTCGACACAACATTCGTCTTTCCCTACCGGGCCACTTTTGACTATGAATGTTATTTTGAGACCTCTGTAGGGCCCAGTGGTAGTTCAACTACCTACACAGCCAAACACGTGCCCCTGTCTTGTTCGGTGGCTTCTAACGTCCCCGGTTTTGAAGAACCCGTTTGTTTTATCACAACAGGTGATCCACAGGACTTGGTGAATAGAATGTTGGATCATCTGACCCAAATTGCCGAGGCCTCTTACGCGCTTTTGCGTGAGCGTTTCGATGAGGTGTATACTCAACTCGATGCTTTAGAGAAGCTCGGTAATTCAGAAGGGCTCCTTGATAGACTCAATGATTATTTGCAGGAGCTACCAGTGTTAGGTTTCAATTCTGGCAAGTACGATGTCAATGTGATCAAACCCTACCTCATCAAATATTTCCTTGGTCAAGACTTCAAATATTTAGTAAAGAGGAATAATAATTGTATGTGTATTGCCACTCCCGAATTAAAGTTTTTAGATATAATCAACTACTTAGCCCCTGGATTAATTATAGCAAGTACTTAGCCGCGTATAAAGTAACAGAAACCAAAGGGTTTTTCTGTTACGAGTATATTAAAGATTTAGCAAAGTTAGACGAAACGGCGCTACCACCCCACTCGGCATTTTTTTCCGCCCTAAAAAATACTAATATTTCTAGCGACGAGTACGTCGAATGCCAGCGAGTTTGGACCGATAACCACATGACCACGTTGCGCGACTTTCTCACGTGGTACAACAATAAAGACGTGGTCCCCTTCCTAATAGCGTTAGAACAACAGGTTAGGTTTTATGCGGGGTTAGGTGTAGATATGTTCAAAGATGCGATCTCGGTGCCCGGTGTCACTTTAAAATACCTCTTCAAAACCCTCCCGTCCAAAATCTCGTTTTCTTTATGTTCGAAGCGGGAGCAGGATTTGCACAAGACGTTGCGCCAAAACATAGTCGGGGGACCCTCCATTATTTTTCATAGGTTCCACGAGCAAGGCCAAACGTGTATTAGAGGCGGCAAAACGGTGCAATGCATTAAAGGCTTTGACGCCAACGCCCTTTATTAGTGGGCGATAATGCAGAAAATGCCCACTGACTTTCCCGTTCGAAGACACAGGGAGGATGGTTTCAGGTACCACAAACTCCATAAATATACCGTGCAGTGCCGCGACTGGTTGAGTTGGGTGTCGCACACAAGTAATGTGACCTTAAAAACCCAGTTTAACGGTCGTGAGATGTCGCTGGGTCATAGACACATTAGGGTAGATGGTGGGACAAAGATTCTCGCACCACCTACCAGTACCATGGGTGTCTGTTCCACGTCCACCCTAACTGCCCACTAACCACCGGTCGTGACGTTAACCCAGTCAATAAAAAACCGTTGACGGAGTTGTACGAAAAGACACGGGAGATTTCTACCTATTTGAAGAATGATTGTGACGTCACATTGGTCGAAACGTGGGAGTGTGAGTGGCAAACGTTGAAGGAAGACGAGCCATCAATCGGTCGCTTTCTGCGCGCCACCTTCTCAACCCTGAAACCATCTTACACCAAATGTCGGTACCCGCTAACAGAAGAAAATATTCTCGCCTCTGTGCTAGATGAAACCTTGTTTAGCCTAGTCGAGTGCGACATTCATGTACCCGACTCCCTAAAGGAACATTTCTCGGAAATGACGCCTATTTTCAAGAACGTCGACGTCACGAGAGATGATATTGGGCCTTTCATGCGGGAATACGCCGAAAAACACAAACTCCTGACTACCCCCAGAAGGACGTTGATCGGTAGTTATGTGGGCAAAAAGATTCTGTTGGCGACGCCTTTGCTTCGGTGGTACCTGGCCAAAGGCTTAAAAGTCACCTGTATTTACCAGGTAATTGAATTTACACCCGCAACGTGTTTCAAGCAGTTTGGGGACACTGTTTCAGACGCGCGCCGCCAGGGTGATACAGATCCTGCCTTCGCGATTACCAGCGAAACCATGAAACTGTTGGGTAACGCCGCCTATGGTAAAACGTTGACCAATAAGTCGAAGCATGTAGAAGTTTCGTACACGACCGGAGAGGGTTGCTCTAAATTAATAAACTGTCCCCGCTTTAGGAAAATGAGTTTAGTGACGGACGACATATTCGAAGTAGAGATGGCAAAAAAGGAAATTACTTGGGACCTGCCCGCGCAGATAGGTTTTTTCGTGTATCAATACGCCAAATTACGCATGTTAGAGTTTTACTATGACTGCTTAGATAAATTTGTAGATAGGGCAGATTTTCAGTTATGCGAGACAGACACAGTCTTTACTTGGCCCTTAGTTCAGACAACTTAGCGGACGTTGTTAAGCCCGCTATGCGACAGGAGTTTTATAGCACCTACCACCAATGGTTTCCCGCCGAAGTATGTCCCGAACATAGAGTTGACTTTGTAGCTAGTGAGGGTAAGACGCGGGTAGTTTGTCAGAAATGCCGCGAACAAAAATTATACGACAAACGGACACCGGGCCTTTTTAAATTAGAATACGAGGGCAGAGGGATGGTTTCCCTCTGTAGCAAGACTTATCACTGTTTTGGCGACTATGACAAAACCACAACAAAAGGCTTGAACAAACACCACAACAATATAGACACAAATACATTCTTAGAAGTACTCAACACACAACAAGCACAGAGTAGGAAAAATGTCGGGTTCAAAACACATAAATCCGCGCCGTATACACATATGAACAACACCGCAATGCCCTGTCTTATTTCTACATTAAGAGACAGGTGCATCCCGACAACGTCACCACATCACCCCTCAACATCTAAACTCTCTTTCTCTCTCTTCCACTATGTACACGCACAGATACCTACAGGTATATACAATACATAATCTCTCTACCCAAAAACTATCTTCCACTATGTACAGATACCTAGGAACACGCACCCAACACCAACATACAACATAAAACACGCACCTCTCTATTTTTACGACGACAATGTGACGACACCCCTCAAGGTCTGGTCTGCAGCTGTACCCCGGTGTTATATTATATTTTATGTCTTCCAATCTGTGATCATATTTGAATACACACTGTCTTTACAATATAATACCCCTATATATAATATAAAACAATACTGCACAATGTATATTCATATGTGTTATTTGTCAATTGTACAATGTATGATAATGTTATTTTTGAAAATACGAATCTTACCAATATATAATTTTATTTAACAAAATAAAATATATTAACTAAATTCTTTGTTACCCATGTCTATATAACTGTTGTTTACCTATTGTAAATATATATCGGCTTCCTATTGTCTAAATACATCGTCTTCCTATTCTAAATATATATCGTATAACTGTTGTAATATATATACACGTCTAACTAAATATTTTGTATAAACAACAATACATGCTGTAACACATAAATAAACCACACAACCTACCAGGACGCAAGCTGCTCGTCAGAGGAAGTCACCCCGGCTAAAATATATCGCTATATAAAATATCACGCGCCGCCACAGCGCGCCGCCACATTTTCCTTATATAAAGTCACGCGCCTGCAGATTTTTTCCTTTTATAAAAAGTCACGCGCCTGCAAAAATACGACCCGTAGCGTACATGACATACTACTTCTCCGGCGTGTACAAAACCAGCGCGCAACAGAAACAATTAGCATTCATACACTTCGACATTTGCTGACGGAGACAGAGAGCCTATAGGTTTGCCCGGAGTGCAAGACGTCGATTCTGATCAACAATAACAATAACAAACCAAGGACTTGCATAAAGAATAAATAACGAAAATAAATCAATGGTAGGCTATCCTGAGAAAAAAGAAAAGAAAGACAGACAAACGAAAGAAAAAAACGAACGAAAGGAAGAAGGAAAGAAAAGAAAGAACGAAT
The DNA here is from genome assembly GCA_024509875.1 of Oreohelix idahoensis. Classification (NCBI taxonomy): domain Eukaryota; kingdom Metazoa; phylum Mollusca; class Gastropoda; order Stylommatophora; family Oreohelicidae; genus Oreohelix; species Oreohelix idahoensis. The sequence goes on from JAMPIV010008403.1 coordinate 75,376, forward strand.
GGAGAAAGAAAGAAATAAAGAAAGGAAGAAAGAAAAGACACTAGAAACGTAAAAAAAAATAATAGTAATAGGTTTTTCGGGGATTGGAACCAAGAGCCATCCGAATGGATGTGTGTACAGGTGATCGTGTCTTCCATAGTGAGTGTTGTTTATGCTGTTTTTTGTAGAACGGATGACAAGAATCAGACAAATGTCAGCGGAACAAGGTATGAGAGGTAGACATTGCAGATGGATAGGACACACACATAGGAAACATGTTGTTAGCATTTCAAGGCAGACATTGTTTTGAAATCCTCAGGGTAGGAGAGATAACGGGAGCTAAAGATAACGCAGAGAAGAGACCTGTAGATAAAACATGAAAGGGGTGAAAAAGACATTAACAGATTGATGGCACTGGACAGTATGACTTTGCATTAGTTTAATGAAGGTCTATGCTCCTTGTGTATATGGCCGTTCACAGACAGACTTGTCTACTATTCTCAACTTCTGCTTTTGTTGATCGTATAGGTTCGTATCTCTAGTCATATCAGTAGACTGTTTGTTCTATACGTTGATAGCATGCTTGCTGACACACACTCCAATACATTTTTGTAAGACGTCCAGTAGACTGTTATAATGATGAATGAGGTAACTTTATTTACACAATTGATCTGAGAGCAGCTGGTATCTTGAACATAACAATTTTACATCAAAACTTCTTCAGCCTTCAAAAATATATGCTGGCTGGCAAACACAATGGTGCGACGTTGAGTCATAAACCTCTCAACTTCTTTCATCCATTTGATTAACTTTTCTGGTGGCTATTGGTTCTATAAGTTGAGAATCACTGTTGCTAGTTCTTTATTTTCCTCCACTTTATTCATTATTCTAACTGTCTATGTCAATTCTGTTTATCTCCAGCTATTCTTGGCGTATCTAGTTAAGGAAACTTGGCCTAACAGCCAGGGATGTGCATGTACCAAACTATACTGCTCGCTAGACTGTCAGCATGTCTACTGTACTTCACTCTAGTTATAAAACTCATAATGTTCAACGTACCTGGTTTTTCGAACACAACACATTTCTCTCACTGGAAACACTGACATCTTGTCCTCAGAATAAATAAAACTGTCATACACGACCGTGGCAAATAATGCGAGATAGACGTCTGGGCGATAGTTCACTTTTCTGCCACAGCATATCAACCAAAACCATTGGTTTATCGCCCGATGAAAACTTCTACTCGCTACCACATCTAGAAGCTAACTCTATCACATCTGAGAGCAAACTGATTTAATATAAAACGTCGATTTATAACAACTACTATTTTTGAAGACTCCAGAACACTTTGTCTGCCAAACAACTCACCATACCTTTCAAAACACGTGAATTGCGATCACCTAGCTTTTCTCACAACATACACAAAGGTATAAATGCCCTGCAACTAAGGAAGGGATGTAAGACGTATTTTGTCCCCCATTTACATTTCATGCATTCCTTCCCTTTGACTATAAATTAACTCAGCTATATCAATCATAAAAATGAATCTCCTAAAAATAAATCTAATCGAATTTTCCCTCTTAACCACCCTAACGGATACAGGTAGATGAAGAATGATGATAATGCTAATGATGATAATTATGATCATAATGATGATAATGCTGATGATGCTGCTGATGATAATACTGATAATGATGCTGATGATGATAATGATGTTGATGATGATTATCCTGTTGATGATAATGATGATGATGCTGATGATGATAATTATGATGATGATGATGCTGATGACGATAACGATGAAGATGATTGTGTTTACATGAAATTGTATCTTAGGGGTTACTGTATGCACTGCGTCTTATTAAAGAAGAATTTTACATATGATTGTGTACATCTGACTGCATCTCGACTAGTTAGTGGTATATACGGCTATGCCTTTGTGACAGTTTCGACCGTACATGGGGGGGGGGGGGGGGGGGGCTGGCCGTAAGAGTGTGTTTATGTATGTCGTTATATCAACATAATGGTGTGAGCTGTGACTGTGTTCACACTTATGACTGTGTAGAGGCTAATGCTGATTTATGGCGTATTTCGTTTAGTGTAACACGTGGCTGCCCACCGTGCAGTTAAAGAGGACCACTGCACCCTCAGGGATGCTATACAAGGCGACTGATAACAGGTATTTTAAGGGACTGGCAACCTTATCACGTGAATCAAGTTGTCACGGAAATCACCACTGCATGGGAACGCAACTGTTTTGTGCAGGCTTCTGCAGTTGTTGCTCTATGCTCAGTAAGGATCACAAAGAGAATGATGATGCAAATATGTATCCTTGTAAGAGGCACGTGACTGTACAGATAGTGGTACAGGTGATCCCATAACAGATACTGCCGTAAGGGAGCGGCGCGTTATCGACTTCACTTTACTAGTTCTCAACTTTATTAGGTGGGGTGATCAGCAGTGGCGTATTCTCTATGTGTGCTGTGCGTGCTGCGCACACCTATGCCCGAAGAAAAATAAAAATTTAATTTATTATTCTATAAAATATTTCTCTTCTAAAGTTCTGCTTTCTGACCGCACGCATCAGGATAACGGATTTTCCCGCATAGAATCTACGAGTATATCTAGTTTCAGTTTCCCAGACGCGTTTTATAGTGCAGTTTTTAATTGGTTGGTTACAATCGCCCGAAGTTTCTCGGGTAATTCCGTCACAATGTGTGCTGCACCTTTCGGATTCACGTCTGAAGATTGGTTTGTGTGGATCGGGGTCATGGCCAGATACGTCAATACAATACGAACATGCGTGCGGTGGTCTTGCAGCTCTCGAGTTGTAAAAATCGGCTGTGTCCGTCCAGTGTTTTTTGTGATTCATTTTTGTTAGTTGCCGGGAATGCAGATTATTACAGTGACAGTGAGTTTCAAGTTGTAAGTTAATTAGTATTTCGGAGATAATTGACATATACCCCTAATAACTATCGTTGCGTAATTGAATATAGTTGGTATTTAAATTAAGAGGGGAAGAAGTTAAATAGTAGGCGTACATATTCATTTTAAGTAGCAGCACGCCTAGCTCGCATTACCAGGATACGCCACTGGTGATCAGTTCTTTTTTTTTCCTCTGCTTTTTGCCTTCCCTAAGTCAGATACCCCTTTACAGACTTCGCACAGGTCATAACAGATTGAGATACCATCTATTCAACAAGTTAAAGATAGGAACTACTGATGATTGTGACTGTGGCACCGATAAAATGATGCCGAACATGTGCTTCAAAGGTGCCCAACATATGAGGAACAGAGAAAACGCATATGGCCATCACCAGTACTATTCCTGGAGAAAATCTACTGAGATCAACAGCCTTAGGTTGACCACTGCTTTCTTTGAACTTATTCAAGTTGACAGCTGAGGGTGAACGAAGAAGAAGAAGAATTTACAGTAATGTGTAAGGTATATACATTTGGGCTATGAGCATATAATTGCCTGTTTGTGTAATTACGTGCACGAAAGTTGTGCCCATGTGACTGCCTGATTGTTGAAAGATTGTGTTGTAGAAGATCATACCTCGATCATTTCGTCTTGGTCATACTCCAGTCCTATGCTAACATCTGCATCTAGTAACAGGTCTTTCATGATATGGCTGCAGAGGGAACTGTATGGCGTCATACCACTCAGCACTCGGCCCTGTGTGTAAGATGAAGAAAAAAGGACATATGAACTTAGATGTTCTTCTTCGGTCCAGGGCAGCTGACCAACAAAGCAATCAGCGACCATCACGCCTGGTAGCGTCTTATAGGGCAGCAACAAACTGTCTCCATTTTGTTCGGCCCGCGGTCATCCTTCGCGTGGTACTACAGCTCTGGTTCACGCTTGGCATCTCTGTTTCCACAATTCCGCTTGGTAGCTTTTGGCCGGCCTCACTTTCGCTTTCCTTCTCGATGAACTTAGATCACACACGTAAAACATGTGTGTGAAAATTGGTGCGCAGAAGGTTTCATTGACATATATCTGATTTTATCAGCTCTAGAATTTGCTGCATCATTCAGTCCTTAGTATATGGCATTATTTGGCAATGGAATGATCACATAAGAAAAGTGAAGGGAATGATCACATAAGAAAAGTGAAGGGAATGATCACATAAGAAAAGTGAAGAGAATGATCACATAACAAAAGTGAAGTGTTTAGTGACTTCAACATACTAGGTCCAGCTTTATGAGGCGGGAGGCGATCGGTACCCTTCACTGCTACCTTCGCCTTGTCTAACTCAGCAGCAGATTCAGGCACCCAAGTAGAGCTGTGGAGACTGGAGAATAATGATACCAGATTTTCATCCCGGATCCCAGTAACTGTGGCGGTAGAAGCAGGCGGTGGAACTATTCCGGAACCTGCTGCATAATCTTGCTCATAAGTGCTATCAGACATATAAGGTTACACTGCTAGATTCCTGAATCTACTGCATTTTACAAGTTCACAAAGTTAGTGAATTGTTTAGGCATATACTACTTTGCTGGGGGGGGGGGGGGGCGAAGTGGCTAAGAGGTATGGCGCCCGCCTCGAATTCTAGAGGTACCAGGTTTGATTCCCAGTTGAGGGAATATCATTTATGGAAATATTTTTCAGAACCAGTGGTCCTAATGATGCCATACTTAGCCCTTGTCTCCTGGGTAGTGAGATCAGATGCCTTGATTTCTCGGATAAGGGCGAAGAAATCGGTGGTCCCGTGTGCAAGTTGCGCACTACAAAAATCCCACGGCAGTTGGAAATCGTAAGAGTAGGCTGTAAGGCCGCTGCACTGGCAAAATTTAAAAATTAGAAACCTACCCACCACAAACATATTTATAAAATATGTGATTCTCATATACACCCATTGGAATTATCGCCGGTGCCAAGAAGTTCGTGTACTGTGCTGAGATCCTTGTAGCAATGTAATGCTGGGGAGGTTAAGGTGTTATTTTAAAAGGTTAAGTGTTAACAGCGTGAGGTCAAGCTATGTAAGACCCTGAGTCTAATAGTTGAAATTTTGTGATGAATTCTCAGGGGACCTAACGCTACCTCCCGAGATCTCACGCTGTGCTGTATTTTCCTTAACTAATTCAAAGTTTAAATGGCAGGATGTCTAGGGGGATGAAAGTGTAATAATGAATGAATGAATGTAAACAACCACCAAGTTAACTCAATGAAATTAACAAGGCAGGGGTTAAAGTTAAACTATTATTTTACAATTTTAATTTCCTGTCCCTCCAAATCTTTTGGGGCAGGAATGTTTAAGACTTAAATTTGATCTTTGTACACAATTTATTATACAAAATAATGGAAATGTCCATCAATCTTAATACTAAAATGTTCCAAGATTTCTCTTCCCTGCTACACAATAATGAAGTATGAATGGTCTCTAGTTGGAAAGACTGGTTGTCACATCATCTCATAAATACATTGTCTGTTACTGGTGGAGAATAAATTATCTTGAATTGACATGTGGCACACTAATGAATCTTATCTTTGATTCCGTGGACAATCGGGTAACCTGTTCGAGGTAATTGAACACTTCTACACCAAAGTGCTCTCTGGAGTCAGTTGAAGACAATCAGTCTTGATATAGGAACAACCAGCAGGTTGCCTCACACTCTGTCACTCCAGGTTCTGACACACTTGTTACTTTGGGATGGAAACCTGCGAACAATAGGAACAATCTTCCTAAGCACTCTCATCATTTATCTCCACCTCTAATTATTTTACATTATCAAACATGTATCTTGATCAGATTAAAGAGCTAACCAAATTAGCTACCGTCTTTAATTTTATATTAACCATTTCATATTCAGGGGTTATCTTCTTTTCTCCATATGGTTACAACGCCCCTGTCATTTAAAATCTTCAATATATTCAGCTGGGATACTTTCTTTTCTTTTCTTTGGTCAAATAATAAGTTCAATCTCTTTAATAGGACATCTTATTTATGTTCTCACGATTTAATTTAATATTGTTTTCTGCTAGCAACTTTCTGGTCTTACAGTAATAACAGTGCATAATAATTGTTCATTCAGGACATTATGGTCAGTACACATAACAAAGCCGGTAGGTGAACAGGTCCACGGGAAAACATGGTTGACATTTAATACATAAAGTCACTTCACAATAGTATCCATCAACACATCAAAAGTACATAGCAATGGATAAGCGTAGTAGATTATCCCTCGTCCGTCAATAAGTTTCAAACGTTAGACATCTTTACGTGGCATATAATATAATAATGATACACTACTCTCATCTCCACTCAATCCTGGCCGTTGTACTAAAGGTTCGGGCAATCCACGAAAACCAAAGTAATGCGGCAGAAGAAATCAGGGCAAACCAAATATTAGTTGCCTCATATCTCAAAGTTACACTTGTAGTAAATTATGGTATGAACTTGTAGATAAGTTCGTGAACCATCTTACACATAACGTGGCGGCCTCATAAAATCAATAATGCCACAATGGATATATTCATATCACGCTCCATTATCCCGGAGCTCGAAAAATTACATCTCTCTTGGACGCAAACACAAAGACGGAAGCCCAATTAATTAACACACTGAACGCCACGACATGTGACAGAAAACGTCACTAGTTGACCGTCGCTCAACACGGGTGAACGCTTCGCTCACCACGGGTGGACGCTTCGTGCAAACCGTAGTTTGTCTACAGGCGAACACAATTCCTCACATATAAATGGAAATGTGCTAGCGTGTAGTAACATGCCACACTATTTTATCTGCATCCCAAATCTATCCTTAACATATCACCCCCTTCGCGGTGTAAAAAAAAAAACAAATTTATTTGTTTTTTTTTTTTCAATTCAAATATTTCCTATGCGGAAATAGCGGCCAAAATTGATTATATCACAAATATTGGGCCACATCGAAAATAATCTAGTCGCAGTCAGTCTGCATAATGTAACTTATCATTAAATAACATGCTAGATGAATTTGTCATCAGTCATAAATAGTCATATGTCCATAAGTAACAAGTCATATACAGTCGATATTCCAATGATGTAACAAAAAAAATACCTAAATGTATGATCACTGTGAGTTTACAATAAACCTATCAAAGAAATAGCATGCATATATGAAAATGGTATGAGATATATAAAATAAAAATAAAAAAATCCAAATCAAGAATTCAAAATGCATGAATAATAAAATATAATAAAATTAGAAGGTTATATCTCCAACTAACAATGCTGTCAAAAATCCTAAAATTAAGCTTAAACGCAATTCACACATGACATGAATCAATGCAGCAATGCGATATGACGTTAATGTAGTTAAAGTACATGAATATCTTACAAAAAAAAAAAAGGAAGAAGAGAAAGAAAAAAAAATAGTGCAAGAACGCAAGTATAACTTAATTATTCTGCTCTAAGTACCTTTTGTACTTTGGCAAGACAAGTAATGTCCAAAACAAACTTGCAATAATCTAATCCTACTCCTCACTATCCGTGTCAGGACTAGATTTCTGGCATTACTATAGCAATCTTAATTAATGTGAACGTGCATTCCAGAAAATAACATGATATCGTAGTTGGAAATTGTTCGTGTCTGTAAGTAGAATAATACTGTTCAATGTACCGCTAGCTAAAGTGAATAATGATTATCGCCAAGTCGTATAAATCACAAATGTTAATATGGATGGTTTGGACATCAATTTAGTGTTCATGTATTCATCGTCATTTGTCATAGTGACTAGCAGTGGATAAACACCATGGCTTCACACATGTATAATATAAAGTCAATTAATTAAATCAATATGAATCTTCAAGTTCGAGCTCTGGGCATCTCGATAAAGCATCTGCGACCACATTTGCAGACCTTGGTATTGCCTCGATTTCATACTGAAAAGGTTGAAGCAGGATGGCAAACCGGGCTAGCTTTGGGTTCTTGTGATTCGCCTTCTTCAATGAGGAAAGGGATTTCTGGTCTGACTGTATGATGAAAGGGGCGCCCAACAAATACCGCTCCAGCTTGACTACCGCCCAGATAACAGCCAGCAGCTCCCTTTCTATAACTGGGTACTTCCTTTCTGCATCATTGAGCTTTCTGGATATGTAGAGGGTTGGATGTAATCTTCCCTCGAACTCTTGCATCAGTGATGCGCCAATACCTTTTGAACTAGCATCTGTGCGGAGATAATAAGTCAGATTTGTATCTGGTAACCTCAAAATAGGTGGTACAGAAAAAATATTTTGAACATAATTTAACGCAGCCTGGCACTCTGGTGTCCAGTGCACGTGGTTCGGTAAGCCTTTTTTAAGCAAGGCAGAGAGGTCTGCAGTGATTGAAGACAAGTTCGGTATAAATTTACTATAATACTGAATCAAGCCGAGAAGACTACGAACTTGCTTCTTAGTAGTGGGCACAGATAATTTTAGGATTTTGGAAACATTCTGTGGCACGGTCTGAAGACAACCGTGACCCACCTTATGTCCCAAGAATGAAATTTCCTCAAAGGCAATAAAGATCTTTGAGGGCTTGGCTGTTAGGTGATGGAGACGTAAAGTGTCCAGAAGAGAATGTAAACCTAAGAAGTGCTCCTCCCAAGTGGAACTGAATAGACAGATGTCGTCTATATATGTGATTATATCGGACCGATGAGAGAGAATTTTTCTCATCATACGGACAAACGTTGCCGGGGCGTTCATAAGTCCGAAAGGCATTACGTTCCACTGATAAAGACCCTGTTGTGTAGCAAAGGCAGTGAGTGGTTTAGCTCTGTCAGTCAAGGGAACTTGCCAGTATCCCTTGGTAAGGTCAATTTTAGTAAAGAAAAGAGACTTGGCGAGACGAGACAAAAGATTTTCAAGTAGGGGTAAGGGTTCAGCATCGAAGACTGTGATGTTATTCAGCTTCCGGTAATCTACACACAATCTGATATTTTTGTCTTTCTTACGAACGATGACCATAGGTGATGAGTAAGGGGCATTGGAAGGTTCTATAATTCCTAAATTAAGCATTTGTTTTAATTCTTCTTCAACCTGGTGCTGGTAGTGAATAGGGACAGGATAGGGGCGTAGACGAATTGGTCGATCATCTGTAAGGACGATGTCATGCGAAATAACTGATGTACGACCTGGGATGTCTGTGAGGACATCTGGAAAAGATTCTAGAAGACTAGAGACTTGGGAATGTTGTTCAGAAGACAAAGCTGGACAAATAGCGACATCCTTCCATGTCTCAGTCGATTGAAGAGGAAAGACAGGTAAGTTCATGGGAATATCCGGAAAAGAGGATTCTTCCTCCTGAATTACCGATAGCGCAGAGTAGTGAGTAGCAGGCCTAGGGTGCTCATCAACTGCTTGAAAGATGGCTTGAAGATGTTCCGGTCTAGTGTGGAATTCCTTAAGCATGTTTATGTGAAAGGTCTTCCTTTTCCCTTTTATCTCTAAGATGTAGTCAACATCAGAAATGCGCGACAACACTTTATATGGACCATTCCAAGCAATTAAAAGTCTATTTTCTTTCCTTGGGAGCAGCACAAAAGCTTCGTCGCCAGGTAATAGTTGACGTAATCGTCTATTACGATTTTGGAACTGGCGTGATCTTGCTTTAGCAGCCTCTGAAGAAGCTGTAGCCAGTTGGCAGGCATCTATAATGTTACGCCGGAGGTTAACGACGTATTCATACGATGACTGGATGTCCTGAGTCATCTCTGAGTCTATGAGTAGGTCCTTAATAAGTGACATGGGACCTCGAGGTTGAGCTCCAAACACAAGCTCAAAAGGCGAGAAACCGGTCTGTTCATTTGCTACCTCACGGTATGCGAACAGTACGGCGGGTAAAACCCTGTCCCAATCTTGAGGATATTTCACTGTAACCTTTCCTAATAACTGCTTTAACGTCCGGTTAAGACGTTCCACCATGCCATTGCTCATCGCATGGTAAACACTACTGAGAGACCTGTCGATATTGAGGCGTTTCATAACAGCAGTCATAGTGTCAGATACAAATTGGGTACCTCGATCTGAAAGAAGTTTTCGGGGAAAACCAAGTCTAGAAAAAATCAAGAAGAGGGCATCAGCAACGTCATTAGTGGTGATGTTCTTAAGAGGAATGGCCTCGGGCCATCGAGTGCACATGTCGATACATGTGAGCACATACCTGTGTCCCCTAGCGGACATAACAGGTAAAGGACCGATAATATCAACGGCCATTTTCTCAAAGGGGCGTACAGGTATATCACACGCCTGAATTGGGGCCGTATGATAGGCTCCTCTTGATTTTACCTCTTGACAAATAACGCAAGAGCGACAATATATGGAGGTGTCTCTGGAAATTCCCGGCCAAAAGAAAGAGGACAAAACTCGGGAACGCGTCCTAGAGTAGCCCATATGGCCAGCACAGTGAGAATCATGTGCATGTTGTAAAATGTACAGACGAAGTTTTTGGGGAACCATTACCTGATGTCTGATTAAAGATGAATCTTTAAAATTCCTAACCAATACATCATTTTTAAGTGTGTACCACTGTTTTGGTGACAAACTATCTTCAACGTAATCATTATCTTTAACTAATCTAAAGAATTTCTTCAAAGAGTTGTCTTCTCTTTGAAGTTTGATAAAGGATTGTTTGTCTATATCAGAGTGAACGTGAAAATTGTCCTGAGTTTCAGGATCGGTATCATCATTTTCCTTTGGTGCCTTGGCCTGGGCACGCGTAGTAACTGCAGCAGCAGTTGATAAATTTTGACGTTCCCATTGATCAATTTGTTCGGGTGAGCAATCATTGCTGCCGTGTATCCGGCCAAGTGTGACATCCCTATTGGACTTCTTAACAAACACACTTTAACCTTGCCTGTAAAAAATGGTGAGTGAATATCCACCACGGCTGTGGGATAAAATTCCACTGTCCCGCCAAAAGTTACACATTTAACAAAGTCACCCGTTGCATGAGACGGATGTACTAATGACTGTCTCACTCCGACAGTCGTGCAACCAGAATCACGGAGTACTGTAACTTGAGTGCCATTCAATAAGCCTCTATGAAGCTGTAGTACCCCTGTGCCATCATGTGCTGATGAAGCAGTAACTGCTGGGAGCGGATGACCACATTTTAACAAGGAAGTCACATTAGACTGGAATAGAGTTTGGCAATCTGGACACTGTGAAGCAGTATCAAAGTCAAACGAACAACATGAAGCTGCTTGATTAACAACATTGTTGTCCTGCGCGTTCTCAGGTGTAGCAGCAGTATGTGCTGAGTTGGCATGGTAGTTCGAATATGCATTTTTTCTAGAGCGTGATCTATGTCTCTGATTGTAAAAAGAGTTATTTTGACTCCTGTCATTATTTCCTTGGTTCCTGTTGTTGTTTCCTTGATTTCTATAGTCTTGTGACCTATTACGATGTGAGAAATTTTGGTTATTGGGTTCCCAGTTATTCCAACTCTTATTCATCATCATCTCAACCCATAACCCGTCATGGGTCGTAGGGGTGCCATGGTGGAAGCATCAGCAGACAGGGTCCTCCACTGCTCTCTATTCTCAGCAATGCGTACAAGTGTGGAGAAACCGTGTCCTGCCCATTCTTTGATGTTATCAGCCCAGGATTTTCTTTGCCTTCCTCTTCTCCGTTTACCTTCGACTGTTCCCTGGAGGATCGTTTTCGAAAGGGAGTCATGACGATTACATGCCCAAACCTTCCTTCCCTCTCCTGTTCTTGATTTTGTTGTTTATATCAACTCTTATTATAGTTACCAAAAATTACCTCTGAGTTTTGGGAAATTGGGGTGAATAGTTCCTATATGGTTGTCTACCTCTATATGGTTGTGAGTTATTGAATTTACTTGGTTTGAAATTCCCATCAAAACTGTGGGATCTTTGTCTATAATTGTTGTGGTTCCAAGTTTTAGCTGCGGCAACAGGTAAAGCTTCCTTAATATGGTTGTTACTGACACAAACTCCCGGATGTGCATTACAATATTGCCTACATAATTCCTCCATTGAACTCAAACTCGACGGCTTCCTTTCCTGTAGATATTCTCGCAGTGGTCTGCTTACAGAAGACAAGACTTTGTCTCGCAATAACAAGTCCTTAAGGCCCTCATAATTCTCTTCAATGCCGGAAAGTTGTATCCATCTATTAAATGTTAGTCGAGTTGCAGCTACAAACTGTGTAAAATCTTTACCAGTTTCAGGAATCATATGTTTGAACTTCATACGATAACCTTCAGCGTCTAACTGATGAAGTTTTAATAATAATATTTTAGCAGCATCATAATTGCGTCTATTCGGCCCGTCCAATTGGCACAGAGCCGTTAAGGATTCACCAGTCATTAAATCCATCAATCTTGTACACCAATGAGACCTATCAAGATTATTTTCTTCACAAACATTTTCATAGCGTTGTAAGAAGGACGAAATGTCGTCTATTTCTGGCTTAAACACAGGCAAACGAAATTTAACAAACCCGCTATCGTGGTTGCTAGAGGAACCTCTATGTTCAGAGTCATCATTTTGTCTACTCTGATGTTGCACTTTTTGTTCTTCAATACGTAAAGTCGCAATTTTTTCTTCATGTGCAAGTTTTGCTTCTTCAGCAGCTTGTTGCAACTTTTTCTCTTCTAATTCTTTTTCTTGTGCAAGCTTTTTTTCTTGTTGTTCTGCAATTCTTTTGTTCTCTTCTGCAAGTAGCTCTGCTTTTCTGAGCTCTCGCTCCTCATACCGCGCATCTCTTTGTCTCTTATTCTCTAGGGCTTCTTGATTTTCTTTGGAATTGAATTCCGCTTTGGCAAAGTTCATTAATTCCTTCGCCTTGTAACCATATTCTTGGCCCATAGTAATAAATTCCTGATACTCCATTATTTACTTTTTCGGTATCTTACTATCAATATTATATATTATGTAATAAATGTATCTCACTTAATCAGTCTATATCAATTCGCTAGCTTTGTGCTTTGCAATATTATCAATGTAAATAGATTCTTAATATTTCTAATCAATAATAAAATAGTATGACAGATCAACAGTAGTAAAGATACGAGGAAAACGAGAAAGAGAGGAGAAAAAATGTAATGTACGAGAAAAGAATTGATGGAACTAAACAAGAAGACAAGTACAAGTGATCAAGACAATGTAATAACAGCGGCACGTAAACGAAAAAGAATGCAAATGAGAAACTTAAAAATAAAATCCAATAAATCACACAGACTTACTGCTAAGAAAACAGGACAGGACCTGTAACAATATATATAAATGTAAACCAGTGATAGAAGGTTAGACTAGCATTACTAACAGAATGGTTGTCAACTAAGGAGAAGAGAAAAACAAAACCAACACACAAAAGACTGACAATTAGACGGACGGAGCAGCACAGCTAAACTAATTAGATCACACTAAACAAGCAGTGAACCAAACGTCGGTGAGTAAACTCAGGCCAGAAATTTCCCAGCTTGAGAAATGTAAGCAAAACCTTTAGAAATATCTGCTGAGCGGTCATTTTACAATGACATGTGTCGCTAACAACAGATTTGTACAAAGACATAGAAAACCAAGAAAACGAATAACACAGATGTAACAAAAAGGCTTACACCACGGCAAAGATACAAGAGTGTATTAACAGGCACTTATCTTATCGCAATCCGACCAGATGCAAGTCCGGAAAAGGCGTCAACACTGGAACAACATTGTCCCTCAATACAAGTGAAGCACAGATGAAAAGTTGTAAACAAGTAGACGGTCGCAGTCAGATGGGCATCATGAACTGTGTAAGTCTTGAAACGTTGTGTTGACTTGGTACAAAATAATTTGACATCGCCGTGGCAGGACTTGAAACTTGAAAGAATCTTACAAACGTTGTGATGTAGACTGGAACACGTAATAAACTTGCAAACTGGTTGGCTTGAAATTGTAATCTTGAACGTTACAGCGAACAATAGGACATTGAAACTGGAACATTGGATATGCGCAGTAGTAAAGTTTGTTATCCAACTGGACCCGCTGGCAATGACTGAGTTCATGAGGTGGTGTATTTACAATACCACGCTAAACAGAGGTGACGATCGAATATACAGATTAAATGGCAGCTGTAGATTTGCAAAGTACGAAGGTATACTTGCTTATGTGAATTTGAAAAACCATGCCCTGATGAAAGTATCGATCCAAAACCATACAGCCTCACCAAATTATATGGTGTTACGGTGGGATATATTAGAGGATCATGCATGTATACTCGAATGATAGCAGGTGTTCATTCAGGACATTATGGTCAGTACACATAACAAAGCCGGTAGGTGAACAGGTCCACGGGAAAACATGGTTGACATTTAATACATAAAGTCACTTCACAATAGTATCCATCAACACATCAAAAGTACATAGCAATGGATAAGCGTAGTGGATTATCCCTCGTCCGTCAATAAGTTTCAAACGTTAGACATCTTTACGTGGCATATAATATAATAAGAATACACTACTCTCATCTCCACTCAATCCTGGCCGTTGTACTAAAGATTCGGGCAATCCACGAAAACCAAAGTAATGCGGCAGAAGAAATCAGGGGGCAAACCAAATATTAGTTGCCTCATATCTCAAAGTTACACTTGTAGTAAATTATGGTATGAACTTGTAGATAAGTTCGTGAACCATCTTACACACAACGTGGCGGCCTCATAAAATCAATAATGCCACAATGGATATATTCATATCATGCTCCATTATCCCGGAGCTCGAAAAATTACATCTCTCTTGGACGCAAACACAAAGACGGAAGCCCAATTAATTAACACACTGAACGCCACGACATGTGACAGAAAACGTCACTAGTTGACCGTCGCTCAACACGGGTGAACGCTTCGGTCACCACGGGTGGACGCTTCGTGCAAACCGTAGTTTGTCTACAGGCGAACACAATTCCTCACATATAAATGGAAATGTGCTAGCGTGTAGTAACATGCCACACTATTTATCTGCATCCCAAATCTATCCTTAACAGTACCCTTCAAGGTTTTTTTCAAAAAGACATGAGTGCGGTTACTATTGCGTCTGTTCGTCTGTTGTCCCTTTCTATTTTCTTCAATAACTTTGTTAATAATTGGGTTATCGTAAAGTTGAAAACTGATTATTACTTAGATCACTATCCTTCATATTTATATAAGTTTTATTATCGTCTTCCTCATCGTTTGCGTTTTCATCTTTTCTCGTTATTTATTGTTTTCTTTTACGGAACCTCATTATTAATGAAATAACATTCTAAGTTATTATAAGGAAGAATACAATATTATGATAAGTAATATGATCATAACCCTTTAACCATTCTTGTTATCTCTCTGTACCATCCTTTATTTTGTGAGGGAAAAATATCAAGGTTTTCTCCTCTCTCCGTTCTTGCCCCCTACTCTAGTGTTAATTCAAATTACAAGTTAGGCGTGATTTTATCACTTTAACTACCATCTCGGCTCCTCTCTCCTTGTATTGTCAAGACGGACGATTCTGGACTGAGGCCAACTCGCTTTCTAAGAAAACGACGCAACCTTGGCGGGGTAAGCGGGGTAGAGATGTTTTTTTTTTCCTTTCAAATACTTCGTCGCTGTGATACCATACAAGTAGCGTAGTTATTTATAGATTTTGGACATTTGCCCTCTCCTCCTTTCCACTACCTCTTTGCCTCCGTCTCTATACTCTTCTAACTACACGATGCCTTTTGCTGCATGCCAAGTCGGTCTAACGTTATCTTTAAATAATAGGCGAAGCTACGAAAAGCTTGTAATTAAATGGAAAGGGGGTATCATTCGCATGTCGCCAATATTTTCAATTCCAGCGCTTATACTGTCAATAGTGCTGGCTTTGCCCCTATAGAATTAGTGTGTCCAATTTTAAAAATACATTAGTAGCATTCTATATATATATATATATATATATATATATATATATATATATATATATATATATATATATATATATATATATATATATATATATAGTTTATACATGATTTGAGCGGATGTTCAACCTAACATTATCACAATCCTCCTTGTGTGATCTAAGGGAGGAGATCGGAGCACTGATGGAGTTATCCATGTGCAGTGAAGATAGTCCTAAAAAAACCGAACCAAACTACTTTGCTAGGGTTTATTTTTCTACTACATTACAGAGTTCATGAACCTCAAACACTATTGGAATGAGAACCTTCTACATTTCGATCAGTCCATGTCTCGGGTGTAATACCAACCAACGTAACAACTGTTTTACGCTGCAATGAATCTGTTACATTACCCCAGGTAAACTGATTAGGTTAGAGTCATTTCTGTCTCGCACGACAAGGATTTCCATAATCTTGCTGCTGCTTGATTTTGGCACTTGTGCACCGATGAATGCCGCCTGTGTCGCTGCTGATACGCTTGTCCACCGCGAGATGACCGCCTGTATCATGTGATTTGGACCCCATCTCCACAGGTTGCCTCGTCCTCTGAGCCCTGTTCTTCCCATCGGGTTTCTAAAAACGTGTGGACAAGAGGAAGACAGAGAGAAAACATAGCAGATTATGAATGTACCATTATCAGATGGAGAGAAAACATAGCAGATTGTGAATGTACCATTATCACCATCCTCATTTTTATTCCTTATGAAGCATTGAGGCCAGCACTACAGCTGGTCCCTTGCAGGAAACCTGCACCATGCATTCACACGCTGTTGCAGCAATGGTGTCTGTCGCAATGTGTTGTTCGTGATAAGATTGCCAGCCTTATGCATAATTTTATATTAGTCGCCTTGTACGACATGTCTGAGGGAGCAAGCAGAAGGCATATTCTTTCTTTGTCTCGGCAGAGACCACTTGCAACTACACGGGACAGTTAATACATATGTAGAGTGTGAATTTAACTAATGAATACTAAATATGATAGGTAGTTCATGTTTTTAATACCGAATGCATATTTTACAACGTTACATGCTTTATCAATGTCGCAGATATAGTTATATTGATGCACTCCAATTGACGTTGAATGAGAATTCAATTGTCGCATAAAGAGTTTTGTATAGTAAGGAAGATGTATAGAAAGCACATAGACCTTTAGACACTAGTTTTCACAGATGTGAGCTAGTGTTGAGGGAAAGAGTTAACAGAAGGGCACAGGTTGGTGTCAGTGATTCTCTCACCTTTCAGACTACCAACTCTTGTATTTTTCTGGCGACGACTAACTCTTTCTTACTCTAATCTTTTTGAAGATGCACTAGTAGTAACAAGTAATACAAAGAGGGTTGAGAATGTTTTTCTGAACAGAACATACAATCTACTAAGTCAAACTCAGAATGATGGTGAGTTGCAGAATGTACATAATTACTTTAATTACAGTAGAAAATAAAATCAACGTTGACATGTACTTTGAAAAAAGAAATACTAGGAAATTAAGAACTGTCAGTGTCTTTGGTTCAGATAAGAAGTAAGAGGCTATTTTCCTCACTGACGAAAGTTTATTCCTACGGCTATTTCTTGGAAAAGTGAATTCTGACTTTGGTCTGGGTTTTACGTAGACTTATCTGCTTGGACTTCTCCTGGGCGTCACAGTAGGTAGGGATTACCAACTGGAGAATTTGATTCAGTTGAGCAAATGTCCAAGAGATGACTAGGCTTTCCGTTAACCTGGTTGTGCAGTTGCGTTATGCTGTTCAGGTGCTGACGATGTATTGACTGCTTAAATCGGTAGACTGCTCATATGCTGTAGTCCGATCAGGGTTGCTGACTTGTGATCACCGTTAGATGGTTTGAAACGTAAGCACTAGTTCTCTCTGTAGCATAGAGCAACTAGGCGGTTTACTCGCAACAATTTACAGCAATCAAAATCCAGAAACTAGCTAGGATTCTGCAACTGGGCTGTGGAAGATAATGCAGGCAATCAATCTTCTGTTTTATACAGATATATTTCCTACTGCCATTCTGGACGTTTCGTCTCAGAATGGTGCCTAATAATATATTTACCTGAAACCGTAACTGTCAGTCTTCCTTAAAACGACTGTCCGTTTGTTTACAAATTCCTGTCTAGCAGTAGTCTCACACTGGCAGGTCAGTCAGGTCAACCTTTGTTATAAGCAGACGCCTTTCCGTGTGCGTTCATGCGTGACTGCATTGGAGGAATGCTATTTCATTCACTCGTTCCTTGAACAACATGGTTCTTCTCTCGTTCACAACAGTTTTCTCAAAATCATTAGAATGTAGTACTTTCAGATATCAGCCAGTACTTACATCATTATAATGCATCCATAACATTCATAATACATAAATGCAAAATAGCTATTAATCTAATGTAAAGAAATAAAACCACAATATTTAGTATTTCACACTTTACATCCATTAACTAATCCCTCGATATTAGAGTTAGCTAATTAAGCGAATACTGAGAGTTTGCTTACCGCTCAGGACTTTATCACAGCTTTAGAAATAGAACTTTAGTAGCGTTTACTCTCAATCACATATACTTGTATGTATGAGGTATGTTGAGGCTTCTCTTCTATAACTTATAAGCGTGCGTTGTCTTCGACGGTTAATCAGCAAGTGATCTTAAAACTCAGCATTCGTTCGCATGAAGTTAAAATATTTCCTGATTCCCACGCCAAGAGTTAATTATTTCCCGTCTCATGCTTAAGCACGTACCAAGATTTATCGACGGTCTCCAGTTGACCACTGAACACGGAAATATGATACTCTGGGAACCACTGTCGATTCGACTAAGCGAATAAATCGTATAGACATCCTTAAAGAAATGCTTTTAAGTGCCTTTGTAGAAGAAGATAGAATTTGGATCGAATGACAGGACTATTAGCGAATACTTGAAAAACAGCTAAAGAAACGATCGCAGGTGCAAATATTTCCTTAGAGAAGACAGACAAAATGTGAAGGAAAAGAAAAGTAAGGAATTAAAAAATAATCTAGACAAAATCTTCGAGCACTCTGTGACAGATACTCCCCAATTTAAAATAGTTGCAAACTATTCAACGAGAGAAGGTCTTTGTCTAAATTATAAATTCCTTCTGTCACCCAACTTTTCAATTCTCTCGACCTTTGTCCGCTTGCTAACGCTCCACTTGGCCATGGCTCTACATTTTGAGAATCCCTGAAGGTCCGAGTTCTCAAAGAGCTAACTTTCGTAATTCGTTCTGGGCCCGTTCGTCCGGCCAAAATGCTGTACTCATTCACCTCTTCATACAAAAGAAATTTCATATGAACTAGTGTAGAGAGTCCACTATCTGTTGTGAGTTCACTGCGCTTTGTCTGCCATTGTTCCGTGGCCCGCTTGAATGGGCGTGCAAAACATCCTTTGTCCCGGTAACAATGAGATTCTTGCTTGTGTCTCTTCCCTGAGACATATGAACTTCTCATGTATCTCCTTAAGTCTGCTGCTATGTTTGACCTGCTCAGACAGTTAATGTTCAATGTCTTTCTTTCTGGATTGAAAGATGTCCATGCCCTACGTGAGTTAAATCTCAAAAGAGTTAAGTTTCCTAAACCTCCCAAGTTTGCAGACAACTTGTTCATTAATAAATCACACCAAGATTGAGGGTAACTGGCGTTCAGGTATGAACGAGGCAGTTTTTCCTGGGTGAAAATCAACTTTATAGCTGTGAGCACAGGTGGTTTAATGCGGGTGTTATTCTCTCCCTTCCACTTTCTGTCTATTCGCTGGTTATTCTCATTATCAATTCTTTTCTCAACCACAGGCGTATCTTGTACCTCAGTCTCTGCTGAATGGTTTTCAGCCTGGGCTTTTCCTACCACTGTTGTGAGTTTATCAAGCAAACTTTTGTTTGGATCTTTCAATGACCCTGACGTATCTCCACTCATTTGAAAATATTCATCTCCTTCTGTAAAACTAATCGTCTCCTTGAGGTTAGGGAAGCTGTTATAGAATGGCTTCTCAGCAGAAGTATGAACTCTCTCATTTTCATCCGTGTTTTTATGTTCCCGTGGTCCATTGTTTGGTAGGGGTGCTAAAATTTCCGTTTGCTTGATGTTTTCACCTGGCGCCTGTCAACTACGTTCTCTGGGGGTCATATTCGCTTCTCTCTCACAGAGAAGGAGTGGGGGATTTGGTGCTGGGTTAAATCCAGTGATATGGCAAGTTTTTGCCGGTTTACACTTTTCCAACATTCCAGTGGATAAAGTGACAGGTAAAGAGGTTTCCTCCTGACGAAAGTTTACGACTCTAATTAAAGATCCCACTGTGTCTCTATGAGTCACAGGTTTTATCAGACCTTTGCGTGGTTCCGCGTGTACCTTCAAAGGCTGTTTTAGTTCTCTTAGAACCATGTAACTTCCCTTGTCGTTCACTCCGTTAATGTCAACAATGAGAGGTTCCTCTGGGCTACTATTAAGCTCTCTGTCCTTTTGTTGCCCAGATGTCATTAATTGCGGGATGGGGCCGTTACTGAAGTTATCTGTCTTCTTAGACGTTTCTGTACAGTCCTCATTCATCCAGTTTTTCCTTTCTTGAAGGTTTACCATGTTTATATTGTTTTGGTAGTCCTGGGCGCTTTTGTTGTGGTTATGAAATCGGTCTTTGTGTGCTTTCTGAGATTGAGCAAAGGCATGTTGTTGTTCATTAGAGATGTTCGGGGTGTCTGGGAAATTCCTTTTCTGACGTGTTCCTGACGAGAGTGTACTTTTCCTCATACTACCAGCATTTATGTGCGTAGGTACCTTCACAAAGGGGTCATGACTTATCGAGTTCGATGTCCGCCTCTCTGCTTTGCCTAACCATGGGCTCTGAGTACTAAGTTGCGCTTCCTGTGGAGCAGAGGGTGCTTCCTCTTGAAATAATGGTTCATCTGACCTGGGAGCGGGGCTCTGGGATTCCGTGGCCTCATGACTAATCATGGGTTTCAAATCTCTTGGCGAGTTTTGAGTTTCCAGTGGCGGCGTCTTCAACTTAAGGTAGGGTTGAGCTTCCAGCTGTTCCTTCTCATAAGCTTCACTTCTTATGGCCTCTTCTTTCCACGTGACTTCCTTCTCGTTCCAGTCGCGAGTCCATTTTTCATCACTCTCTATCATTTCCATCTCTGTTCTCGTGAAAAGTTCTGCCTGTTCTAAGACATGTTTCGCAATTAACTTTCTCGAGTAACCTCTTTCATTGCCTTCCAAATAAGAGTCACTTATCCATGTATCTAGACATCTTATAATTTTTATGAAATCGTTCACTTGGTGATCTAGCAAATATTGGAAAAATTGAGCTCTAAGTTCAGCTATTGCGTTCATTTTAGATCGCTAGGTAGGTAGTTCAATCTCTCAGTATACGTTGCACTAGTTTCCAGTTATTACTAATAATTCTATGAAGTATTGTAATAATAAACCACTGATCAATTTACAGAAGCTCGAGGTAATACTATTAAGTCTACTGACGTAATGTATCCCTTTACAGATGCTAGTATAATTGATATTTTAACAATACTTATTTCTGCTGAATTAAGGTATTATTAACTTTAGACAGACGCTACACTTGCTTCCGATTATTACTAATAATTCTATGAAGTATTGTAATAATAACCACTGATCAATTTACTGAGGTGCGAGGTAATACTATTAAGTCTACTGACGTAATGTATCCCTTTTCAGGAGACTAGTATAATTGATAGTTTAATAATATACTTATTTCTACTGAATTAAGATATTATTAACTTGAGCCAGACTCAAGTATAATTTATTTATTTTTAACCCTGTGTATACTCTTATTTCTTCTGAAGTAAGGTATTACAATTGCAGCCAGTCTTTCACACGCAATCATCAACTTGTACACTTAGTTATCTTAAGCCACTAATTAACTTAATGAACTTAATTAATCTAAGTAACTTAATTAATTAAATAAATAATTAATTAATTCCAGGACCATTCAGATTTCACTTTCCTTATTCTACTGTGTAATTCCACAATTCTGTTCAGAAAATATAAGAAGTTTCGTTGTCTAGGGATATACAATAGATTCTACTCCAAGGTATTGATAGACTAGTAGTTAAAGATTCAACAATTCTTCTGCAGATAGGTCACCAAAGGTAAGATCCCGGACAAGCCCCCAGTTTGTCGCAGATATAGTTATATTGATGCACTCCAATTGACGTTGAATGAGAATTCAATTGTCGCATAAAGAGTTTTGTATAGTAAGGAAGATGTGTAGAAAGCACATAGACCTTTAGACACTAGTTTTCACAGATGTGAGCTAGTGTTGAGGGAAAGAGTTAACAGAAGGGCACAGGTTGGTGTCAGTGATTCTCTCACCTTTCAGACTACCAACTCTTGTATTTTTCTGGCGACGACTAACTCTTTCTTACTCTAATCTTTTTGAAGATGAACTAGTAGTAACAAGTAATACAAAGAGGGTTGAGAATGTTTTTCTGAACAGAACATACAATCTACTAAGTCAAACTCAGAATGATGGTGAGTTACAGAATGTACATAATTACTTTAATTACAGTAGAAAATAAAATCAACGTTGACATGTACTTTGAAAAAAGAAATACTAGGAAATTAAGAACTGTCAGTGTCTTTGGTTCAGATAAGAAGTAAGAGGCTACTTTCCTCACTGACGAAAGTTTATTCCTACGGCTATTTCTTGGAAAAGTGAATTCTGACTTTGGTCTGGGTTTTACGTGGACTTATCTGCTTGGACTTCTCCTGGGCGTCAAAGTAGGTAGGGATTACCAACTGGAGAATTTGATTCAGTTGAGCAACAGTCCAAGAAATGACTAGGCTTTCCGTTAACCTGGTTGTGCAGTTGCGTTATGCTGTTCAGGTGCTGACGATGTATTGACTGCTTAAATCGGTAGACTGCTCATTTGCTGTAGTCTGATCAGGGTTGCTGACTTGTGATCACCGTTAGATGGTTTGAGACGTAAGCACTAGTTCTCTCTGTAGCATAGAGCAACTAGGCGGTTTACTCGCAACAATTTACAGCAATCAAAATCCAGAAACTGGCTAGGATTCTGCAACTGGGCTGTGGAAGATAATGCAGGCAATCAATCTTCTGTTTTATACATATATATTTCCTACAGCCATTCTGGACGTTTCGTCTCAGAATGGTGCCTAATAATATATTTACCTGAAACCGTAACAGTCAGTCTTCCTTAAAAGTGACTGTCCGTTTGTTTACAAATTCCTGTCTAGCAGTAGTCTCACACTGGTCAGGTCAGTCAGGTCAACCTTTGTAATAAGCAGACGCCTTTCCGTGTGCGTTCATGCGTGACTGCATTGGAGGAATGCTATTTCATTCACTCGTTCCTTGAACAACATGGTTCTTCTCTCGTTCACAACAGTTTTCTCAAAATCATTAGAATGTATTACTTTCAGATATCAGCCAGTACTTACATCATTATAATGCATCCATAACATTCATAATACATAAATGCAAAATAGCTATTAATCTAATGTAAAGAAATAAAACCACAATATTTAGTATTTCACACTTTGCATCCATTAACTAATCCCTCGATATTAGAGTTAGCTAATTAAGCGAATACTGAGAGTTTGCTTACCGCTCAGGACTTTATCACAGCTTTAGAAATAGAACTTTAGTAGCGTTTACTCTCAATCACATATACTTGTATGTATGAGGTATGTTGAGGCTTCTCTTCTATAACTTATAAGCGTGCGTTGTCTTCGACGGTTAATCAGTAAGTGATCTTAAAACTCAGCATTCGTTCGCATGAAGTTAAAATATTTCCTGATTCCCACGCCAAGAGTTAATTATTTCCCGTCTCATGCTTAGGCACGTACCAAGATTTATCGACGGTCTCCAGTTGACCACTGAACACGGAAATATGATACTCTGGGAACCACTGTCGATTCGACTAAGCGAATAAATCGTATAGACATCCTTAAAGAAATGCTTTTAAGTGCCTTTGTAGAAGAAGATAGAATTTGGATCGAATGACAGGACTATTAGCGAAGACTTGAAAAACAGCTAAAGAAACGATCGCAGGTGCAAATATTTCCTTAGAGAAGACAGACAAAATGTGAAGGAAAAGAAAAGTAAGGAATTCAAATATAATCTAGACAAAAGCTTCGAGCACTCTGTGACAATCAAGATGAAAGGTATTCATTTAGTCCTGAAATTACACGTAAAGTATACGGCCAATTGGACATTAAACGTTGGCTTATCATAAATTTTTTTTCTCACCAAGAGCTAAAGTTCAGTGACGATAGATCAAAGACAAGATAATCATCCTTTTTGGTACAGTCACGTATGATGGTCATAAATGGGCCGCTGAGGCTTTAGCTGTTCTTCTTCTTCGTTCACTTTCAGAGGTCAACTTTAATATTGTCAAAGAAAGCAGTGGTCAACTTTAGGTTGTTGATATCTTCGCAGAGTTGTTTACAGGAATTGTACTACTGATGGCCATAAGCGCTTTTTTGTTCCTCAATTGTTTGACACCTTTGAAGTAGATGTCCAACCTTTAGCGTTTGAAACACACATTATATTTGCAGCTGCACATATCTGGCTGCCTACGTGAACAATCGTTGTGACTCTAATTTGCCAACATCTGCTTGTTGTGCGATATCTGATAGGCTCATTGGTCGGATATAAAGCTAAACGAATAGTACAGAGTTGAAAGCTTTTGAAAAAAAAGATCAAATATGAAGGTAGTTTCTTATAAATATACATTTCACATTTTCAAGTACCTATTTAGACAATGACAACGTACATTAAAATGTGTAACGGGAGCAGTTTCAAGATAGAGAGGTCTTCAGTGCTATTTATAGTCGTTCCTGACATACGAATGAAAACCTCTAGAAGCCACAGAGCTGTGGTTTTATGGAAGAATCTTAAGAATGCATTGGGCAGCTAAAAAAAAAGTAATTGGGATGTCGTGAAAGAAGGTAAAGAAAGGTAAAGGAGATCTCGTTTCAGATACTGCAGGAGGGCAGTGAACGGATAGAGACTTCGCTGTACCAGGTCTCAGCTTCTATTAGATTGGAGAACGGTTCATTTCATCGCTTACTTTGCCTACCCTAACTCAATACGGATCAGGTATCCATTTACAGATAGGCAGACTGGAACGTGACCCTACCAGGTTTGGAACCCGGTAACTTTGCCCCTGAGAAGCAGGCGCTCAAACCAGTCTGCCACACGACGCTTGCCCTGTCAGAAGCCAGTACGCGAAGGAAGCGTATTATTCAGATTAGAATAAAGCAGTCCAATTTATTTGTATATTGTTTTAGAAGAGAAGGGTTACATTATATTGTGACAACAGTAAAGATCAAAGGAACAAAAGAGATAGTGGAAGACAAAGAGAGTAGACCCTGATTAGCCAGGCATCATTGTTAAACGGCATTCCGGTTATGGAGAAACATGATCACCTACGCCATACGGCATGTCAGTTAAAGAAGACGAAGGTGAAGAGATCGAGAAAATGAGCTGAACACCCATGAAATAAGCTGATGTGGTGAACGCAGAATGACCGCTTGCCCCAGCAGTTTTGTAAATTAATAATACACATAAAGGGATAGCTCAGTCACTCGTGAGACATAAAGACGTTGAAAACTAGACAACAGAAAACAACAGAAGTAATAGGATTACCGGAATCTCGAACCCAGGACCATCCAAACGACAACAGCGCCTTGCTACACGAGTGAATCGTTACTATCCTCCCTGCCAACTAAGCACCACATAAATAGTGCTTCGTGGACAGGGGTCATTAGGACAATTTCCCCACGAAACTCGGGATATGGACATAGGAACGATTTAGATTAATAATAGGCGCAATAACTTCTGCAGCTATTCTATTTAACTTTCGAGTGGTCCTGTGTTCGAGTATGTAGATAGACAGACAGACACACAGTACACAGATATATGGATATATGGATGGATATATGGATATATGGATGGATATATGGATATATGGATGGATGGATGGATGGATGGATGGATGGATGGATGGATGGATGGATGGATGGATAGATGGATAGATAGATAGATAGATAGATAGATAGATAGATAGATAGATAGATAGATAGATAGATAGATAGATAGATAGATAGATAGATAGATAGATAGATAGATAGATAGATAGATAGATAGATAGATAGATAGATAGATAGATAGATAGATAGATAGATAGATAGATAGATAGATAGATAGAAAGCTAACAAACTATCACCTGCGTATTACCGAAGCCCGAAAGCAGAGCAAAGAAGTGTAACATTATACCCCACCAAGCATGCCGAAAAAAAGCGATTAAGGAAGGTTGGGCATGAGGCTCGTTACCTCATCCCGAAAAAAATATATTGTTACCACAAAAACGTCAACAAACAATATGGATACGTCAAATGCACAATAACAAAGTGAAGTTCTTCAGTACATCCTGTTATCTTGTTTATAATGAGCTCTAGTACTGTTTTAAGATCTTCAATATATTATGTTATCTGTTCTTCGCTAATTAAACAGGGGCTCAGTTCTTCTCATTCGGAGTCTCGAACCCAGTATGCATGATGTGAGAGAGAGAGGAAGGGCAGAATGTCACGGTCCTACGGGCCCAATTCTTAACCCTTTGAAAATAAAGTTCGTTCGTTCGTTCATTTCTTCATATCCGCTAGATCTTCGAAAAAAAGAAAACACGAAATCTCTTTCATGCTTTTAATTCCATCTGTCTACCTATCAACAACATCACGATTCCCAGACACTGTCAGACATCCTATTTATTTCCCTTCTTGCACTGTATTCTGTTCAAAATATGTCATAAATTGTCCCAGACCAAAGCATTACCAGCTGTTACTATTATTTGCAACGACATAAACGTACCGAGGTGGGTTATCAAAATGTCATTAACGGTATAAAAGCAGTTATCTAGAGCGAGCGGATTTGGCGTTTCTTATATCTAAAATGACAATCCGTAGGTGAAAGCTGAAAACTAAATGTATCAGATTATTAATGTTAGGGACACCTGTCTCTGTACAAGAAAAAAAGGGATACTCACGTAAAATCAATGTCAGGTTAAACATTAATAATAACCTGAGATTTCGCCTCGAGTATTAGCGGGCGTAAGAAAAAAAAAAATTAATGTTAGCTTTACAAGGGGGTAGAAATACTGGACAGCCGTGGAATACTATCAGGCAGAAGAAAGGGGGAGAGGGTGGTGAGGCATCTAAATACTAAACATCACTCAGAAAGTGGACCACTGAATACTACCTGATTAGGATGAAATAATTAAATACAGTCGGTGTGAGAACAGATGTGATAAGATTAGACAACATCAATGCTAGAGCAAATACTGACACAAAATGATGGGGCTGCACCATTGGGAATATTAGAAGGTATTTATAGATCTCTTCACATCGCGACGCCATTGTGTCAGCGTAACATGTTTACAATTTTGTCTTTCTGTCTGGAACGGAATTAAAACGACCCTACAAAACGGAAGCCACGTTTTTTAGCCGTCAGTTTCTCTCTGGTTGCAGGGCCACTGTGTATAAGAATGTTTCCTAACATATAAGTTTAAACAAACAAACAAATTGTGAGATTTAAGTTTCAGCGAACGATAGCTGGAAATCAAAAGTAAAAATATTAAAGATATAGCAAATCATGAAGTGCTTGGAGGTTCTCTTCCTATAAGGGGTCTACTTCAGCGAGGACACATAATCCTTCAGAAGTGTAGTGGAAACATGATGATTACATCAGCTGTCCTCATTTGCATGTTATTTTTAAACTTCTTGCTGCCATTGCTTCTGTTCAAGTATACCGGGGCAGGACACACCACCAGCTGGGTATCTCAAAGAAAATCACCAGGAGCAGTCCCTCTCAAGAAACTACATGCAACTAGGGAATATAGGACAGATAACTAACCCTATTTTTTGTAGCTGCTATGCTCTGGCGTCGTTCGGATGCCTCTCGTTCAAATTACCGGGTTGAATGTCATTTCTCTTACATTTCTGGTGTCTTCATCACTGCTTATTTTTTCCATCTTCGTGTCATTTCTTTCTTTCTTACTTTCTTTTTTGCTAGTTGCTAACATTTACCTGTTCTCTTATTTACTACTCACTGGCCTCGGATTTCCCGATTTGTGCTTTTTCTTTGGTTACTCCAGCGTTACTCAATCCAACCCATATTTATTACTCGAATTCATCTACGATCTACATTACACGGTTTTACATAATATTTCGTGTGTTATTTGGCCTATACTTGTAAATAGGAAAGTAATGGACGCAACAGAGCCTATAAAAGGCTTCATCATTCTGAGTAAATTTTTTCCGCAGTTGCGTGCACGGTCGTAAGAGTGACTGCTCTCGGTTCATTTTTCAGGTGCTTAGTTCGTTTTATGTCCTGTCACGGTTTACTTGCACAGCGAAGTGATAGCACTGTTTACATGGTCCTTGGTACTAGCTTCTGAGGTGCCTGTAACGTCTTTTACAGTATTTTTGTTATCTAGTGTCCTGTGTATTTGGGTCTTTCTCGTTATTCGTCAAATAATTACTAATGATGGGCCTCGCGTTAACCACTTTGTTTATTTCTGCACTGGTCCCTTTGATTATTTCTGGCCCCCCTACAATACAAATATAGAGAATTGTTTGTTTGTTTGTTTTGTTTTTATCCCCACAGGGTACGAGTAACTAGACTCTTTTATCCTTGGCACGGGCAGCCTGCTGCGCCACCGCCGCGCGCCTCTACACAAGGTCCGTGTTGCCACACGGCCGGGAGCCACCTACCGTGCCTCCAGACGATGGCGCAGCAACTCGCCGTGCATCCACACAATACCGGACGATTGGGGATGTGTTTTGGGATTTCTTTCAACCCCAGGGAGCATCCTAGACTCCGAACAAGTTACACCAGGCCCACTTTGGCGTGTGTGTACTGTCCCGAGGTTTGATAACACTCTACCCTGCAAAGGGGGTTAATATAGAGAATTAACTAAAGTCACCTGGGTACTCCCGTCGAGTCAATCTCGTACTGGAGAGGACTGTCGCCGACCCTGATGTAAGAAATCCTGTTGATTGTTACTTCCGTGTCGTTAGACAACTTAACTGTCTGGACGGTGTTAAATACGGGATCAGGTAATGATCCAGACAGGAAGAGGGCTGCAGGTTCCTCTACCCCCGTAGGACCTTGCTCCTCGAGCTGAACAGGAAGTCTGGCAGAAAAAAAAAACAACACTCTAATAGGTAATTTTAAAGTCAGACTCAGTGATGGAAAGTACTAAAAGATTAGATATACAAGTAAATAACACAGGTTATGTCTTTCAGTAGACTGAGAAGCAATGAAAAGTTAGTGAGGAAGATAGGCATTCCGCCTTATCAGTTATACCAACACACACATACTATCAAACACATAATCTACTTTTACCTTTGTCACACCGTAAGCCACAAGTGAACATCAAAGCAGTTGACCCGGCCGGGTCACCTCCACTAAAGCACTTGCTGTCCTCTTGCAGCGGTTGCTTCGTAGCTAATTGTTTGTCAAGAAATGGCTGCCAGCTTGATGCGTAATCTCACATTACTTGTGAGCACTTTTATTTAGGCCGGTATTTCCCTAAATCACTCACCAGCTTAAACTAATATTTACCTGTAATTCCACCAGCTAATCACAGGAGTATGTAACTGACAATACAAACGCGCGCAAACACACACAAATAAAAACAAACAAACAAACAAAGGAGGAAGATTTGAATATTCACTTAAGAATGTCACGATCTATCCACATTTGTACATCTGGCGGGAATTCTTCCAAGGGTTTAGTGTATGTATCTGGATCGTAGGACTCAAACTTTACCTAGGGAAAACATAAACAAAAGTTTATATATATATAAACAAGGGGATTGACATAAGTCTTGGGCCTGACCATGAAGGAGTCACAGGAGGAAGATGAAACTTGGCACATTTAATGTTCATCATATTTGCACTGCACCCGTGTGTTACCGGGGCCCGAAAGGGGAGCAAAGAATAGTAACACTGCACCCTACCACGCATGTCGTAAAAGGCGACTAAGGAGGGTATGGGCATGGGGCTGTTTACCCCATCCCGTAAAAACTTCGCACAGTGGGCTGATCACCTGCTTGCCAACCAATCTGATTACGGAAACAATGATAGATTGTTTGGTCTGTTTTTGTTCCACAAAGACGCCACTAGGCGTGGTGGAAACAGCGATAGATTGATCAATTTGTTGTTGCCCTAAGACGCCACTAGGCGTACTGGCCACATACTGCTTTGCCGGTTGATGGCTAAGGATGGAAGAAGAAGAAGAATATTTGCACTGAATGTGTAAAGTACGCATTTGTTTCTTCAATGGGTTTTCCCGCTACGGTGCACGGCGCAATGTACCCTATTGACCGGATCTGCTGCTCCAAAGATTTGACAAAACAATGGAAAAGAAGGAGGCCAGAGCTGTGATAAAATTTCTGATGTTTCAGGGAAAAACACCTACAGAAATACACAGGGAGATGGAACCAGTGTTTCGTGATTCTTGTCCTTCATATACTTTGGTAAAAAACTGGTGTCAACAGTTTAAGTGCGGCCGCTCAAATGTTGCTGATCTGCCAAGATCTGGTAGACCAGCCTCAGAGTGCAACGATGAAATGCAACAAGAGTGAAGAAAATCATTGACCAGGATCGAAAAATGACAATTGTGGAGATAGCTAGTAGAGTAAAACTAAATGAAAGAACAGTTTATAGAATTTTACACAACAGACTGAACATGAGAAAAGTGTGTGCACGCTGGGTTCCGCGACTGTTGACACGTGAACAGAAGCAAACGAGGGTAAATTGCTGTCAACAGTTGCTCAAAAAGTATCAGTCAAAAAATTATTTGGAGACCATGGTGACAGTAGATGACACTTGGGTACACCATTATGACCCCGAATCCAAAATTGCCAGCATGCAATGGAAAACCCCGGGCTCCCCAACACCTGTCAAGCCGAGGGCGCAGAAATCTGCAGGAAAAGTGATGCTGACTGTTTTTTGGGACGGCAAAGGTGTCCTTTTGAAAGATTATCTGCCTCGTGGCAACACAGTTAATGGACAGGTAAATTGCTGTCAACAGTTGCTCAAAAAGTGTCAGTCAAAAAATTATTTGGAGACCATGGTGACAGTAGATGAGACTTGGGTACACCATTATGACCCCGAATCCAAAATTGCCAGCATGCAATGGAAAACCCCGGGCTCCCCAACACCTGTCAAGCCGAGGGCGCAGAAATCTGCAGGAAAAGTGATGCTGTTTTTTGGGACGGCAAAGGTGTCCTTTTGAAAGATTATCTGCCTCGTGGCAACACAGTTAATGGACAGTACTATGCAGATCTTCTCACAAAACTAAGAAAGGTTGGGACCAGGAAACGAGGGATAACGCGCACTCAAAATCTTCCTCTGCTTCAAGACAACGCGCCCTCTCACAAAGCACGGCTTGTGCAGCTAGCAGCCAACGATTTGAATATTGAAATTCTTCCACACCCACCATATTCTCCAGATTTGGCTCCATCAGACTTTTTTCTATTCCCAAATCTTAAAAAACAGCTGAAAGGAAATCATTTTGATAGCGATGAAGAGGTTATACTGGCATGTGATGACTGGTTTAGTTTGAAAAATAGGGTGTTCTACTCCCAAGGTCTTTTCAAGGTCAAACAGAGATGGCAGAAGTGTGTCAATTCAGATGGTTGCTATATTGAAAAGGAATAAACACTATAGAAAATTTCAGCTCTCTGTGACATGTCCTTCATGGTCAGGCCCAAGACTTATGTCAATCCCCTCGTATATATATATATATATATATATATATATATATATATATATATATATATATATATATATATATATATATATATATATATATATATATATATATATATATATATATATATATATATATATATATAGATAGAGAGAGAGAGAGAGAGAGAGATAGAGAGAGAGAGAGAGAGAGAGAGAGAGAGAGAGAGAGAGAGAGAGAGAGAAAAAAAATCCTTCTCCATCTTAATATCTCCCTGAAATCTTTTAGAGACGTCTTCTATTATCGCAAAAACAGTTATTTTGGACTCCAGCGTTGACTTATTTTGATTCTTCTTCCTTTTACATGAAATCTTAATGTTATGTTCTTGGTGATATTAATTCCGATACTATCAATAAATTCCCGGCTTTTCATCATCATCATCATAATTATCATCATCATGTTCTTTTGCGCTTCTTGTTGATCATAGCGCCACCAATGCAGCTGGTCTCCGTGGAAACAGCCTGCACAAACCAGTCGCTTGTTTTTGCAGAGAGTTTGTGTGTTAATTTGTTTGACATAATGAGATGCTGTTGGTGATTTTATAATGGCCCCTCCTTCTATGTACTGACGACCTTCTTCTTCTTTGCCTTTTTTAAAGACATAGACTGCTAGCTTTACGAGCACATATCATCGGTACGCTATTATAACATTATCTTCTATCAAACATTTCTTTAGACACATAATTTTCAGTCTCATTTGCAAATGAAACACAAACACTCCGGGGTCGACACTGCCTCATGATTTGGGTACCAGAGGAATGGTAAAGGCGACCGGCGGGATGCTGACAACATTACCCCGAGTGTGCCGTATGGTCAAGAAAATATGGGCCTAACACCGTATTCACAATATGCCTCAATAGACATGTAACGGGATCCTTTACCTTTTTTTAACCTTTATATATAATGTTTTTCAAAAGTATAATAGTTGCAGTACTCGTAGTAACATAAGGTAATAAGCAACAGTAATCATAACAGCAGCAGAAGCTGTAGTAATAAAAGCAGAATTTGAATGTTTGTTTCATGAAGAAGACAGTATTACCTATTTTGCCAGTGGTGAAATATCCACTCTTCTACAAGCACACACCTCTATTAAATGCACACATTCTTGAAGCTATGTTTACTGTACCCTCTTTCGTTTAGGTCAAAAAGATGACTATTTAGCACTCACTTCTTTAGTTACCACGTGCACACCAAGCTTGATCACACACACTATTTTACTATGGCGCTGCAGTCTGCGTTCACTGCAGGGCAGGACAATGACATCACGGCATCAACTGGTTTTCCACGCTTCGCGCACCGCTTGTAATTTTGCGACGAACCACTTGTACGAGTAACATATGTCTCTTCGGTATCCAATATGCTGTTTCCTGCCCCTTGTCATTGTTTTCCAGCTGGTCTCAGAAGTCTTCCGTTGGAGGATATTATATACTTGGCCACGTGTACAGCTTTTTTGTGTTGTTTCGCCATGTTTTTACATTCTATTTTTCTATTACTGGTTTGTTTTTTTCTTTTTGTTTTTTTTTAAAGTAGAAAATATGTGGCTATTTGACTTCGTTTGTTGGCTTTTGTCAGAACGCGTCATGAGCCTCTATTGTAATGATTCTTCTTGACTCATGAAGGCGTCCATAGAATCTTTAAAAATGACTGTCAGGGAGCGGTTTTTACAAAGTGATACATCGTGTTCGAGCACTTAAAGATGTTTGGTATATAATGTTTTAAAATCAGAACAAAGACGAGGTCTTACATCCCAGGATACATCTTTCTCGAGCACTGGGAACCTTGCTATAGTTGTCCCGGGATATGGCGAGCTTCTGGACGCTGTGTGAACTGGTCGGATTTGACCTCTCTGTGCAGGGGCCTTAGGATCTGGACATGAAAGTGACCAATATACGTTAATCAGTTTCTGTTTATCTGTCTGTTTGCTCACAGTAATCGTTATGTTTATCTTTTTTTTTTGGTCTATTTGTCAGCATATCTGTATATCTGGCTGTCTACCTGCCTATGACTTTTGATGAAGAAAACGATTGTAACTGGGAAACGACTAAACAATGGCAATCATTAGGTCAGATATTTACTGTTTTTTTAAGCGCATAAACAATGACCACAAGTACAGTAAAAGCAAAAACTGTTTTGTCTGACAAGGTCTATTTTTGTTCTTGTCCATTTCTCCAAAAATGTGTATCTACACGTTTCGTCAGCTCCATTATTTTCATTATATGACTTCTTTTTCCATTCACGCAACTTTGTTAATGATGTGTCATTGTGGTTCCGAACGCTATCATTGCACTCCGGGCAAACCGATGTGTGCTTTATTTACCTCAGCAAATACTGAGTAGTATGAATGTGCATTATTCCTGTAGCGCGCTGGATATCGCACACCTGACCCATCATTTCATTCATCAAGTCCTGCTAGTTTTACGTCTGATGTCAAATTTCAACAGTCTGAGTGGTGTTGATTCTTTGGTTGTCGTATCGTTCTCTATAAGGCGATCGTTAGTTAATAATATGCAAGCAACTTTAGTGATGCAACACCGGTTGGGACGCACAAACTTACCAAGAGCTTCCATACTGTTCATTAAGCTCTCAAAATTAAAGCCAGCCAGGATTTGATTCCTTTCAATGTTGACCAGTCTTTCGTTGAGGCGTTTGATCATTATTGTGTTAGCAGCGCTGTCTTCCTCCAGTTGCCCAAGTCTAGTAAATATAAAAAGTGATCAATGTATGTTAAACCCGTCAAAGATACAAAGCGAAAAATGAAGCCGAAACAAGATGCGACGATATTCAGAGACGTGGCAATGTCTATGGCCATAAAAAAAAAATTAAAAAGACACAACCGCTTATCATATATTGTATCCATAAGTGTGTAATGAAGTATAAAGCAGAAGTTAATTTCATGTAGAATCAGCGCCCCAGGCTTTTTGTCACTTTGATGTTACATGTTTTGACTGCAAGCTATAAACCCCTTGACAAATTATTTGCGGCTTTTTAGTGCATTAAAAGCCTGTGTTTAAAATATTTTTTAAAAAATTTTATTTTCTTCTTTTTAGTTTAATGTTTTTGTTGTTTTTTAAATTTAAGTCAAATGTAATCGACCCGCTAATGACATTATCAGTTTGCGATAAACGAATCCAGAGCACAGGAGGCGGATTTCATTATTCAGTATATATGGTGGGGGGGGGGGGGGAAGACGTTTCAATATTTCTCTCAAGAGAGACAATCTTGTTGGTAAGAATACATCTAGATTATTTGCAGTTATTGCCCATTTCACAGATGACTTAATGCACACAAAAATATTAATTTTCATTTTCATTTCATTCGTTTTATTATTTTTACAACTGATTATTATATTGTCATGGGGAATACACAACTATGCCAAGCTTCAGAGCTATTGCTCATCTGGAAGTGATTGAAAAATCGATTGCAAAATTTGAAGGTGACAAGAGAGTGACAAACGTTGCAAGTTAAAGAAAAGCCTGTAAAACTGACAGGCCAGATGTTATAAGATGTTGTTTAAAACAACCGATTGTCTAAAACGGAAAGAAACCAGATGACAAATGATAAAGTCATGGACGGTTTTAGCATGCAGATCTATTGAGGTATCTATTGAAGAAAAAAAACAAAACAAAAAAACAAACCAAACTAACAAAAAAGAAAACTAAAGCGTAAATACTTTACTAAGTCTAAACCCCAACAATCCGTCTGTGCATGAGGATTAACAGCACAAACAGAATCAGGAACGAGTACAGCCCACGAGAAGATGGATCGCTGCTTTGGGAGGCATCTTGAAGAGCTTTTATTTTGCCTTCATAGAGATGTTTGCCGCACGTAACGACAGAGTGTTACAAATAATACGAGTGTTTGAAACAATTCTTAATGTAACACACTTGGAACCATTCTTACATATCTTGTATATGCGTCTCCTTCTCTTCCTCCTTTTTAGTCATGGCTGCCATGTAGTACTTCCACTGTTGGTACGGGATCCCGTAATGCTCCCTTCTTTTCTGTTAGTAGAACAACAAGGTGTCAATCAATAATTACTTACACATACTTTTAGAACCGATACGTCACACCGTAATGTCACTTTTTCTATATTGGCAGAACAAACAGAAAATAACCTAACAATTACTTACACAGACTGATAATACTAATACGGAATACCTTTATAATCACGTTTCTATTCTCTCTTAACCGCACAAACAATATATGAATAAACAATTACTGACACTAACTGTCACAACTGATAGAGAATGCCGTAACGCTCACTAAGGTTCTCCCTTAGCAGGACAATCAACATGTCAGTCATCAACGAGTGTTAACATTCGAAAGCAAACAACACACAAGGAGAAGAAAGGAAGAAAATTGCAACGGCATCTGCGAATTTGAA
Source organism: Oreohelix idahoensis (assembly GCA_024509875.1). NCBI lineage: Eukaryota > Metazoa > Mollusca > Gastropoda > Stylommatophora > Oreohelicidae > Oreohelix > Oreohelix idahoensis. Next base: position 111,432 of record JAMPIV010008403.1, read on the forward strand.
CTTCCAAACTTGGACACCAGACCAGCCTGTCTCGACCTTTTTATCCCGGAAGAGCCCTTGAAATAATTTTCAGGTCAAAGGGAACACGTGTATTCCAGTTATTATATCTAAAGATTACAGTAAGTTAGCGTGATCAGTAAATTGTAAATATAATAATCCAAGTAGGCCTAAACGTTTTATCACAATTTTCTACTCAACAAGATGCTAATGAAATATAGTATGTGCAAGAGTAGTTTTTTTTTCTCCATTTAAACTTAAAAATTACTTTTTAGCCAACCTGTCTTGAAAAAAATACATTAAAAAAAAAAACTAAGGTATTTAAGCTTAGCTTATCTTTATGAAATTAATCTCTTTTCCTTTATATTTTTTTTCTATCACGATCTTTCGGGGAACCTCAAGCGACCTCTTGCGGGACCCTAGGGATCCATGGAACCACCGGTGGAGAAACTGCACCAGATGGTCAAATGACAGGACACAGGCAGATAAAGGACTTTTAAAAAATACTATTTACACACACAGGCAATCGAATTCCCCGATGTATTTGGAATAACATATTGTGTGTTAGAAGTATTGCCCTACCAAATAATTCTGAAAACAGGATTGCATTTTTCTTAAGCACAACTGAAGACATGAACATTGTCATTTACACATGAAACACGCGCAGTACATTATTTAGTATTAGATGGTCGCTAAATAACACATATGATGTGAGAATGATACTTTCCTATTTATATGTTACTCAAAAGAGCACTTATAGAACCGCTTGTTACTTAAATGAAAGTCGGGACCAAGCACGTGATACGTGAAGCAAAGGCTTTTTACCCTACCCAGAGACAATGAAGTATGAAGTCCAGTATACAATAGGCATAAAGCAGTTGTGAAAACTACTTCAATTTTTTTAACGCATTCTTGGGAATGGCTCTCAGTCATCTCCCGAGGGCAGAAAAGAATTTCAAGATATATCGTGTGCATTAAGTAAGTAAGAATAGGAGGGAGAAATAATGTTTTAGACCAGGACATGAAAGATCATGAAAGATCAAGTTGACAACTTATAAAAACCGAAAGAATTAACACTCCGCAAAACATTTACTGGATTTGTCTATGCATGTGTGTGCTGGTTTGGGTGTTTTACAAATAAATATATGTGTGTGTGTGTATGTGTGTGTGTGTGTGTGTGTGTATGCGCGCGCGCAGGTGTCTTTGTGACCATGTGTATGTCGTTGTGTGTCGTTGTACAAAGTACATTATATTACCCACCACAAATTTTTTCCGCAGTTCCTCGCATTGTTTCAGTTTCAGAACACAGAAGAACAAGCATTTTGTGACGTAAAATCCAATTTTAAATGGGTATGTAATTGGTGTGAACGGTACGGGTACAAGAGACCTGGTAACAGAAGAAAGAAAGAAGTATTGTATGTATGTATGTATACATGTATTATATATATATATATATATATATATATATATATATATATATATATATATATATATATATATATATATATATATATATATATATATATATATATGAACATCGCACCGAGGTAAAGCTTTTATAGTAACGAAATCACAGTAACAATGTCATACTGCAGTAATTAATAACGCTCGTTAGTAAAACTATCATCATATTGCAGTGATAGTCCCATCATACCCCAGAAATAATATCACATCTAGTAATAGATGCATACGTCCGCAGTGATATAGGGAAACTGTCGTGCGTGAATAAGAAAGTTATGGCACTGGTTAGTTTAGGACCGTCTCCTATCTAATTCTTGACTTTTTCCCCACCAATTTCTTCTCTGAAATTGCTCCTACAAGCGTCATTTGTGAGCGTAGCCTGCCAGTCTTACGTCGGACATACTAAAATTCCTTCCCCGAGGCGGCTAAATCTACGAGGGGCGTTCAGAAAGTAATGCACCACACCGTTTTTCTCAGGAGCTGTTTATTCAAAGAGCATGAAATTTATATACAATATACATGAATATGTCATGTAAACATTGGTATTATTCAACATAATCCCCATCAACTTGTACGGCTTTATGCCAGCGCGAAACAAGTGCATGTATTCCTAGTCCGTACCAGATTTTGTCTTGATCATGTAGCCATTTCTTCGCTGCATGAATCACTCCTTCATCATCTTCAAACCTTGTCCCACGGAGTGCATCTTTAAGTGGACCAAATAGATGAAAATCAGAGGGTGCCAAATCGGTACTATAGGGTGGATGGGGTAGTATAGTCCAACCCAATTTGGTGATTGCTTCCCATGTTGCCAGACTTGTGTGAGGTCGCGCATTGTCGTGAAGGAGAAGCAGGTCTGCTGGATTCTTGGGCGGCCGAACTCTGCAAAAACGTTGAATGAGTTTTTTCAATGTCTTAATGTAAGCTTGCGAATTGATTGTCTCTCCTCTTGGCATAACGTCCACAAGAACCACACCTTCAATGTCCCAAAAGACAGTGATCATGACCTTTCCAGCTGAAGGAATTGTATTGAATTTCTTTCTTCGTGGTTATTGCGGATGATGCCACTCCATTGACTGTCTTTTTGTCTCAGGTTCAAAATGATGTGCCCAGGTTTCGTCACCTGTAACGATCTTAGCCAAAAAGTTCTTTCCATCAGCATTGAAACGCTCCAACAATTCAGAAGAAATTGCTTTCCTTTGCAATCGATGGTCATTTGTGAGACTTCGAGGAACCCATCTTGCGCAAACCTTAGAAAATCCGAGAGTTTTTATAACTGCATTTGCACTACCAATGCTGACTGACAGCTGTAAGGTCAATTGTTGAGTAGTGATTCGCCTATCAGTAATGATAATGCCCTCAGCGCATTTCAACATTTCTTCGTTGGTGGCTGTGGCAGGACGTCCACAGCGCGGCCGATCAAGCAGCTCCGTATCTCCACTTCCTGATTCTTTGATTCTCTGAACCCAGCGAGTGAATGTACTCCTGTCGACTGGAAAACTTCCATACACATCACATAGACGCTTGTGAATGTTTACAACAGTTTCCTTCTCTGCAACGAGAAATTCTATCACAATTCACTGCTTATAACGCAAGTTGCTAACACGCTCCATTTCAACGGTTTAGAGCAGCCGTATTATTTGGCCGGTTGCAGTGCAATTTGATGCACACAATTGGCACATGCCATATTTGAAGTGTGCAAAATTTCATGCTTCTATCTTCATTATTAGCTGAGAAAAACGATGTGGTGCATCACTTTCTCAATGCGCCTCGTATTTTGCCTTTAATTCTGGTCGGCAGAAACTCTCTTAAGGCTTTGATTCTAAGAGCAGCTAGGAAACTCAGGCAACCGACCTTTTTACTTCTATGTGACCGAACGATGAAGTGGGCCCTCCGTCTGGGGTCATTCCTATTACGCCATCTCTTTTATCCTGGGGACGCACTGGAGTAATCTTTCCCTCCTCCTTACGAGAAATTACGTCTCTTTTATGCACCTGTGCGACCTCCTGCAGGCTTGAGTCTACTATAAATTAGGCGACTCACTTATTCAAGTGCTTAATGTCACCAGGAAATCTCTGATTGTAGAGTGGGACGCTGTCCAATAGTGTTGAGGAACAGCTACAATGTGTGGTTGAGGAAATTCTTTACATATCGGTAAGAGCACTTAATTAACAAGTTAGTTTGGTTATAGGAACTTAGACCCAATCAGGGCTATGATACTTATAGTATTGATTTTAATATCATCTTTCATGACTAGAGGGATTAGTAATTATAAGTTCGCCACCTACCGTTAAACCACGAAGATGTGTCATGTAATAATTTTGTTTCCAAAGAAAGTGTGTGTATGTGTCTATCAAGGGCGATTTGTCCTAATCCAATGTAAACCCAACTAAGTGGCTGATACAATTTCCGTAAGAGAATTTTCTTCTAACAAGAGGTGTAAATATTTGTGTTTCATTGATGACTCTTACTTACTTACTTACTTAGTCGTTCCCCTTCTACCGTGAGGTGTAGAGGTTTGGAAGAGAGAGCGCCAGACTATCTTATCGGCTGTCTTCCTCCTGGCCTGGTTCCATTCTAGTCCTCGGTCCTTCAAAGATTGTCTAATGTTGTCCTCCCAGCGGACTCTGGGTCGTCCTGGGGGTCTGGATCCTCGGCTCTTTGTTTCCCATGCTTGTCGTGGTAGCCGGTCTTCTCCCATTCTGCAGACGTAGCCAAACCATCTCAGTTGGGACTGTTCTACTTGGGTCTTACGGGGGTGGGATTTAAGGCCTTGACGTATCGTCTGGTTGCGTACCATGTCTCTTCTTGTTACTTCAACCACCTTCCTCAGATACCTCATTTCTGAGGTTTGGATCTGGCTTTTGTGGGTTGTAGTCATTGCCCATGATTCGCATCCATATGTCAAGACTGGGACATAGGAGAGCGGTATACAGCCATCTTCGTTTTCTTACCAACCTCTCTCTTGCTGAGGAATCCTCGATTTATGGATTGATGACTCTTAAGAGTATAATGTACAACCAACATAGAGGGTTACCAATGAGTTCCTTTATAGGGTTTATTATCATATGGCATATATGTAAATATTGATTTTATTCAATGTGTATCAGCCCAGTTGATGTAACCCTATACGAGCCTTTTGAGTTGCCTGTGTTAATTTTGAGAGACGCCTCGTGCGGGCAGATAAATGTTCCTGCAGTCCGTTTAAAGTCGGGCTCACAGGGCAATGTTTTGTTAATGATAATAACATGTGTACAATGTGAGCACATTATCTTTTGGTAAGATGATGATAATCTAGAGGTGCTCACAGGCTCACATTCGGAATTAATTGCATTGTGGGGACAGTAAACTCCGTTACTGCCTTTGTTAGTGGTTTGCAGTTTACAAATTCAGTACTCGTATCTTCTTTTATACTTTTTTCACATACCTATTTCCTTGAAGCTTTCTTTTCTTTGAACGATCCTTTCTCTTTCGTGAATTTGTATCCATTATTATAAAGAATTATTTCACACACAGCAATAGTCACAAGTTTACACATGTGTTGTTGAAACAGCGAACTGCTTTATTTACACGGAATAGAATAGTCCCTTTTGAGAGCTCGTTTCTGATTGTAAGAAAGCACCAAGCTATGGCCATGGTTAACAAAAATTAACCAATCAAAAATTATTTTTACGCATGAAGTGATGTTTAAATACTGTAATTCTGTTTGCTTCAGGGAAATGAATACCGAATTTTTTTTTTTTAATCCATGCATTAGAAGCGAAGATATACCAATTTATATATTTTGCATATATAATTAGGTAAACAATATACTTACCTGACATATTTTTAAAATTTATGTAAAATCATCCACAAAAGTTTTAATGAAAATAAACATACATAAATGTGGGTAAAGGAATGTACTTTCCAGTGCAATATATATCTAAAATTTGATATTTTCAATGAAATTCTTCATTTTTGGGGGTTAAACCTCCCCTGCATTTTAAAATAAAAATGTGAACCCTTAAAGGACGATTATGTATAAGATGTTCCCCTAGCATTGATAGAACCATTATTACAAAAACTTCGGAGCACTTAAGCTTTGCTTCCTAATAGTCACATAAAATACAAATGTTTTCAGACAAGAAGTGCAATGACAGAAGAAATGGTAATCACAAACAATAAAAAACTCCCAAATTACAATAAGTATATTTGAACGCGTGAAAGCAACACGCCATGTTTAATTATCAAGGAGCATTACTACTATCAGATGGAATATCACCAACTGTGACGTACGTCTAGTTCGACAAGTGAATTTTCCCTGATATGATGGATGATTTAAAGGGACTTTTAGCTTTTCAAAACATTAGAACCCCTGAACATTTGTTGTAACTTTTCGTTTCGCCAGAGCGAACCGATTCCACCGGGACTCATTTAGCATGTGGCACGAGATCAAAGACAGTAGTGGTCCCTGAAACGATTTCGTATCTCGGTGTTAAGCACGGAACCGATCGCAGCCAGAGCGAACGGGGAAAGCTGACGCAAGCAGCGAGCGAAGATACGAGAGGCCAGGGGCGGCTTCTCTCTTTGGTCTGGCGGTCAGATCCCCAAAATCCTTCCGAGATAAAAAAAAGCTGTCAAGTTTCTCATGTCCCACTCATCTTGCATTCCAGTTGTAGATACACAGATCACGTAGAAATACATTTCATCACTCGCTGGCCAGAACTTGATAGAAGCACTAGCGATATTTGAAATCTTGCTAGATTATCCCATGGATTTTCATTTATATTTGCAGTGAATTCTATTTCTGTGCAAAACGGTAATATATATATTGTGTAAAGTGATCATTGGTCTAGTTCATTCATTCTATTTCATTGGATTTTGTGTTAATTTAAACCTATTAATTAAACCGTCTCAATAGTTCCAGTTGTAAATGTAATGATATACCTGCTATACTATTTCCAAAAAGATAATAGATGTTTAATGCTTAAATTAACTTTTAAAGTCGCGAAGGAATTTATAATTAATAAATTTAGTTAAGTCCAATATTTATAGATGTGTGATTTAACCACTAGAACTCGCGCAGTGTTTATTAAATACATAATTAAATACGCGAGCGTATATATAATAGGCTTAACGGGAAATTTATCGCGCGCTTAGAAGATTATTTGATTTTTAAAGTATGATTATGTTGTTATGGGTTTTCTATCTTTTTCTCTAGATTGATCACCTTTTGCAATCCCAGCAATAACGAAATCTTTCAGAGTTTCCATACTCGGTTCTTAAACTTCCAGACAGTTTGATGAGACATTTTTTTAAAGTAAATCTTGTGGTGGTCCGGTGCGGCCTAGCTAACATAATTACATGAAAGAAAGCCTACCCAAGATCATTTGATTATTATCATCAAATTAAATTACAATCTGTAAGATAAACTGGAAGATGAACAGTGCCAGTAGCGATAGTTTATATACTGCTCTATTGTGAGAGATTACCGATTTACCTGACTGTGACTGAGCCTAGTTTTTCCTCACTGGATTAAAAAAACTTTACCGGTCAGTTGCTGTCATCACGCAGTGAAGGAATATTGCCATCACCTCATTTTCACCCCTGTGTTGAATTGTGTCAGTGCCATCCCATAGACTCCTTTTATATAATAAAACACAAGAACTCTTTAAACTTCAAGTCCGGCGATAAGCGGGAATATTAGCTCTCAGTAAAAACTCGCAATATCTGGGGCGGGACATAGAAGTGCTAGACAGTTTCACATGTCAAGAGTTAATCACTGTGTTTATCATTCAAGGGATTGTCTGATGCTGCAACTCCGTAAGTGTGTGAGTATATATGAGTGTGGATCCGCACAGTGTGCATGAATGACAGGAGATTTATTTTTTTGCAAAAACCATTTGTTAACTTGCCTACCGGGTAATACGTTTTCTGTATACCCGGCATTGTTCCTTTAGTGGGATAATTTGTTAACTCTGTTTCATCCCCTCCCCTTTTTTTTCTTTGCTTAGTAAAGGGAAGACACCATTGGGATAACAGTAATTTTTGTCTACCACCATAACTAATATTGTAACACCTCTTTCAGAGTAATTAAATTCACTGTTGGGTTAACTTTCCTATGCTCCTGATAACTATCTATCTTGAGACTGGGTTTATCTTTGTCTAATACAAGCGAGAAGGGCTTAGTCGATACCAATCTTCTTTACCCCCTCCCTAACTTGATATTTGCATTTTTCTGTACTTATGATAATTTTATGTAACACTTGATATTGTTTTTTTGTGATTTGATCTTTAAGGTTAATAAACATCTAAACTTATATCGGACTGTGTTGGAATACCCAAAAGCCCAAAAATTCCCTATTTGTTTAATATAGCTGTATCCACGTCGTCTGAGTGTGTGAAGCACCAAATCGGTGTGAGCGCTGACGTGTGTCTGGAAAACTGGCAAATAATTGTTTGACCAGGAGAGTGGAAGAGAAGATTGAGAGAAACGATTTGTCGTAAATAAGTCTGTCTTTACTCTCCTCCAGCACTCTGTGGAGCATCATATTTAATCTATACATTTCTATCACTGAGTTTTCATCATCATTCTACACTCTAAACCGGACTACTATTTCTAGACTCTTTCTCTCAAAATAAATTTACGACAATATTTGGGGGCTCGTCCGGGATAATTTTGAGATACATTTGATGCACACATATTTGTGGGCTGGTTCTGCATCTTGAGCTACATTTGAGGCATTCGCATAGCCGGGATAAAGATATTTTGAGTCTGATCTAAGTCTGGGTCTAACTAGATAGAGTGTGAGTGATCTGTCTTTGTGATTTAGGGAAATAAATAAGTAATTACACCCCTAGACAACGCTTTTTAGTATTTGGGTCGTCCACACAGCATATTTACAGGTTGTTTTCTTTCCACAGCAGTAGAAAGTACGGATAAACTAAAATAGTTTTTATTTAAATTATTATCTGGCAGAGAATCATTACATTTTTCTTTATAAGATTTGCTGGGATTGCGTGATTGTTTTACAGTCACTAAAGGGTTTTTGAAGTTAAAAGAGTTGAGCTTAGCTAAAGACGCCTTGTTCTGACTTTTTAAGTCTAGTTAACAACGTCTCTTCTCATATAATTGACTTCAGGGGGAGTTTTTTGTAGTGGAGAATTAAAATTTCACGGAAAAATATTTTTTTTTCCTTTAAATTGTTTTAATATAAATTTTTCTCTACTGTTAGTAAGAGTAGATTCTTATCTAGTGTAACTTACCATTTTAGTGGCATAGTCGCTTGCGTTAAGAGTATTAAGTGACAATAATAGCAGCGATAAGTTAACACATTTAAGGTAGGAGGTAACTTAAGTAAATTTTTACTTTGGTTTTTCTCGTAGCGGTTCCGAGTTTCTTCCCCTTCTTGTTCCATCTTACTATTCTCTAGTCTTAGAAGCATCCAGTTCTTTGGTATGGCAGAGAGAATTAGGATAAGATCCATTTTGAGACAGGGGGCGAAGGACTCAGGATTAGAAGGAGAAGCCGCAAACCTGTTTGTCAACAAAGAACTTGAAAGATATGACGCGGACCAACAGAGAGAAGAAAAAGAGAAAAAGGAAGCGGAAGAGCGGGCAGAAACTAGGAAGAAAGAAGCGGACGATCGTCAATTGGAGCAGAAGAAAATTGAGGCAGAGATGGACGCCCGCAGGGAAAGAGAGAAGGAGAGACAATGCGAAGAGAGAGACAAGGAAAGACAGCATGAATTGGCGCTTAAGGCTTTAGAGAGTCGGGGCGACTCTACTTCGAATAACGGAGAGCCGTCTTCGCCCCAGTCGCAGTCAATGGATCTCTCCAGCACTCAGTCGGCCCAATTAACTGCGATGTCTTTTGCTTTAGAGTCTTTTCCTAGTCCCAATGAGAAAATTGACAGCTATCTAGAAAAATTCGAGAGGCTCGCAAATCTGTATAGGTTGGAGAGTTCCCGCTGGGCACTTAAACTCTCAACGTCACTGAAAAGTACTGCTTATGACGTATATACAAAGCTGGGAACCAACCAACATGATTACGACATGCTGAAAAAGGCTTTGCTAGAGCGGTTTGAGATGACCGCCCGAAAATTTCTGCAAATGTTCAGAAACAGCCGGAAAGAGAGCACGGAAACATTCCCGCAGTTCTCTTCACGTCTCACGGGCTATTTGACAAAGTGCATTGAATTATCTGACCTACCTCTTACATATGAGGGACTACTTGAACTTGTTCTTGTGGAACAGATAAAGTCAACTTTGTCAAACGAAACCCGTAGATTTTTGGCTGAACGGGGCGCAGTCAGGCTTGAGGACATACTCAATAAGGCAGAACGCTATACCAATGCAATGGCCGAACTTCCCAGCATAAAACGTAAACCCACAGATGAGCCATCTCGTAAAAAAAAATCTAGAGCAGTCATCCTACTCCTCTAATTCCTCTCAGAATTATAACCAACGAGAAAATAATACCCAGAGACCTCCCCAGGAAAAATCGAAATTCTACAAAACCCGATACCCTCCTAACAACAATTCTGATCAACCCACCAAGCCTGCGTGGCAGCGCGGCCACCAAGGTCAAGGAAAAGGGAAGACCCCTACACCAGGAACGTCTGATCAGGGCAAACAAACCGGTCCAAACCGCGTCGGATGTTTGCATACAGCCTCGAAAGGTAGAGTCAATGTCAGTGATTCTCAACCTGAGGGGGACAGACCCTCAACTCGAGGAACTGTAATTTTGAATGGTACCTCAACTACTTGCCTCTTTGACACTGGATTAAGCTTTAGTTGTATTGTTGCTAGACACCTAGTCAAACCAGGTCAGGAGACAGAGGAAACCGTCAAACTCAGTGGAGTTTTTAAGAGTGACGCACCCAGGACGCTTCCTATCGCACTGGTAGAAATACACTTTGATTTTGTCAGAGGTGTTATTAAAGCGGCCATTATGGATGATCCTATCTACCCAGTTATCCTGGGATGTAGATATGTGTTTATTGGGAGACCAAAGGAGCCGATTGTGGCAGCGGTAACCACAAGAGGGCAAGCCAAGAAGGAGAGAGAGCCATCGCCAAATTTGTTGCCGAACGAACTGAAGGAGGCGCAATAAAAGGACGCTACTCTGGAGCTCTGCTTTAAAAAACTGCCCATGGCTAAGGACCCCAGACACAACGGAGACATCTTTTCTAAGGATGGCGTATTGTATCGTAGAACGGGAAACTCGGACACGGGGAATAACCAGCTCGAAGTACCGACGCCGTACATAAGCCAGATCTTAGAAATGGGGCATTCTCTTCCCTTTAGCGGACATATGGGACAAAACGCCACTATTCAGCGAATAAAAAACCACTATTGGTGGCCAGGAATGAACTCTGACATTATCAGGTACGTGAAATCCTGCGCCCAGTGCCAACGGGTAGCACCAAAGCACTTGACACCCCCAGTACCTATGGGGCAAATGCCAATAGTGGGTACTCCATTTGAACGGGTTGCTGTCGACATCATTGGACCCCTGGAAAGGACCAAAAGAAAGCACAGGTTCATCCTGACTTTAGTCGACACTTGCACGATGTGGGCCGAAGCTATACCGCTAACATGCACAGATTCGAAGCATGTCGCAGAAGCCCTCGTGCAAATCTTTACACGGTTGGGATTCCCTCAACAAGTTTTGACGGACAATGGATCCCAATTCCGTAGCCTGTTAATGGAGGAGATCTTTAAGATCTTGAGGGCCAAACATATCCACACAAGTCCCTACCATCCGGCCGGAAATGGGCTCGTGGAACGTTTTAATGGTACCCTCACCACCATATTACGTAAGCTGGGTCAGGAGAAACCGGAAGACTGGGACCTATATATCGGCTGCCTTATTCGCCTACCGAGAGGTACCCCAAGCGTCTACGGGATTCGCGCTAGCTACACTTTTATTTGGCAGACCTATTAAGGGGCCACTAGAAGCGTTACTTCGGTCCCTGACAGACCAAAAGGCTGACGAGACAGTCGTCTCTGCAAGCAAGTATGTATCTGAGAACAAGGAAAGGCTAAAGCTAAGATGGGATCTAGCTACTACCAACCTTACAAAAGCCCGCGCTAAACATGCTAAAAGATACAACAAAGCTGCAAAAGAGAGAGAACTACAACCAGGGGAGAAAGTTTTGTTGCTACTTCCAACCGGAAGCAATAAACTTCGCATCGGATTTCAAGGGCCGTTTACCGTCCTTAAAAAGATATCACGTACCAATTACAAGATCTCCATCAAAGGAAAGGAGAAGGTCTTCCACGTAAATCTGCTTAAGAAATATGTAGAAAGACCGGTGCCATCCTCCGAGCACCTCCTGGCCGTCGCCATAGCAACGGAAGACGAGGAAGATGATGATGGTTGCATGGAGTATCCATTGCAACCCACAGAATCCTTTAAAGATGTCAAGTTCCGCGACAATCTCTCACCAGAACAACAAACAGAAACCAGGGCTCTACTAAAACAGTACAGTGCAGTCTTAACGGATGTACCTGGTCGAACAAATCTCATCGAATTTGATACGAAATTAACAAACGAGACCCCTGTTCGAACCAGAGTTTACCCCATACCGTACGCTAAAGCTGATGCACTTCGCGGAGAAATAGACAAGCTGCGTCAAGCAGGAATTATCAGTGAGTCTACATCTCCTTACAGTTCCAGTGTAGTGCTGTTGCAGAAGCCCAATAAGGAAGTTCGGCTGTGTATAGATTAGCGGCTGCTAAACGCTGTAACGGAATTCCAGCCCGAACCTCTCCAAACTGTTTCTGAGTTGTTCACCAAGCTCAGCAAAGCAAATATTTTCTCCAAGATTAACCTCAGTAAAGGTTATTATCAGATACCAGTCAAGGAGGAAATTAAACCTTTGTTAGCTTTCAGCACTAGTGAAGGACATTACACATTTAATGTGATGCCGTTCGGATTGCATAACGCACCAGGAGTGTTCACCAGGATGATGAGGAAGCTTCTAGAACCTTTGCAAAGGCCCCATATCCATAATTTCATGGATGACATATTAATTGCATCGGAAACCTACGAAGAACATATTGCTACGGTTGCTATGCTCCTCAGGAGACTACAGGAAACGGGTCTCACAGCCAGACCTAGCAAATGTCTCATCGGGTTTGAACAGTTAGACTTCCTGGGTCATACTATTTCTCACGGATGCAGTTGGCCTATTAAGAAGAACGTGGAGAAAATAGCTGCAGCCAAAAGACCCCGAACGAAGAAAGACGTACGTTCTTTCCTATCATTATGTGCATATTATCAGAAATACATCCAGAACTTCAACGGACTGACAGCACCTCTGACTGACCTCACAAAGAAAGGTTGTCCTGATAAGGTCATATGGGATCAAAAGTGCGAACACGCGTACAGCACTTTGAAAGGACAGTTGTCTGCATACCCCATTTTGAGGTTGCCTGACCTCAACAAACCTTTTGTATTACGGGTCGACGCGTCAGGTCAGGGCATCGGGTCAACACTGCTTCAAGCCGATGACAGTGACCCAAACATGCTATTTCCAGTTGCCTATGGCAGTCGGAAATTAAATAAAGCTGAACGGAACTACAGCGTAGTCGAAAGAGAATGTCTCGCTCTGACTGACGGTATCAGACGCCATCATGAGTTTCTCTATGGTACATCTTTCACGGTGCAAACAGACCACGCTCCGTTAGCATTTCTGGGTGCCAATAAAGAATTTAACGCAAGGATCATGCGTTGGGCGCTTCTTTTAAGCGTTTATTCTTTCAAAGTGGAATATATTCTGGAAAGACAGAATGTCGGGGCTGATTTAGTGAGTAGAAACTGGTCTACAGAGGAAGAAGAGCAAACTGAAGATACCTTACTTACTTACTTAGTCGTTCCCCCTCTACCGTGAGGTGTAGAGGTTTGGAAGAGAGAGCGCCAGACTATTCTATCGGCTGTCTTCCTCCTGGCCTGGTTCCATTCTAGTCCTCGGTCCTTCAAAGATTGTCTAATGTTGTCCTCCCAGCGGACTCTGGGTCGTCCTCGGGGTCTGGATCCTTGGCTCTTTGTTTCCCATGCTTGTCGTGGTAGCCGATCTTCTCCCATTCTGCAGACATGGCCAAACCATCTTAGTTGGGACTGTTCTACTTGGGTCTGTAGGGGGTGGCATTTTAGGCCTTGACGTATCGTCTGGTTGCGTACCATGTCTCTTCTTGTTACTTCAACCACCTTCCTCAGATACCTCATTTCTGAGGTTTGGATCTGGCTTTTATGGGTTGTAGTCATTGCCCATGACTCGCATCCATATGTCAAGACTGGGACATAGGTGGAGCGGTATACAGCCATCTTCGTTTTCTTACCAACCTCTCTCTTGCTGAGGAATCCTCGATTTATGGCCTGAAAAAGTCTCCCAGCTGCTGCTTTTCGAGTGGCCAACTCTTCTTTGATGCCTCCCTTTCGGTCTATAATAGCTCCGAGGTATTTAAAGTGGTCGACCTGCTCCAGGGCCTGTTCTCCCAGCTTAATCTGATGTTTTCTTTCTTCTCGTGATATCACCATGGATTTTGTTTTAGAGCTGCTTATGAACATCCCTCTCTTCTCCAGCTCTTCCTTCCAGACTTGCAGGTTGGACTGAAGATACCACTCATCCTAAAATCACCAATCAGGTCACCTCCATTGTCAAAAAATGAAACATGAAAAATGGTTTCATGTCTAAAAGTGGGGACGATTGTGACGTACGTCTAGTTCGACAAGTGAATTGTCCCTGATATGATGGATGATTTAAAGGGACTTTTAGCTTTTCAAAACATTAGAACTCCTGAACATTTGTTGTAACTTTTCGTTTCGCCAGAGCGAACCGATTCCACCGGGACTCATTTAGCATGCGGCACGAGATCAAAGACAGTAGTGGTCCCTGAAACGATTTCGCATCTCGGTGTTAAGCACTAAACCGATCGCAGCCAGAGCGAACGGGGAAAGCTGACGCAAGCAGCGAGCGAAGATACGAGAGGCCAGGGGCGGCTTCTCTCTTTGGTCTGGCGGTCAGATCCACAAAATCCTTCCGAGATCAAAAAAGCTGTCAAGTTTCTCATGTCCCACTCATCTTGCATTCCAGTTGTAGATATACAGATCACGTAGAAATACACTTCATCACTCGCTGGCCAGAACTTGATAGAAGCACTAGCGATATTTGAAATCTTGCTAGATTATCCCATGGATTTTCATTTATATTTGCAGTGAATTCTATTTCTGTGCAAAACGGTAATATATATATTGTGTAAAGTGATCAGTGGTCTAGTTCATTCATTCTATTTCATTGGATTTTGTGTTAATTTAAACCTATTAATTAAACCGTCTCAATAGTTCCAGTTGTAAATGTAATGATATACCTGCTATACTATTTCCAAAAAGATAATAGATGTTTAATGCTTAAATTAACTTTTAAAGTCGCGAAGGAATTTATAATTAATAAATTTAGTTAAGTCCTATATTTATAGATGTGTGATTTAACCACTAGAACTCGCGCAGTGTTTATTAAATACATAATTAAATATGCGAGCGTATTTATAATAAGCTTAACGGGAAATTTATCGCGCGCTTAGAAGATTATTTGGTTTTTAAAGTATGATTATGTTGTTATGGGTTTTCTATCTTTTTCTCTAGATTGATCACCTTTTGCAATCCCAGCAATAACGAAATCTTTCAGAGTTTCCATACTCGGTTCTTAAACTTCCAGACAGTTTGATGAGACATTTTTTTAAAGTAAATCTTGTGGTGGTCCGGTGCGGTCTAGCTAACATAATTACATGAAAGAAAGCCTACCCAAGATCATTTGATTATTATCATCAAATTAAATTACAATCTGTAAGATAAACTGGAAGATGAACAGTGCCAGTAGCGATAGTTTATATACTGCTCTATTGTGAGAGATTACCGATTTACCTGACTGTGACTGAGCCTAGTTTTTCCTCACTGGATTAAAAAAACGTTACCGGTCAGTTGCTGTCATCACGC
Source organism: Oreohelix idahoensis (assembly GCA_024509875.1). Lineage (NCBI taxonomy): Eukaryota > Metazoa > Mollusca > Gastropoda > Stylommatophora > Oreohelicidae > Oreohelix > Oreohelix idahoensis. The sequence goes on from JAMPIV010008403.1 coordinate 126,871, forward strand.
AGTGAAGGAATATTGCCATCACCTCATTTTCACCCCTGTGTTGAATTGTGTCAGTGCCATCCCATAGACTCCTTTTATATAATAAAACACAAGAACTCTTTAAACTTCAAGTCCGGCGATAAGCGGGAATATTAGCTCTCAGTAAAAACTCGCAATATCTGGGGCGGGACATAGAAGTGCTAGACAGTTTCACATGTCAAGAGTTAATCACTGTGTTTATCATTCTAGGGATTGTCTGATGATGCAACTCGGTACATGTGTAAGTATATATGAGTGTGGATCCGCACAGTGTGCATGAATGACAGGAGATTTATTTTTTTTGCAAAAACCATTTGTTAACTTGCCTACCGGGTAATACGTTTTCTGTATACCCGGCATTGTTCCTTTAGTGGGATAATTTGTTAACTCTGTTTCATCCCCCCCCCCCCTTTTTTTTCTTTGCTTAGTAAAGGGAAGACACCATTGGGATAACAGTAATTTTTGTCTACCACCATAACTAATATTGTAACACCTCTTTCAGAGTAATTAAATTCACTGTTGGGTTAACTTTCCTATGCTCCTGATAACTATCTATCTTGAGACTGGGTTTATCTTTGTCTAATACAAGCGGGAAGGGCTTAGTCGATACCAATCTTCTTCACCCCCTCCCTACCTTGATATTTGCATTTTTCTGTACTTATGATAATTTTATGTAACACTTGATATTGTTTTTTTGTGATTTGATCTTTAAGGTTAATAAACATCATAAACTTATATCGGACTGTGTTGTAATACCCAAAAGCCCAAAAATTCCCTATTTGTTTAATATAGCTGTATCCACGTCGTCTGAGTGTGTGAAGCACCAAATCGGTGTGAGCGCTGACGTGTGTCTGGAAAACTGGCAAATAATTGTTTGACCAGGAGAGTGGAAGAGAAGATTGAGAGAAACGATTTGTCGTAAATAAGTCTGTCTTTACTCTCCTCCAGCACTCTGTGGAGCATCATATTTAATCTATACATTTCTATCACTGAGTTTTCATCATCATTCTACACTCTAAACCGGACTACTATTTCTAGACTCTTTTTCTCAAAATAAATTTACGACACCAACATCGTTACCCCTCAGCCGCGCAACGAGCAGAGGAGTTAAAAAAAATGTTTCTCCCATGTCCTCCTGTCCTTATATTATAATGGTTTCTTCATCCCTCTTCTTTCTGCCTCCAGTATTTCCTCTCCATGTTTGATTTTTGTCTCCCTTTACTTCTCTTATCCCGGGAAGACCAGAACAAGATCTCCCTTGTGATGCTATCAACATGTCTTCTCACGTTGTGTATTATTCAATCGCTATCGTGTTGGGTTTTTTTTCATCTCCTGTTCCATTGGGACCTGTTACGTTCATGGATGATGCAATACAGAAAATTACGAACAACATAACATGAGAAATAAAAGCAATTTAGACATAGACAAACATCTCCTACAAATACATTTTTGTTGTTGGAAGTGATATAGCTTTCTCCTGAGTTACACACAGATGATCATGACATTTTGAAACATAGCATAGAGTAAATCCAACCCTCTCTTGTTATATCCACAATCGTTTTCTCTAACTCTCACATAAAACATCTACAAACTTTTTCTCTAGGCCTCACATGTAACATCTACAATCGTTTTCCCTAGCTTTCACATGTAACATCTACAATCTTTTTCTCTAACTCTCACATGTAACATCTACAATCTTTTTCTCTAACTCTGACATGTAACATCTACAATCTTTTTCTCTAACTCTTATATGTTAAATCCACAAACAAATTTTCTCAACAGCTCACTTGTTACATCCATAATTTTTGGTTCTCTAGCTCTCACGTGTAACATTCACTATCTTTTTCTCTAACTCTCACGTGTATCATCCACTATCTTTTTCTCTACCTCTCACGTGCAACATTCACTATCTTTTTCTCTAACTCTCACGTGCAACATTCACTATCTTTTTCTCTAACTCTCACGTGCAACATTCACTATCTTTTTCTCTAACACACATGTTGTTGTTTAACTAGGGCCATAGAGCTTTTTGCTCTTTTGCAGACAATACCAAGTCTAAAAGTCCTTAGTATCATTTACATTGTAGATCAAGGTTTTTCCTGTGGCTTTTCTGCCATTCCGAAACGTGTTGAGTTGAAGTCATGAGCTCCAGTTTATCCAGCTTGACTTGTCTTTCAAGGGTCATCATATCTGGTCACATGCTAGTAGGAAGAAGCATGTGACGTACTGTGATTTTCCCGCCATCCAAGGTGGCTCTCCAAATATGCAGAGCTAAAATACTGTGCTGTCGTTCTGGGATGTCCCAAGGAATGTCACGTCCTTCACAGAGCCGCTTCTCAACTCCCATGCCCATCATGGGGTCCATAGTGAGATCCTCCTGCATGCAGGCACCCAGGTGAAAGCCAGAGTTATGTCTGGGGTTCAAGTAACTCCTCCAAGCTTAGTGTGCAATGTTGGGTTCTGAACATGTTTCACCACAGCGGGAATCCATGGAAGTGTGTGGATGATTTCAAGAATCACTGACGGTGTAATTAGCCTCACAGACAGAGGTTCACATCCAAATCTACATACTATAGTATTGTGCGTAGCTGGTGGTCATATAAGGATGACTCCAGATATGCCTCCATGCATAACTCTCACATGTAAAATCCACAACGTTTCTGTCTCTAAACCCCACTTGTTACAACCAAAACATTTTTTCTCTAATTGTCATTTGTTACGTTCAATATACCTGCACTAACATCTCCCTACATGCGTAAAACAGTGAACTGGGCATGTGTGCAATAGGGTCATTGGGCCCTAACCACCCAATCAGTTTATTAAGCTAAATAGAGGCTATGGGAGAGTGGGCCACGGTGAGCTCGGGGCCCGACTGACTAAATGTGGTAAACTCAACCTACGACCGACCCTGCATGTAACATAGACGGAGGAAAAACATTATCAGGAGTTTAGAAGACTAAATATCTGACCTCCCCTCAAAGTCTGTAACCATCCGGTAAAACTGAAACTTCCAAATTTCGACAGATCGCTCTCTTGTCCTGGTTGTCGTCACGCTAGGAAGAAAGTTTTCATGTTCAATAAACACTCAGTTATAACTTTCAGCAACACGAGACATAAAGAAGCAGTGTCGTTAACTGCACAAGTGCAGGTCGCCACAGAGCAGAGAACATGGACATTTTGATAATGGACAGTGGAAAGATCGCAAGAGATACAGACAAATATACATGCTTGTTGACAGGAAGAGACAGACAGACAGGCACATCAATAGATAGATTGATAAATAGGAAATATGTATTCATATATTTATATGCAAACACACACACACACACATATATATATATATATATATATATATATATATATATATATATATATATATATATATATATATATATATATATATATATATATATATATATATATATATATATATATATATATATATATATATATATATATTAGCCGCCATTAAAAACGCATCGAAATCGTGACATGTTTTTACTGTTGAAATGTTTATGCAAGTGAGCGATTTTCAAACCCCGAAAGTGTGCAAGTGATGTTCATGTATTCCCACTTTACTGTCGATGTGATGTTTACTTCAAATGTTGCGTGCTTCACGTGCAAAACAAGGTTTTTTTTTATAAATTCTGGCTTTATTAAAAGTCGAATCACATTGAAATTTGGCACACGCATTAGTCAAGTTTCAGCGAGTAAAAAGCCATTATCTGTTTTCATCGAAAGAAAGTCTGTTAATGTTTTTGTCATGCTTCGACTGTCGTCACAAGAGCGATGCCAAGCTGTTGGTATGCTCAGCAGTGGAATGGCGACCAGAGAAGTTGCCAGACATTTCAGTTGTGACCAGTCCACTATGGTGAGGCTGAACCAGCGATTTTGGGCGACAGGTACCACCAATGACCGTCCCAGGCTTGGTCAACCTCGTGTTACAACACTAGCTCAAGATCGCCAAATTCTATTGTTACATCTGCGCAATCGCTTCCAAACAGCAACTCAGACAGCAGCTCACACACCTGGCACTCGGAGAATTGTCAGCGCAAACACTGTGCGACGGAGACTTCGCGCCGCTGGCTTGCAAAACAGACGTAGTGCCTTTCTTCCAGAATCACCCAGATTTGGGAATCTTTCAGCATGATAATGCTAGGCCTCACACAGCAAACGTTACCAAGAATTTCTTAGCCCAGCAACCTTTTCTTGTACTGGATTGGCCTGAAAACTCTCCTGACATGAATCCGATTGAACACGCATGGGATGAACTGAACAGAAGGGTCCGCCAGTATGACATCAACAATGTGAATGATCTCGAGCGAGCACTCATTGCAGAATGGAACGCCATACCCTAAACATTTTTCGAGACACTCTGCAATAGCATTAGACGCCGATGCCAAGCCTGTATTGATGCTGTAGGGGGTCATACACGGTATTAATAATAGCTGTGACTGAATGACAGTGAGTGCGACTTTTATTTTTACACCTAGGGTTGACAACTGCTTAGGAGCAGGTTCTGAACTGTCTCATGTTTAATAATACAGCAAATTTGGGTTAGTAAATGGATCAGAATTGTAAAATCAGTGGTTTCATGTATTTTAAATTTTGCACAACGAGTTGTGGTTCATAAACTAATGCGATGCGTTTTTAATGGCGGCTAGTATATATATATATATATATATATATATATATATATATATATATATATATATATATATATATATATATATATATATATATATATATATATATATATATATATATTTTTTTTTTTCCTGTGCCATCCTTTTAACTTGTTTCGGTGGCCTTCCTTTTCCATTTTCTCACTCGCACTTTGAGTGTGTTTTCACTTTCATAGTTCAAGGTTTTCTTATCACATCTTGTTCTAATTTGTCACTCCCTTACTAATTACCTTGATCGATTGTCCTATTTTAAAAACAACATTGACTTCTGTTTGTGCAGAGCGAACTTGCCACATTGACTTTTCGCCAGCTCCAAACGGAAAAAGAGTCTACACTGAGTGAAATTCCTATTGTTAACCCAGACTTTCTATGTGGAAAGATACACAAACCTTGTTGTTCATAGGTTACAATATCACGAGACAGACGGTAAAGGGAGATACGTTGTCAGTTCGCACATGACGTATCGGAAGAGATCAGTCTTGTTGAAGACTAAGACACGGACAGCAAGAGAACAAATGTTATTTTGGAGCACGGAAAGTTACGTAATCGCTTCCGCCCAGATCTTGTTGTAATAAACAGTTTTAAGAATAACATCTGGGAGGAGATTATAATGTTTTGTTTGGTTTGGTTTTTAAGGACTATCTTCATTACACACGGACAACGCTATCAGTGCTCCGATCTCCTCCATTACATCACACAAGGAGGATCTCAGCGCAGTGCACGAACTCCGTAGCACCGGCGAGAATTCCAATGTATGTATATAATGTATAGGAATCACAAATTCTATAAATATTTTTGTGGTGGGTAGGTTTCCTAATTTTTAAATTTTGCCAGGGCATATATATATATATATATATATATATATATATATATATATATATATATATATATATATATATATATATATATATATATATATATATATATATACGAAAAGCGTAAGGATACATGGAAAAATAAAAAAGACCGTCAGAGAGGCAACCAGATAGATCGATGGATTGTTGTATAGATTAGATACGATTAGATACGATTAGATACGATTAGATACGATTAGATACGATTCGATACGATTCGATACGATTCGATACGATTCGATACGATGATACCCTGATACCCTGATACCCCGATACCCCGATACATTGATACATTGATACATTAATAGATTGATAGATAGATAGATAGATAGATAGATAGATAGATAGATAGATAGATAGATAGATAGATAGATAGATAGATAGATAGATAGATAGATAGATAGATAGATAGATAGATAGATAGATAGATAGATAGATAGATAGATAGATAGATAGATAGATAGATAGATAGATAGATAGATAGATAGATAGATAGATAGATAGATAGATAGATAGATAGATAGATAGATAGATAGATAGATAGATAGATAGATAGATAGATAGATAGATAGTGAATAAAAGTATGGCCTAGGTAAAGAATAATGAATTTCTATGTTATTAAAAATGTAACTTGGAGTATGAAAAAAGGAGATGATGATCGAGACAAGAACAGATGAATACAAATTATTATAAATGAAATGAAGCGCGTACCTGAACATGGCGAACATAAGCGTGTAGAAAACGTGCCTTGTAATCAATAGTTGTTGTATGACCAATAGGTAACCGGCCAATGACGCGTATGGGCAATTTTCAAGGCGTGACCGGATGTATGCTGTGGATTTCAGGATTGTATAGCTAGCTGAATACCAAATAGCGTTAACAAATATTTGCGGAAAATATTTTTTTTCAAGATCACTGATAACAAACGTAAAACAAAATGTTGCAGCAGAATAAACTGGTCACATAATTAGAATGTCTAGTATCATCATCATCATCAGTTGCCATCTCCACAACGAAGGTTGGCTGTAATGGATCTCCAACGTCTTCTGTCTCTTGTCTTGGTGGTGCACTCTGATAGACTCTTTCCCGTCCATCTCTTGATGTTATCTTCCCACTTATAGCGCTGTCTTCCCCTTGCACGTTTGCCTTCAACTCTCCCTTCTGTTATCGTCTTCTGCAAGGTGTTATGCCTTTTTATGTGACCAAAATATTTTATCTGCCGAACTTTGACCTCTCTCATTAGTTCTCTTTTCATACCTAAATTTTCTAGGACCTCATTTGTTTTTATCTCTTTCCATGAGATACGCCCCATTCTTCTATATATCCACATTTCAAGAGCCTCAATTTTTTCTTCCAAATGCTTATTCATCGTCCATGTTTCTGCACCATACAGAAATGCAGAATATATATAACACTTTATGATTCTCAGTTTTAATTTGTGAGATAACTGTTTGGATGTCAGTATATGTTTCATGTTGTTGAATGTAGCTTTGGCCATTCCTATTCTCTTCTTGATTTCTGTTTCACATCTGCCATCTTCTGTTATTATATGACCAAGATATACGTAGCTCTTGACTTGTTCCAGGATTTTCCCATTTACGCTTATCTTTAATGTGGGTTTATCGTCTGTTTTGCGAATTATCATAGTTTTTGTTTTCTCAATATTAATGTCAAGTCCATATTCATGACTTATACTGTTCACTTGCTTCACTAGTTCTTGTAACTCCTGTTCACTTTCAGCTAACAACACGGTATCATCTGCATATCTAAGGTTGTTTATTGACCTTCCACTGATGTTCAGTCCTGGTATGTCCTGTATCTGTTTGAAAATTTTTTCGGTGTATAAATTAAATAGGCAGGGGGACAGCACACAACCTTGTCTGACACCTCTTTTTATGTCTATGTATGGTGAATAATTCCTTCCCGATCTTACTGTGGCAGTTTGCTCCCAATAAAGGTTACTGAGTATTCTTATATCTTTTCCATCAATACCTATGTCTTTGAGGCATTCAATTATTTTTTAGTATGGGAAACCAAAATACTTGCACTGGTAAAAGTGTATGATAAAACAAGCCGTTAAACACACAAAAAAAGGAAATTGTGAGATACTTTGACAAAGTGGCTGAAAGAAGCAGCAAATATGGATAACTAGGATAATGTGACTCAATGGCTGGGAGAAAACACTGACTATGGATAATTTTGGGACACTGAGACTCAATGTATGGGAGAAAACACCGGCTACGGATAATTTTGGGACACTGTGACTTAATGGCTGGGAGAAAAAAAGCGACTATGGATCATTTTGGGACACTGTGACTCAATGGCTGGGAGAAAACACCATGGATAATTCTTGGACACTGTAACTCAATGGCTAGGAGAAAACAGCGACTATGGATAATTTTGGGACACTGTGACTCAATGGCTGTGAGACAACAGCGACTATGGATAATTTTGGGACACTGTGACTCAATGGCTGGGAGAAAACACCGACTATGGATAATTTTGGGACACTGTGACTCAATGGCTGAGAGAAAACAGCGACTATGGATAATTTTGGGACACTGTGACTCAATGGCTGGGAGAAAACACCGACTATGGATAATCCTGAAACACTGTGACTCAATGGCTGAGAGAAAACAGCGACTATGGATAATTTTGGGACACTGTGACTCAATGGCTGGGAGAAAACACCGACTATGGATAATCCTGAAACACTGTGACTCAATGGCTGTGAGAAAACAGCGACTATGGATAATTTTGGGACACTGTGACTCAATGGCTGGGAGAAAACACCGACTATGGATAATCCTGAAACACTGTGACTCAATGGCTGAGAGAAAACAGCGACTATGGATAATTTTGGGACACTGTGACTCAATGGCTGGGAGAAAACGGCGAGATTCAGAAACACTGGGATACTATGTCAAAGTTGTTGGAGCAACAGTGCTCGTCTCCTCCTTCTCATTCTGGGATACTATGACGAAGTGGCTGGGAGAAAACAGTGATTATGAGATGTACATAAACAACCATTATAAGAGTATAGGTACTTTGATTCAGGCTTCCTTCAAAGGGACCAGATATACTAGCGGTTTCATGCTCCATAAAAACAGTGAAAACAAATGAATGTTATGGTTATTGTTGTTCAGAATCGACAGCATTGCCCTCCGGGCAAACTCAAAGGTGCTCAATCTCCTTCAGCAAATGTCGAAGGGTATGAATGCTAACAGTTGCTGTTGCGCGCTGATTGTACGTACGCTGGATGCATCTTCTCATACGTTCATTCCTGCCAGTCCCACGCCTAATGCCAAACTCCAGCAATCACATCCATGATGATTCATCGATTGCAGTGTCATTCTCTAACAGGCAATCATTAATTATCATCAGTATCTCTCCATTATCCATATCCAACGCACCCACTATAGTTGCTCTTGAAGCTAGTCTATCAGCCCCTTCACTGCCGCGTACCCCTGTATGACCAAGACAGTAGATCCTCACCAGTTCCTGAAGATTTGAGGCTGCAAACGGAAGTTTTCCATTCATGACGTAGCCATCCATTTTGGATCTTCCAAAGCATGGACTGAGAGTCTGACACAATACCTACTCTTGTCAATGAAGTTTCAGACAACCACCTCATAGCAGCGGTAGCTGCCTCTACCTCCATTCTCATGCTGGAGGTTGTTGTCATGTAGGCCCCGCTATGTTCAGTGACGATCATGCCCTTTATTCTAGCCGAGAAGCCCCATCCTGATTTACCATCATGGGCTACAGACCCATCAGTGTAAACAACGGCCTCATTATTTCCCATATTTTCATTTATCAGTTGATCAATTTCCAGTTCTGCTTTTCCATTGCCCCAAGCTCTGCATTCTCTGCCAAGGCTGGTGATGACCTGTTGGTAGGTCGCCAAGTTCTCACTAGACCTACTTCACTCCTCTCCCTTGAATACGTTTTCAGCTGTGGTCACCTGTCGAATAGTTGACTCGGCCTCCGCCATCCATGACATCCCCCTCTTTATTTGCACTCCCTTGATGTCTGCTACGTTTATGTGTAGGGGGTGACTTGCATCTGTTGTTACTCGCATATAGGCTTTTACCTGAGCCATCGCATATCTGGATTTAATAGACAGCAAGCCAAGCATATACCGCATGGTAACAATGGGGGTATCTCCCGTACGACCTAAGACTAAACGCATCCCTTCATTTTGAATGCGTTCCAGTCGTTCACATTGCTATACTGACAGCGTGAGTATTCCAAGACCATACTCAGCTACTGACAAGACCAGATGATGATATAGGAGAAACAGTAGTCTCTGCTCGAGGTGCACAGCAGCCATTGTTTTCAGGGCTGCTAGGCCTCTTTTGCATTTATGTATGATGTGATCAACATGCTACTTGTATGAAAGCCCGCGATCGAAAGTAATTCCAAAATATTTGAGCTTGTTATGTCTTTCAATTGACTGTCGATTGAGAGTAATGTCTGGGAGATCTGCTTTCAATCTGGTGTTGTTCAGGGAGCATCATAGCACACATGCTTTGTTAGGATTGATTTTGGAGTAGGTTTCCTCACACCATTCAGAAACCGCCTGTTCACTCTCATGTATGCTTCTGACCATTTCTTGTCGGTCTGAGCCAGTCCGGTAAATGAGTATGTCATCGGCAAAAAATAATGTTCGTCCCAGACCTGTTCGTTGAATTGCAGCTACTTTTACTATATAGATGTTAAACAGTAAAGGTGACAATGGAGAACCCTGGGGTAGTCCCGGGCACATGTGCATCGGTTCTGATGTCCATGTTCCGAAACGAAATGCAACTGATCTCTCAGTTAAGGCAGCTGCTATCCACCTTGTTAGCCAAGAATTTGCACCACATGCCATTACACAGTCGATTAAGGTTGCAAAGTTCACACTGTTGTACGCATCTTCTAGGTCAATTGTCACAGCTACCGTTTCTTGTTTACGCTGGAAACTCTCTCATAAATCGCAAGCAAATATACCAGCGTTACCCACATGTTACTTTCATTGGTATATTACTGCCTAGGGTATCAGGGAGGATGTTTCCACTAATTTATAACACCAACTCATGAATAAAGTTTCAAAGATGAGTGAAGAACACGAACACAAGCGAAAATACGTCAGCACTATGGAGATCTCATTCAATATTCATGTCACCAATGATGCACTCAAACGAATCATCTGATAATTTAAATCTGAAAGAAAAAAAAATGATTAACAACAAAATGATAGAATGTTCAGAGAAGTGTACGTAGATGACTCAAAATGGATTTTTGCTGCATCTTGCCACAATGGATACTCCTAATGACGTAATTATTTTGAAAACGTAGCAATTACCCCTTAGATCTCATTGTTGCTCATTGTCTCTGTCTTAAAAACACACCAGTTTTTACGTGGGAGTTAATGTCGTTAATGTCACTTTAATAGTACAAGAAGCGATGACACGAGAAAAGAACTGATGTAAACAATGACATTACATCGCCGTTATGTAAGGTGGAGTAATTTGAGCAGCTCGTTTTAATCTTTCTTTTTCCTTTTCTCAAACTCTTCCTTTTCCGCCTCTACCTTTATAAATATGTCTGTATGCTTTTTATATTTATTAATTTGACACCGTCTGATAGTCCATGTGAAAAAACGTCAGTACGTGTTCTTTTGGTGATTCTCTCGAAAATTTAGCCACTACGGCAGTATCATTTGCTATTCTTCATTTTTCTCACCCATAGCTTTATTTGGCAATTTATTGCCCTCACATTCTTTTACTCTGATCACTCCTCAAACTTATTTAGGTTCCGCCAGGTGAAATGGGGTATTATCGTAACATACCCAGTCATTATCACCGGTCATCAGTAATACGTTTATCTCTTTGAGTCGCATAGCCTACCTTTGATAATAGGCGACCTTCGTTGGACAACCATATTGTTTGTCTGAGTGGCCGGCGACCCTTTTGTTTGACTGTTTGAAGAAGGCACGAACACACAGGCGATAATGAGATAATAGTTTCACGGGCCCATCCCTGGGTGTGATTATCGCAGATAATCTGTCTGGGTAGACATTTTGACGGAAGGCACATAGACAGGTAATCAGTTCACATATTTGTTTGTGAGAGTGCACAAGATGTCACCGGAAATATTACGTCTTCTTATAAAGAGGTCACGCGTGGGAATATTAAATTTAATATGTTAAACACGCGGGGGAAATTTTGAATTTAAACACTCCAACCCACGTAGTGCGAAAAGAGCTTACGATTGGATTGAAGTGAGAGCCGGAATATACAATGAATCTCACTGGCGAGTTTGCCGGGAAGTACAATATGTGATTTGAACTGGAAACTGAAAATAAAATCTAACAAACTCAGAGACAGAACAGACAGCTTCGCAACTTCAAACGAGCAACTCCCAAAAAGCTAGAAAGAGAAGGATCAGACCTAGAATTCCATATTTATAAGTGACAGATCAAAGTATTTGGGAAACTTGATACCTTAAAAAGAAAGCCAGACTTTATAAATACAGAGACTCAAAACTTGAGGGGCCAGGACTCTAAATATCAAGACTGGAAACCTAGGAATTGGATCACCCGTTATCAGAGAAACTTTCCCTGACCAAGTGTTTCGCAGAACACCCGTCGAAGAGAAATTACTAGTTTCCCAGGCCAAGTGTATCACAGAACACCCGTCATAGGAAGGTACTCAAAATTTCTCAGACGAAATTGATTCGAGAGCATCTGCACCGAAATTGCTCGTGTCCATCCGAAAACTGTGTGAGGAGATTGTGTATAACCCAATTTGGGGTGAGTTGTGAACATTTCTTTTACAAATATGAATTAACATGTTTTCTTGCTTAGTGGTTATATATATGAGGCTGGCAACCTCAACATACGAAAATAGTATATTCGTAAACCATTACAGAAAGCGCTGGTGATTGTTTCTGGCTAGTCGTGCGGAAAACCCGAGAGCAGAGGTGGCCCCAGACTCCAACTGGAGCAGTGATGAGTGATGATTACATCACATGTGCCTCAAGTGTAACATATCATTTTGTGGAATTTATGTAACTTGTTAATGTTAGTTCAGGCACAAATCATAATTCGCGCTGTCCAGGCACATTTTATCAGTTAATACCCAGAGAAATAGTAATGATTTATTCATCTTCATATTGGGAGACCAAAGGAGCCGATTGTGGCAGCGGTAACCACAAGAGGGCAAGCCAAGAAGGAGAGAGAGCCATCGCCAAATTTGTTGCCGAACGAACTGAAGGAGGCGCAATAAAAGGACGCTACTCTGGAGCTCTGCTTTAAAAAACTGCCCATGGCTAAGGACCCCAGACACAACGGAGACATCTTTTCTAAGGATGGCGTATTGTATCGTAGAACGGGAAACTCGGACACGGGGAATAACCAGCTCGAAGTACCGACGCCGTACATAAGCCAGATCTTAGAAATGGGGCATTCTCTTCCCTTTAGCGGACATATGGGACAAAACGCCACTATTCAGCGAATAAAAAACCACTATTGGTGGCCAGGAATGAACTCTGACATTATCAGGTACGTGAAATCCTGCGCCCAGTGCCAACGGGTAGCACCAAAGCACTTGACACCCCCAGTACCTATGGGGCAAATGCCAATAGTGGGTACTCCATTTGAACGGGTTGCTGTCGACATCATTGGACCCCTGGAAAGGACCAAAAGAAAGCACAGATCATTGAATATACATACCAAGCTTCGTCTGTTTAATTCAAATGTTATCTCAGTGTTAACATACGGCTGTGAGAGTTGGAAAATAACAAAATCATTGGAGAACAAGCTGAATACATTCGAGAACAAATGTCTTAGAAAACTCATGAACATCAGTTGGAAAGAATTCAAGACTAATCGACAAATAAGAGAAGACTCTAGGCAGAAATATGTCTCCGACTATATAAGGAAAAGACGATGGTCATATATCGGTCATGTCCTACGAATGCAAAACAACAGAATACCACTACAGGCGCTCACTTGGGTTCCTGAGGGTAAGCGGAAAAAAGGAAGACCAAAAGAAACACTCAGAAGAACAATAATAAGAGAAGGAAGAACGTTGGGCCTAAATAATGTGCAAGAGCTAAGAGGAGTGGCGTCACAACGAACAACCTGGAGAGCACTGGTTTCTGCCTTATGCGCCGTGTTTGGCGCTTAAAGAATTTATTATTATTATTATTCATCTTTCCTGAGCTACGCTGTGTACTCAAGAATTTAATTCTTCTGAGGGATTAACATTGGTGGGTGCACAGGGAGAGGAAGCGCCTGTTAAGCTTCCAACTCAGTGTACTTAGCAGAGGCATGTGTCTTTCAATTTTTTACTAAACGTACGTGGTCACAAGCATCAGACGGTTTGAAGTACTAACGTTACGACCACTCTAGTATGTGGAGAAGTGCACTCATCACCAAAAAGAAGTGACGGAAACCACGGCGACAGGACTCACCTAGAGTTCAGTTTTCGTGTAAAATAGGCGAAACCAACGGACTTTGATAAATCCTCACCTACGTCTCAGTGACGAAAACTTGTATTTACAGCAAAATTTCACCAATCTTTCCATATTTATTTTAACTGTTAAAGACTAATTCATTATTAAAATTATTACATGTTGTTTTAAAACTAAACAATCATAGTCGCTTCAGTTTTTTATTTGTATGAAAGCAAACGTATGAGCCAGAATATTACATATATATATATGTATATATATATATATATATATATATATATATATATATATATATATATATATATATATATATATATATATATATATATATATATATATATACCTAAACATATATTTACCTCTAAACAGTACTATACCATTATAAGAGGAATTTGCTGAATTAACTCAGCTGGGGGCTTGAACGGGCTAAAAACCATTGCTTAAATCCTTCACAACAGGCGACGGACAGATATAAGTTAACCATTGCTCAGAGCTATGCCGCATGGTTCTTGACTTCTGAACTATCTTGTGAAGACTCCCTTCGGATAGAAGCGCCATTACACTTCTATTTATATCTCTGCCAAGAGTAATCTTGTGCGAAGGTAAACACCTTTGACGACCCATATAGATACTCTTGAGTTTTGGACATTGTTGGACCACTGCTGAAAGCAGGGGAGGCAATCCGCGACAATCCCCGTCTACTCGGTATAATATTGTGGCATTAATAGGATGTTCATTACCAGGAGGATAAGAGATTCGAAGAAGACGCTGGTGATGGATATGAAACTTCTAGATATCATTACAAAGCAGTCCTTGTTCTGGAACCCATAGGGTAAGACAGGCAGAGGCAGACCGAAAAACACACGGAGAAGGGAACTATAGATAGAAGTGAAAATGACGAAGACGATGGGAAAAGAGCATGAGCTAATGGCACGTAACAGGAGACTTGGCATGTGTTTGCTGAATGTCAATGCTCCTTGGGGAGCTAATTGGCATTGACTTTGCAACCCTAACAGACTGTATAATGGCATGTGATGTAAACCCATGGATACGAAGGTGGATAGCAGCTGCCTTAATGGAAAGATCAGATGCATTTCGCACAGGAACTTGGACATCAGAACCAATGCGCATTTGCCCGGGACTACCCCAGGATTCTCCACTATCACCAGTGCTGTTTAACATCTACACAGCAAACGTAGCAACCTTTTAACCAGCAGGACTGGGACGAACACTAATTTTCGCTAATGACATACTCATTTACAGAACTGGCTCAGACAGACAGGATATGGTGCAGGCATACAGGAGACACCACAGGCGGTTTCTAAATGGTGTGAGGAAAGCGGATCAAAGGTCAATCCCAACAAGGCCTGTGTGATGTGGTGGTCTTTGAACAATTCCATGGTGAAAGCAGACCTTCCAGACATCACTTTCATTATGCAGAACATTGAAAGCCAAGACAGGCTGAAGTATCTGGGAGTAACGTTTGATTGTTGGCTATCATTCAAGTATTATGTCTACAGAAGTGCAAGCGGGGACTGGCAGTCTTAAAAACAATGGCTGATATGCGCTTGGAACAGAGACTACTGTTTCTCCTGTATCATTAGCTCGTAATTTCAGTAATCGAGTATGGGCTAGAAATACTGACGCTGTCAGTGTCACAATGTGAACGACTGAAACGCAGTCAGAATGCAAGGATGCGACTAGTTTTGGGCTATGCGCGTGATACCCCCATTGTGACAATGAGATACATGCTCGGATTGCTGTCGATTAGATCCGGATATGCGATGGCCCAGGCAAAAGCATATATGCGGGTAACCACCGACAAAAGACACCCCCTACATGATAATGTAGCTAACATCAAAAGAGCAAGAATCAAGAGGGTGATGTCTTGGATAGCACAGGCAGAGGCTACGATTGGTCAGGTGACCAGTGTTGAGAATGTATCAAAAGGGGAAGAGTGGAGTAAGTCAAGGAAGAACTGGATAAACTACCAGCAGGTCATCATTAGCTTTGGCAGAGAGTGCAGATCTTGGGGCAATGGAAAAGCAGAGCTGGAGATTAATCAGTTCATAAGTTATCATGCTGGGGTTGATGACGCCATTATTTACACTGATGGGTCTGTAGTGCGTGGTGAGAAATCAGGATGGGGCTACTCTGCGAGAATAAAGGGCAGGGTCGTCGCTGAACTAAGTGGGGCCTGGCAACAACCTCCATCATGAGAATGGAGGCAGAGGCAGTTACTGCAGCACTGAGGTGGCTGTCT
Source organism: Oreohelix idahoensis (assembly GCA_024509875.1). Lineage (NCBI taxonomy): Eukaryota > Metazoa > Mollusca > Gastropoda > Stylommatophora > Oreohelicidae > Oreohelix > Oreohelix idahoensis. The sequence goes on from JAMPIV010008403.1 coordinate 143,151, forward strand.
AAAACTCCATCAACCAGGGCAGATATATTGTCTGACTCTCAAGTCATGCTTTAAAAATTTTAGAACGGATGGCTGCGGCAGGAATGGAAAACATTAATAGAATCCTCAAGTCTTGAAGAACTGGTGTGGATCTACTGTCCTGGTCATGTAGGGGTACGTGACAATGAAAGACCTGACAGACTGGTCTCGACAGCACCTATAGTGGGGATACTGGACATGGATAAGAGAGAGATACTAAGGTCTATTAATGATCGCCTGCTGGATAATGACACTTGTTACGACATGTTTTATGATGTTAGCCACTATTATAGTGAGCACTTTTAAAGTTACGCATTAAGGGGTTAAAATGCTATAAATATATATTAGGTTTCACGCTTCACGGTATTGAACGCAAATTTGTATAGTTGCCTAGATTTATGATGACGAGTTACGTTGGCATGCTAACAGATGACAACGTTATAATTGTACCCTTCATATCCTGTATTCCGTCCTAGTTGGACGTGACTTTTCAATGCTCCCGTGTATGATAGTAATTGTGTAGAGGATCTTCTATTATAAGTCAACAGGGTCTGCCGACTTGTTATGGATACAAATATCGTCTCATTTTTATGGATGGATCATTCTTCGTTTCAAGAAGATTAGCAGGGAGTATATTATTAATAAGTATCCAAGTTATAATATCGCCAAACCTTTGGTTATTCAGTACCGGATTACCGACATACGGAATCGCGAGTAAATAGCCAGACGTTGTGACGACTGATGAATTAAATACAGGAGACGCTCTTATATTTGCATGAACAATCTGTATATTTGATTAATGAAATGTCTTATGGATTTTCGTTACCGTTAATAAAATGTATCTTGTGGACTCTTACCACCTATGGACTTATCAACTCACTATCGTTGAAGTTTGATCAGTTTCACCCAACATTCGTCACCTTCATATATAAGCACGATCGCTCCAGAGAATAAGTCAAAAGATAAAGAGGATTAAATAAAATGCGGCCAGAAACAATGAACACTCTTATTAATGAACAGGAACTGTATTAAAATAGAATGCAACAAAAAGAGAAGCAACAATCTTGCGTCCAGTGTGTAGGGAACGAAAACATTTTCCTTCGAATATGTTACCAAATTTGATTCAGAACGACAATTCTCATTTGCATTGCCAAGAATTGTTTACAATTGTAAAAGGTATGACACATTGCGCATGACGACCAGAGTTCAAACTGACGTCATCATATTTTCAAGCTGAAAGTCAAAGTCGGGACCGTTAGCAGTTCTTATCGAATATCAAATAAAATGAAGCATCAAAATAGTACGCAAGGAATGGATCAAGACGAACCAGCTCGATCAAACACTGAATAACAGTTCGGAACATCTGTTCAGTCAGTTGATGCATGTCAGCACTGAACGGGGAAAATAGTCGAACACAAAAAGCTAAGTACCCATTTTTGGTTCAGTAAAGCAAACAGTGGTCCATTTGCTAATTGTAGGCATGTTTATCTGATATTATTGTTACATGTTATATGGTTTGTAAAATGCCTGTATGTTATTGTTATTTGTCTAAGCGGGCAGATCGTGGAAATTTGATTTCTTCTTACATACCTCTGCGGACGGTGAGAAGATTTCAAATCGTTCTATAGGGAACAGGTTGATTATCTTCGATTGACAAAAAATCCGCTACAAGCTGCGGCATACTTTGTTCGTCTTCGAATTCAGTCAACAGTATATGTCTAGCTGTGAAGTTCTGTATATACATGTTGTATTATCATTGTCTTTAGTTTTATTCTAATTAATTTTTGTCTGCTGTTTGTAAAATGTCCGTTAAGTCTTCTTCTTCTTATTTCTCGTTCGCCCTGAAAAGGACGGTGGTTGCATTGTGTCCATTTACGCCGTAGCTGTGATATCTGCACCTTTCGGTCGACACATCCGACTTCTGCACGGCATTTTTTGGGACCGGGTTTGCCTTCCCTCTTCGATCCGTACTCGCTCAGCCAGACTGCACTGCTGCAGACTGTTTCCAGAACCACCACGTGGAGGGGGAGTACGGTCTTGACCAGCTCTGGTTCGCTGATCCTGATGCAAGCAGTCATGCTATGGGTCGCTGACTGCATCCGTTAAGTTTGATCTTACTATATTTCAGTTACTACACATAAAACTGTGACGTCATCTGTAAGGGTCCATGTTTGTGAACTTTTCTGTAGATTTTTGTGTGCTCTAACCTACATTCTAAGTTCAGTGTACTTCGTCACTTCCGTGATGTTTATTCAGTTGCAAAATCATTTTAATGTTCGTAAATCCACTTGCCTTGTGCAAATCGTGTTGTAAAATCTTTTAGTTAATAATTATATATGTTCTTCATTAATAACATTAATATTATTATAAGATAAATATATGATAAATAATATACCACTTATAGTTAATTAATTGAAAATATTTGATACAAGAAATATTTTCTGGGTGATTTGAACTAGTGGTTCCCCACTGGTAAATTCTGTTCCAACTATACAGCTGAGGTTCAAGCTCTAGAGCAAGCTGCAAATATGATTTATAACACCAACTCTGACTGCCACCAGGTAGTCATCCTCACAGATGCACTGTCTGTCCTGCAAGCTCTCAAGGGTGGTAAACTCCCGCATCTGAGAAATGAACTACACAATGTAGCTGCCAAAAAGAGAACCATACTTCAGTGGGTACCATCTCATTGTGGTGTACCCGGAAATGAAAAGGCAGATAAACTTGCAAAAAAGGGAGGAGAATGTGAACAAGAAGATAATGAAGTCACATACTTTGAGAAAAAGAGAGCTATCCAGACTATCAGAAGAGAACAGAACCAACCCAAAGACGACTATCACACTCTCGACCGGCAGGGACAGATAACTATTTTTCGACTCAGGACAGGGCATAACAAACTGAACAAACACATGCACAAGCTACGATTGTCTGCTTCACCACTGTGCGCATGTGGATTAAACGAACAAACTGCTGAGCATGTTCTACAGGACTGCCCTCTGTATGACCAGTTAAGAAAGATATACTGGCCCAATGACTCAACACTAAACTCAAAGCTATATGAAGTTAAAGAGGAACTTCAAACAACAGTCGAATTCATCATGAGAACTCGTCTGACGGTGTAATCATCAAAGATGCGATCGCAAGAAGAAGAAGAAGAAGAACTAGTGGTTCAAGTATCAACTATTTTTTCTGCCTGAGTGAGGCATAATATTATAAAATATTGAATAAAATTAGAAATTTTAGCTTACAACTAATTTGTAAGTCACGTTATAAGTAGCTGTTTGACGAAGTGAGTCGCAGTACTATATTAGCCATTGGGCATATATCATTGAAGATATAAATAATGGATGCTTGAAGTAATGTTAGTATCTTACACTAGTAGTTCATGTAACAACTAGTTGTGTGTCATGAATAAGTAATAGTGATATAAATATTGGGTGAAAATAATTTTTGAACTTACAATTGGTTGTAAAGGAACATGATAAGTATTTGATTAATTATATTGAGTAACCGTACCTTATTGCTTATTAAACTTGTATATATATAATTAAATAATTGACTTAGTAAGTATATTAGTGAATTAATATGGCTACTTTAGAAACTTTTGTAAACATTGGAAAAGATTTTGGTTTAAAAGGAGAAGCTCTCTGTGATTATGCAGTGGCGGAACTAGCCAAGGCGAAGGCAGAATTAGAAGAACAGAAAGCTATTGCTAAGCAAGAACAGATTGAGAAAAAAGCTGAATTAAAGCGAGAAGAAGAAGAACGTCAGGCCAATGAAGAAAGAAAAAAAGCTGAATTAAAGCGAGAAGAAGAAGAACGTCAGGCCAAAGAGGAAAGAAAGGTGGCAAGAGAGGAAATGAAACGCATTGATGAAGAAAATAAAAGGAAACATGAAAGAGAATAAGATGAAAGAAAATAAAAGAAGAAAAAGAGTTAATACAGATGCGTATGGATGAAATAAGATTAAGAGCTCAAGTGGCTTCAAATAGCAATAATAGTGATATTTCACCTAAAACGTCTTCATCAAACCAGACTAAAAGCTACTACAATTTTAAATTACCACCATTCAAAAAAAATTTCGACGACTTATCATCATATTTATTACGCTTTGAGGAAGTTTGTAAGACAAATAAACTTGATAAATCTGCACGAACTTTAAAACTGAGTGAATTTTTGGATGGTGAACCATTAAATGCCATAAAGAATATAGACCCAGCAATTGTAAATGATTATGATGCTACAAAAGCTTTGCTATTAAGACGATTTCACTTAGACGAGGAGGGATATAGAATGAAATTTAAAACTCTTTTACCTGAATCAAGCAAAGATTTCTCAAGGTTAATTGCTAATATACGCATCACTTTTAATAGATGGGTTGAACTCGCTGGTGTGAATAAATCCTATGAAAAACTGGTTGATTTACTACTTAATGACAAAGTTCTATCCTCCGTTAGCACATCATTTTATCATTTTTGCATGAACGCAAACCACCTACTATAGGTGCATTAGAGGAAATGACGGTCAATTATTGCACTGCACACCCAGGTGTTAGTATATCTAATTCACATTTGAGAGAAGCACTACCAGTAGCTTTCGTTGCGACATGGCGTGATAATAATAGGTCACGTGCTCAAATACTTGATAGGAATTTTATGCAGCGAAGAAATAACGATAATAATTATTATAAGAATAATAATTTTAACAAGTATAACAATTCCTCTAGAGGTAGACCACAAACTAGAAATCAGTCACCTCAATTCAGGAACAACAATAACTTTCAGCGAACTTCAACCTGGAATCAACCTTACAATGTTACTTCACATAATAATAATAACAACAATAACTGGAAAAATGGTAATAACAATTACAGACCCAGACATAATAGTTACAGTGGTAGAGATGATAATAATTCATTTTCTCAAAATCGACAACGTTCCAACTCAAGACACCAACAGAGGTTTGATCATAATGCAGGGGCAGCGTTGACTACCAATGCACCTCCAATTGTTCATGACAATGGTAATCCTATGCATTCATCTTCGTCATGTTGTGTTGTTGATAATAATGTCGCAAATATTTGTCCACAATGTAATAATATTTTTCAGACATTCAACCATACGTCGATGAAGGTTACACAGCCTATTCCTGCAATCACTCTCTGCAAATGATGGAACAGAGACCTTGATTTTTAATAGAGGATTAGTCGACGGAAACATAGTTTCAGTGTTGAGGGATTCAGGATCAACCACTATTGGCATCCGTCAATCTTTAGTGCACCCTCGTTATGTTACTAATGATTTCGTAAGGTGCATTACATTTGGTGGGACCATAAAATATTATCCCACCGCTATAATAGACATTAATACCCCATTTTTTCAGGTAAAGTAAAAGTGTGCCTTCTCCAGAGTCCAATTGCTGATTTAACAGTCGAGCGTATCCATGGCAGCATGGATTGCACACCTGAGGAAATCACAGAATGGGAAAAACAAAACTTGGCTATATCCAATGCGGTGACAACACGAGCTCAAGCTCAGGAATTACGAGGTAGAAAAGGAGGATAATACATTTACTAAAACAGATCTTAGTGCTGACAACGATCCTAAGTCTGTTATAGACAGAGAGTCATTTGCTATTAAACAAAGGGAAGATAATTCTCTAAAAAAATTTTTTTACATTGGTCGACAAATATGATAACATTGCTTTCAATAATAAAAGTAAGCATTGGTTTACGATTAAGAACGGTATTCTACTTAGGAATTGTATGGACCAGAATAAGGTAAAACAACAGGTCATAGTACCAGTATCATTAAGGACTTATATATTACGACATGCACATGACTCCCAATGCGCGGGTCATATGGGCTACACTCGCACACGTTCTCAAGTGTTGTCATCTTTTTTCTGGCCAGGAATATCACCAGACGTATCTTTGTATGTACGTTCCTGTGTAACTTGCCAGGAAGTCAAGTCTCGTGGAACGTTCCATAATGCTCCCATTCAGCCCTGCGATATATCGGTTCGTCCTTTCGATAAAATGGCAATAGACCTTATTGGTCCTATTTTGCCGACTGCAAGAGGTCATAGATATATATTAACATGCATTGACTTATGTACACGATGGCCAGAGGCCATACCTCTTAAGAATATAACTACATCAGACGTAGCTGATGCTCTTTTACTAATATTTTCCAGACTTGGATTTCCAAGAACGTTACTTTCAGATCATGGTCCCCAATTTGTGTCTGACACCATGCATGAAGTAATGAAGACTCTTAACATAGGAAGAAGTCTTAGTAGTGTTTATCATCCCATGAGCAATGGTTCAGTTGAGAGGCTCAACCGCACCATTAAACAGTTATTACATAAGGTTACTATAAATAATCCTCAAAACTGAGACAGGGCTCTCCCAGCAATCTTGTTCGCTTACCGAGAGGTACCGAATGAACAAACCGGTTTCTCTCCGTTCGAGTTAGTGTTTGGTGCTCCACCAAGAGGTCCTATGGGAATTATAAAAGATCTACTACTCGACTCTGAGATGACTCAGGAAATCCAGTCATCTTATGAATATGTTATTAACCTACGTAAACAAATCATAGATGCTTGCCAAATGGCAACAGCTTCATCAGAGGCTGCAAAAGACAAAGCAAGACAGTTCCAGAATAAAAATAGACGTTTACACCAGTTATTTCCTGGTGATGAAGCTTTCGTGCTACTCCCACGAAAGGATAATAAACTATTAATTGCTTGGAACGGTCCATTTAAAGTTTTGGACAGAATTTCTGACGTCGACTACATATTAGACATTAAAGGACAGAAAAAATGTATCACATCAACATGCTAAAAGAGTTCTTCACTCATCCGGAACATCTACAGTCTATTTTTCATGACTTAGAGGATAAATCAATTGGTTCTTGCCAATATTCTAGTCTTTCGGTAATTCAGGAAGAGGAATCATCCTTTCGTGAAATCCACATGTCCTTTCCAATACCTACATTACAATCTTCAGAGTCTTGGCGAGATGTAACTATTTCTTCTTCATTAACATCTCCACAAAATAATAAAATCTGTAAACTCTTAGAGACTTATTCTGATGTTTTAACAGATATACCAGGTCGTACATCAGTTATTTCTCACGACATAATACTTAAGGACAGCACACCAATAAAACTTCGTCCTTATTCAGTTCCTATACATTATCAAGAGAAGACATCACAGGAACTTAATCAAATGTTAGCTTTAGGGATCATAGAGAGCAGTACCTCTCCATTTTCCTCACCTTTAGTTATTGTCAGAAAAAGGACAATAATATCCATCTATGTGTCGATTACTGAAAACTTAATGCTCAGACGGTAGCTGACAGTGAACCTCATCCACTTATTGACGATTTACTTACTCGTCTATCGACAGCAATACTTTTCACAAAAATTGATTTAACCAAGGGATATTGGCAGATTCCCTTAATCCACAAGGTCTTCACCAGTGGAATGTCATGCCTTTTGGGCTCATAAACGCACCTGCAACGTTCATTCGCATGATGCGAAAAGTTTTATCTTGCAGACCAGACATTATCACATATATTGACGATATTTGTCTATTCAGTTCGTCGTTTGGTGAACATTTTTCAGGACTAAGTTCAGTATTAGACATCTTAAGATCTAATAACTTAACTGCTAGACCAAGTCTTCTTCTTCTTCTTGCGATCGCATCTTTGATGATTACACCGTCAGACGAGTTCTCATGATGAATTCGACTGTTGTTTGAAGTTCCTCTTTAACTCCATATAGCTTTGAGTTTAGTGTTGAGTCATTGGGCCAGTATATCTTTCTTAACTGGTCATACAGAGGACAGTCCTGTAGAACATGTCAGCAGTTTGTTCGTTTAATCCACATGTGCACAGTGGTGAAGCAGACAATCGTAGCTTGTGCATGTGTTTATTCAGTTTGTTATGCCCTGTCCTGAGTCGAAAAATAGTTGTCTGTCCCTGCCGGTCGAGAGTGTGATAGTCGTCTTTGGGTTGGTTCTGTTCTCTTCTGATAGTCTGGATAGCTCTCTTTTTCTCAAAGTATGTGACTTCATTATCTTCTTGTTCACATTCTCCTCCCTTTTTTGCAAGTTTATCTGCCTTTTCATTTCCGGGTACACCACAATGAGATGGTACCCACTGAAGTATGGTTCTCTTTTTGGCAGCTACCTTGTTTAGTTCATTTCTCAGATGCGGGAGTTTACCACCCTTGAGAGCTTGCAGGACAGACAGTGCATCTGTGAGGATGACTACCTGGTGGCAGTCAGAGTTGGTGTTATAAATCATATTTGCAGCTTGCTCTAGAGCTTGAACCTCAGCTGTATAGTTGGAACAGAATTTACCAGTGGGAATGTGCCTAGTCTCATAGTGGTTGTCAGGATATGAGATAAAGATACCGGCACCTCCATTCCTAACAGCATTAGTTGCTGATCCATCTGTATAGGCATGTATCCATGATTGATCGGGATAGCTTTCTTGGATCATACTCAATGTAGCAGTTCGTTTTTGCAGATCATTATACTCACATCCACTTGTGAGACCACTGATGTTGTATTAATTTGGAGGGCACTGCTGGCCTGCTCCCATGGTACAGGGTATAGGGTGGGCTTCAGTGGTGTTGTCTTCATGGATAGGTCTTCTTGATGCTGTCTTATAAGTCTTTTCCCCGATGCACAAAGCTGCTACGCTTTAGACGTCCCAATGCCAGATCATCTAGTCTTGCCTTCATTGGGTGCATTGGCATACTGTTGTACTTTTCCATCTGGATCATGGTTTTTGTGTCTCTTCTATGGGACAATGTCTGTAATCCAGCAACCTTCTGCATCTCTGTTATTGGTGTAGTTTTCATGGCTCCTGTAATGAGCCTGAGAGCTTGATTTTGCACCTTGTCCAAAGACTGCAGATGTGAGTTAGCAGCTGATGACCATGCTGCTGAGCTAAACTCTAAGTGTGGTCTTATTACTCCATTATAAATCTTCTTTAGATTTCGTTCATTTGCTCCCCAGTTGGTACCTGCTAATTTTCTGAGTATGCCTAGTCGTCTTCGGGCCTTTCCTTCTGCATTTTCAATATGCTTATTCCATGTAAGCCTTTGGTCAAATGTCACCCCAAGATAGGTGGGGTAGCTTTCTTCCTTGATCACGGTTGTCCCTAGGTGTATGTTAGCTGATTTGTCCTTGGGGGGAGAGGGAGAACAGTGTTGTGGAGGTTTTGTCTGTGTTTATTGTGATAAGCCATTTCTCTGCCCATGACACTAGCATGTCTGCTGCCCGCTGCATTCTATAAGTTGCTGTGGTGACATTTTCATCAGCGCACCAGAGTACTAGGTCATCTGCATATAAGGCAGCTTTAACTCCTGCAGGGAGATCTTTCACCAGGTCATTGATGTAAACAAGGAAGAGTGTTGGGGAAATTACTCCTCCTTGAGGTACCCCCTGATGGAGCAACACTTTTCTGCTCTGCAGACCGTCAAGAGTGACTCTAGTTCTCCTGTTATGCAAGTATGACTGGATCCATTTCATCATGTTGCCTTGGATTCCACTTCTCCTAAGTTTTGCAATGAGGCCATCTTTCCACACCTTGTCAAAGGCCTGCTTGAAGTCGACCCAGATCGTTAGGACCTTTTTCTTCTCCTGGAAGGCATCTTCTATTGCTTGAGACAAGTAAGTAACTTGGTCTTCTATACTGTAGCATTCTCTAAATCCAGCTTGTTCCGGCACCAGGATCTGCTCAGACTCTAAATACCATTTCAATCTGTGGTTGACTATTCGCTCCATAGTCTTCCCAACACAGCTTGTGAGATGATTGGCCGGTAACTTGCAGCCTCGGTCTTACATTTCCCTTTCTTTAGTATGGGTATTGTGATGGCTTCTCTCCATACTTGGGGTACCGTTCCTTTCAACCAGCTGTGGTTGAATATCTCAAGCAGTTTTGTCTTTGCTGCTGAGCTCAGATTTACTAGCATTTCGTTGCTGATTTTGTCTGGGCCGGGTGACTTTTGAAACTTAAGCTTGGAAATAGCCTTCTGTAGTTCTCCTAGTGTGATGGGTTCCCTCATTGGGGCAGGAGTATCTGTCTGTCCCATGGTTGCCAGTATTTCTTTTCTTATCTCTCTCTGATGGTCTATGTTAATGGGTAAGTTGCTTTCTGAACTGTATCTTCTAGCAAACAAGTCTGCAGCTTGTTTTCCTCTGAAAAGTTTGCCACCTTCATCCAATGTGATAGTCTGCCTTGGTGAGGAATGCTCTTCATTTAGAGACTTGACTAATCTCCAAAGTTTCCTGCCGTCTTTCTCAAGGTTCAGCGATGCCGTTTTAGTTCTCCAGCTTTTCCGCTTTTCTTCTAGCTTTGTTCTCTGAAACTCTGCTACAGCCTTTTTCCATTTGTTGTGAGTTTCAAGTGAAGGCTGAGACTCTGCGTCCTTTCTAGCCTTGTCCATAGCTTCCTGACGTTCTTGGAGTGTGCTGGACCAGTATGGTATGTAGTTACGCCGGCATCCTTTGGGAATGGTTTCTTTTGCAGCTTGTAGTATGCATCTGTTGAAGTCTTTTACCACTTCATTAATGTCTCTGTTCTGTACCTTGAGGGTAGACAGCAGCGTGTTCACCTGATGCCTGAATAAACCCCAGTTGGCTTTTTTGTAGTTCCATCTTGTAATGGCTGGGCCTGTACTGAGAGTTGCACTCTGGACAGTAAGAAAGATTGGGCGATGGTCGCTTCCCCCTAGTTGGTCTCCTACTTCTCTACTAATAGATCCAGCTATATCTGGTGTGGAGAAGGCAAGATCTGGTGTTGAGGTTGTGTGCCATCCTCTGGAGTAGAAGGTAGGAGTATCTGTGGCATTATTGACTAGGATTAGGGAGTGATCATCTTGCCAAGTTTCAACCTCTTCACCTCTGTGATCCAGATGGTTATAGCCCCAGCTCTGGGAGTGGCTATTAAAGTCTCCAACTGCTATAAAGTTGGTGGCTGGTACCTGTATAGAGCTGAGACTCAGGGGTTTGTTGTTCGGACAGTAATAGTTCAGGAGTTCTATTTCCATCTTGTCTACCTTTATCTGCAGCAGCTGATATTCTGCTCCATCCATGAAGGTTTTCCTTTCGTGTGCAGGAATGTTATTCCTTACAAGAGTAAGTACTCCTCCTTTTCGTCTATCTTGTCTGTCGGATCTGAAGCATTGATATCCCCTTATTTTAAAGGTTTGATCTGCTTTCAAGTGAGTCTCTTGGATACAGCAAACACTGACTTGCTTCTCATACAAGATGTTTTCCAGCTCTGTCTTTTTGCTGTATCCAGCCTGCTTGCTGTTCACTCCCTCTGCATTCCAGTGCATCATGACAAGTGGCACTCTGGGTTTCTCTTTTTCTGTTTTGTTTTGGTCAGTAGTTCTCCTCCGCCGTCTGTTGACTCCACAAGACGGTCTAGAGGGTCCTCCAGTAGCTGAGGGTGGGCTCTGTCGAGGCTCAGAGCCCGGCACTGCACCTGCCTGGTGGAGCTCCACAGGGCGAGCACCAGAACGAGATTTATTTGACGGTGTACTCTCCATAGAAAAAAAAAAGCGAGTTGCATGATACTGTGGTTTCCGGTGCGCCTTCTGGCCCAGTATCTACGACTTTAGCACCTGTTCAACGGGAGAGTGGGCTCATCCCTAATCTGTTTATGTTCCCAGTAGTAGACTATTCGCAAGCAGCCTGGGGGTGTCACTGCTCTGCGCGGACCTTGTTTACCGAGGCGGCGTCCGAGCTCGTATGGTGAAAATATGGTTGCGTTATCTTCAAAATAGCCGTGGCTTTTCTGCCATCCTGCAACTTTGAGTTAGGGAGTTCTGAGCTCCAGTCTCTTTCCCAGGCATTTTATCCTGGCCTGGCACGCATACAGAGGACCCCACTTCTGGTTCTAAGTTAGCAGTTGGGGATAGGTGGGGTAGCACACTGTGCATTCCCCGTCATCCAGGGGGCTCTCCAACTATGCAGAGCTTGCACAATGCTGTGCTCTGGTTCTGGGCTCTCCCAAGGAATCCTCACGTCCTGCACAGAGCCACTTCCGATACCCACCACCTGCCAACCCTCCATTGTAGAAATCTCCTGCATGCGGCCATCCAGTCAAGAGCCAGTATTAAGTCTGGTGCCCAAGTGATCCCCCCAAGCTCAGTGTGCAATGCTGGGTTCTCATCATGCTGCAACACAGGAGGGATTGTGATGCTCAGCCATCTCTCTCAATTCTGCACCGATAAGTGACATCGGGGACTTAACTTTGCCTCAGTACTGGGAGGCCCCGTTTCCGGGTACACCACACACAGCCAATTGAGGCAACGGTCGCCATGGGCGTGATAGACGACAAACAGTGAAGAATGAGGCAAGAAAGCATTTAACCCATGAAGTGGGGGTGGATTGGTGCAGACCAGAGCATGTACCACTCGCCGGTGGGTTCTGCATCTACACCTATAGGGTTCCACCCACTCCTCAGCCCATTTAGTCTGGCCCCTCACCCAGGACCTGTCCGGCTTGGGTGACCCTGCCAGGAGTAAAACTCCCGCCGGCATAGCTCCCGGGATCATTGAGGCGCTCAAGCTCTCCAACCACGGCAAGGTAGGCTTACATGTGGAGAGCTAGACCAAGTAAAATGCAAATAGCTTTCCACGAAATAACTTTTCTCGGACACATCATCGGGGCTGGGCGTATCCAAACCATTCCCCATAATGTATCGAAAATTTTAAAATTAGCAATTCCACAAACAAAAAACCAAGTGAGGAGCTTACTGGGTCTTGTCCAGTATTATAGCAGATTTATACCCAACTTGTCGTCCATCACGGCTGTCTTGTCTTCGTTGTTGAGGAAAGACATGCCTACGAAAATTACGTGGACAACAGACTGCGACAGAACGTTTAATCAAATTCTATCAATTTTTTCCAGGCCACCTATTTTAAGGTTGCCAGATACTAAAAAAATGTTCATTCTCCGTACAGATGCAAGCATTACGGATTGGGAGGTAGCCTGTTACAAGAACATGAAGGCATACTTCATCCAACTCTCTTCATATCGAGAAAACTCACTGATGCAGAACTCAAATACTCCGTTATAGACAAGGAACTTTTGGCAGTTGTTTGGGCAATACAGAAGCACGAGAAATTCTTACTCGGTGCCCGTTCGTCATTCAAACTGATCAGAAGGCAGTAGCTTCGCTCAGATGAGCCAATCACAAGAACGCCAAGTTAGCGCGATATTCCATTCTGCTCCAACCCTTTCAGTTTTCAATTGAAGCAATTCCGGGTCATAAGAATGTGGTGGCAGATTCCCTGTCACGTCATCTTTCATCGTTAAACGAAGACAATTAAGAACTCAATGAACGAATAATATTTATATGCTGGAATTTATTCATCCGTATTCAAGAGATGACAGACTTGCAACTCATAAGCAATGGAATGACGATTGAATACTTTCTTACAACATACATTTTCGAATGACATACGAATGGACCAAGTGCATGAAAACATAACATTCGTGAAACTTACAATGCACTATATTATTTCTCAAATTTATGCAAGAAGTTATCGAATTCGTTCAAATTTCAATGGACTTTGGATAGTGTCCATACGTAGCTCAAGCAATTTGATCCATTCTTCAATCAAGATACGATTGAAAATAAAAATTAAACTTACTTATGCATACATTGAAGTACTATCGGTTGAAATCAGGATCATCTCTGGTTGAATGAATTTTTTTCATCTGGTGGATTGAATCAAACATTACGCACATGGATGTACTTATGACAAATTATTCGTCGGGAATGACACTATTGATGTCGATACTTTAATGTTATTGAATAAAAGAATAGAAAAGATCATTTAAAAATAAACATTATTACATTGATATAAGTATTATACTTATAACATTAGTAACTATTAGTTGTATATTATTAACTCATGTTAACATAATTATGATATATAATGATATGTATTACGTCTTATTAATTGATAGATTAATTTGGTTACATTTAATTAGATAATTACTTCTGCACACATATATTTTAATTTAATCTATTAATTTTTTACTACTAACTCCTCATGCATTCTTAAATTTTCTTTTCTTTACTTTTCTTCACTTTCTTTAACAATGATACAATACGTTAGGTTACTTAAGTAGATTTTAATTATATAACATCATACACACATTACATTAATTATTTAGTTAATTCTCTATTTAGTTAGTTATATCTTATGATGTTGATTAATACAACACACATTCATTGGTTAAGACATAATTTAGTTAGGTACATAATTATTTACTATCCTTTTTGACAGTTGCCGTTTCTTTAGTTAACTTAATATATTTTTAATGTATTTTATGACATGTAGTATATTGACAACGACCAACGACACTGTTTTGCTCAAAACATCGAAGGCCGTGTGTCGTTTATCGTTAAATTTTTAAAATAATTAAACGAATTATGATATTTAAAAAAATCCATGGAATAGATTTTTTTAACCTCCGTCAGTCAGGGGAATGTTACGACATGTTTTATGATGTTAGCCAATATTATAGTGAGCACTTTTAAAGTTACGCATTAAGGGGTTAAAATGCTATAAATATATTAGGTTTCGCGCTTCACGGTATTGAACGCAAATTTGTATAGTTGCCTAGATTTATGATGACGAGTTACGTTGGCATGCTAACAGATGACAACGTTATAATTGTACCCTTCATATCCTGTATTCCGTCCTAGTTGGACGTGACTTTTCAATGCTCCCGTGCATGATAGTAATTGTGTAGAGGATCTTCTATTATAAGTCAACAGGGTCTGCCGACTTGTTATGGATACAAATATCGTCTCATTTTTATGGATGGATCATTCTTCGTTTCAAGAAGATTAGCAGGGAGTATATTATTAATAAGTATCCAAGTTATAATATCGCCAAACCTTTGGTTATTCAGTACCGGATTACTGACATACGGAATTGCGAGTAAATAGCCAGACGTTGTGACGACTGATGAATTAAATACAGGAGACGCTCTTATATTTGCATGAACAATCTGTATTTTGATTAATGATATGTCTTATGGATTTTCGTTACCGTAAATAAAATGTATCTTGTGGACTCTTACCACCTATGGACTTATCAACTCACTATCGATTAAGTTTGATCAGTTTCACCCAACATTCGTCACCTTCATACATAAGCACGATCGCTCCAGAGAATAAGTCAAAAGGTAAAGAGAAACAAATAAAATGCGGCCAGAAATAATGAACTCTTATTAATGAACAGGAACTGTTTTAAAATAGAATGAAACAAAAAGAGAAGCAACAACACTGCAATGAATGAATCAACAAGGCTGAGGTGTTGGAGTTTGGCATCAATCGTGGGACTAGCAGAAATGGACGTGAGAGAGGATGCATCTGTCGTATGTACAACCAGCGTGCTGCAGGTAATATTAGCATTCATATTCTTCGACATTTGCTGAGAGAGACTGTGCACCTGTGGGTTTGCCCGGAGTGCAGTGAGATCGAGTGATTAACAATAACAATAAAAAGCATTGGTTAATTGATTGTCTGTCTATCTGTTTGTCTGTCTATATAAAAAGGGTAAAAAAGATAAAAGATCCCGTTACACGCCCATTGACGCATATTGGGAATATGGTGTTAGGACATATTTTCTGTCTATATACCTGCCTGTAAATGTGTCTCTCTATTTCTGGCATTCTGTCTATATCTCGCTGCGTGTCTGTCTGTCAGTCAGTCCTTTTCACATCATACAGAACTCATTATTATCATTGCCCCTTATCTCCTCAATGAGCTTACGGCTTCATAAACATACCCAAGGCGGCCTATCTCGTGCCATCGGTACCAGGTCTTTTCATAACTTAATTTCTTTTCCGTCTAAAACAAAGAGCACAAAGCTGCAGAAATTGCTGGCTGTCGATTTCTATTTTGGCTAGTTTTGTTCTGTGAGCTTCTGTGAGTGTATTCTTCTTCTTGGGTCCTTAGTCCCAGACTGACACAGCAGTCAGTGGCCATCACGCCTATTGGCGTCTTGTAGGGCATCAACAAACTATCCCTATTTTGCTCGGTCGGTGGCCATCTTTCATGCCGTGCCCCAGCTCTGGTTTATGCTGTATATCTCATCCTCCCTGTTCTCCCACAGGTTATCTTTGGTCTGCCTCTCTTTCGCCGTCCCTCTGGAGTCCATAGCATAGCAGTTCTGGTGACGGTGTCAATACATATGTATTAGTACATCATATTGCCGTAGGGCACATAATATTGCATTCCACTAATAACATCAGCATGTTGTGATCACCGCAGGCCCTGTCGCAGCATAAATACAAATTATTTTGAAACTAAATAACATGTGTGTATCAACTGTACTCACGGTGGATTGAGGACACTGAAAATTGGAAAAATAATAACGGTAAGTATCCACGTGCATCTACATAGATCAAAAATATACTATTGTTGTTTCTGGTGAGTGAGTATGTGGGTTTGTGTGAATGCATGGTATTAGGGAAACTGTATGTAGGTGTGAGAGTTTTAGAGAGGGAATGGGAGAGAGAGAGGGGGTGAGAGACAGAAAAAGAGAGAGAGAGAGAGAGAGACAGAGACAGAGACAGAGACAGAGACCGAGACTGTGTCTGGTTTGTTCTTAGCCTGAACATTGACAACATAAACTTCACAGAGTGAAAAATTTATAAATAATGCTTGCAGAAACAAAAGTAACGAAATCTGTCAAGAACCGGAGCATAAATCCAAATTACAGCCCACAATGTGGTGGAATGACATTTAAAATAGCCCTAAACAACAGATTATAACATCATCATCCTCACCATGACAACCTGTTTCCCCGAGGATCTACTTTTCTATTTATCTTAACCTGGGAATTTTTAGAATAAGGACAGTCATGTAACAAATTTTTAAATTAATATGAGACAAAGATAAAGGTATGTTATCAGGCACTCGTAAGAAATAAAGAAGTAGAACACTAGACAACAGAAAAACAACAGACATGAGTGGCTTACTCAGGATTCGAACCCTGGACCTTCCGTGCGACAACCCCGCCTAGCTAAGCAAACGAATCACACTATCCTCCCTGCCATCTACGCATCACATAAAAATGATGCTTCGATGACAGGTCCTTCCGAGAGACTATTTAAGTAGTTGCTTTTTATCGCTGTCTTGTCGCTGCTGGACCGTTGAGAAGCAGTATATATTAGTGCATAATCAGTGTTTCCCACGATAGTTATTTTAGCTTGTTTTAGTACTCGTAGCTCAACATTGACATTGTTTGGAAATTGTTAAGAAGCCACTGAAATCTGGAATTCTGCCCATTTTTGCTGTATATAAGCCATCTCATTTTTCTTAGCTCTTGTCACTGACCCGCCTGTGAGTGTGCGTGAGTGTATGTATTCACACACACACAAACACACACACACACACATATATATATATATATATATATATATATATATATATATATATATATATATATATATATATATATATATATATATATATATATTGTGACGTACTTCTAGTTTGACATGTGAATTTCCCTGATTTGATGGATGATTAAAGGGACTTTAGCTTTTCATAACATTAGAACCCCTGAACATCAGTATTGTTGTAACTTTTCATCACCGAAGAGTAGCGGCTATGATCAAAGCAGTCAAAGACGATCCCCAGAACAGAGAAGCAGAAATTTAGCATCTCCGGGCGAACACTGAACCGTTCGCAAGACGGACACGAGCGGTCAGAAGAAAGCTTCTTGCAGACTTCGCACCTCTATGGCAACCGGCAGACTTGCCCGAAAGACTATGGAACGGGAGAGACGGATCGCTCAGCGCAGCGGATACGATCTGAGGAATCAGGAAACTCACCGCGAACGAGGCTAGTCTCGCAGAAATTTCACATCCTCGTGCGAGCAGCCTGAGACGAACGAAGATCGAAAGGCAGTCGGGCCATCGCGGTTAGCATGGCGGCTAAATAACTTCGACTTTCCCTGGGATCTGAAGAGGCTGAAATTTTCACACGACCCATTTAACTTGCATTCCTTTTAGATATATACAGAATCTGAAAAGGGCAACTTTATCATTCGTCCTGACAGAATTCTAAGATTCACTAGCATATAGTTAAATTCCTGCTAGATTTCATCTAAATTGTTGGCTATTGGAGTGAATTCTTTTTCTGTGCAGACGGTAATTTATACTTTAGCTTCGAGTGATCAGTGGTCTAGTTATTTCATTTTTTATTTCACTAGATTGTGGTGTAAATTTAAACTTATTAAATAAACCCATTTTCAAAGTTCTAGTGCAAAATATTGTTACATCTATAAGTTTATTTCCTAATACAAAAGCCGCGTAAATTAACTGTGCAGCCGATTAAGGGAATTATAACTTTAATACAGTTTAGTTCTGTAGAAATAGATGTGCTTTTAACTATTCACCCCACGGAGAGTTTTTTTCTTGATTTATTAATTAAAGACGCGAATGCAGAAAATAGTCTAACTGTAAATGTATCGCGCGTTAGATCTTAATATGATTTTATTGCATTTCATGTTTTATCTTCTATACAGAATTGATCTTTCGACCTTGCATCCCAGCAATTAATTAATTATACACTGGGTCCTGCCAACTCAGTTCGATTACTCCAGTGACTTATGAACATATTTGAAATTTAATCTTTGTGGCGATCCTGTTGGGATTCAGCTATCTGAAGTATACAGAAACAAAGCAAACCCAAAGACTGTTTTAAAATCCCAATTCATAAAGTCGTTTTATAGTTATCAAACTGGAAGAAGAACAGTTGCCAGTAGCAATATTTTACTCACTGCTCTATTTGTGAAGAAGAACATAGATTTCCCTGACACTGTCTGTCAAGCATAATCATTGGATTTTACCACCCCCTGAAGAACTTACCTCAGTGTTTTGTAGTTTGTGACATTACGGCAAAAGAAGGTTATCTCCACCAGCTGTGCCAATCTTAGAAACCGCACCATACCTCACACCTAGCCAAGTGCCTGTGCCATTCATTAGGAACTTTTATCTAACAAACCAACAGTAGCCTTTACGCTTCACCGTCTGGCGATTTTTGAGACTATTAGCTACCACCCCACCTCGTTAAATCTGGGGCCTGACACAGAAGAAAAAAAAAGACAATTTCCATTGTTCTACGGTATTAGCGTCTTCTTCTTCTTTGATCCTTAGCCGCCGACCGTCAAAGCAGTCAGTGGCCATCACGCCTAGTGGCGTCTTGTAGGGCAACAACAAATTGATTCCACTTTGCTCGGTCGGTGGCCATCCTTCGTACAGTGCGCCAACTCTGGTTCATTCTTTGCATCTCAGCCTCCACAGTCCGCCGCCAGGTTGTTTTTGGTCGGCCTCTCTTTCGTTTTCCTTTAGGGATCCAAAGCATAGCTGTTCTTGTGATGGCATCGGGGTCTCTTCTGAGGACATGACCAACCCAGCTCCAGCGTCTGCCAGCTATGATGGTGTGCATGTCCTCTTGCTTGCTACGATTAAGCAGATCTTGGTTAGTGATGGTATTTGGCCAAAAGATTCGGTAAATTTTTTCTTAGGCATGTTGTGTGAAAAGAGGACAATTTCGACATTTCCTTCACTGTAATTCTCCAGCATTCCGCACCATATAGAAGCACCGAAAGCACACAGCTCTGATATAATCTTAATTGTGTGCTTGTGCTGTATTGGGAGGACTTCCAGATGTTAATTAGGCTAAAGAAGGCTGTTCTTGCCTTATTCATTCTAACATTGATGTCTCTGCCTGCCCCGCCGTCTGGTGTTACTATGCTTCCTAGGTATGTGAAGGTATCTGTCTGTACCAGTTGCTGATTCCTTACTGATATGGGCTCACGGCTGCTCACATTGAGCGTCATGACCTCAGACTTCTTTAAATTGATATTCAAGCCCACCTGCTGGTTAAACTAATTAAGTCTATCCGTTTTTTCCTGGATGTGTTGATGTGAATGTTCTAGTAGTGCAATGTCATCTGCATATTCCAGATCTTCCAATGTAGAAAATGCCCAACACTACACGTAAAGTTGGCATAGAGGATTTTTACAATTGACACTATGCAGCTTGGAATTCCATAAGCCCTCAGTATTTTCCATAAACTGTCCCTATGTATGCTGTCGAAAGCCTTTTCAAAATCAACAAAATTAATGTAAAGCTGTCTTTGCCATTCTGAGCACTGCTCTATAATGTTCCTGAGAGTGAATATATGATCTACACATCTCCTGTTCTTTCTAAATCCTGCTTGTTCTTTCCTCAGTTTGTGGTCTACTGTCTTTGAAATTCTCTGTATAATTATCCTACCTAGTATTTTGCTGGGAACTGAGAGAAGAGTGATTCTTCTCCAATTATTGCAGTCTGCAAGATCTCCCTTCTTGGGCAATTTGACAATTATTCATTTGTTCCACTCTGATGGTGTTGTCCCCGTTTTCCAGACTTGTGCAAATAGTGGTTCTAATTGTTCTGCTGCTAGCTCAGGGTCTGTATTAAATAGCTCTGCATTTAAGTTATCATGGCCCGGAGCTTTGCCGTTCTTTAACCCTTCGATTGCTGTGATGATTTCTTCTTTGCGTGGAATGTCTGTATTCACATCTGGATCGTTTTCCGCTTCAGGAACATTCAATTGTGTCTCTGGTGGTTCCTTGTTCAGAGTTTCTCTGAAGTGCTCTTCCCATCTTGTTTCCTGTCCCTCTGCTGTCGTGATGAGATTACCTTGCTTATCTCTTACTAATGTAATATTGTTTGCACCTCGTTTTCCGCTGATGAATTTAGTTATTTTGTATACTGTGCTTTGTTTATTTCTCAGTGCTGCTTCCTCTGCCTGTTTTGCAAGATCGTCTAGGAAATTCCTTTTGTTGGCTCCGGTTTGGCGTTTAACTTCCTTGTCCAGCTGACTGTACTGTTCGCTATATAGTTGCTTTAACCTGGGGGGACTTCTGATTTCTTTCTTTTCATTTCCTTTCTCATCGTTATGGTGTTTAATGTTTCTGGTGTTATCCAGTCTTGCTTCTTCCTTTCCTGGAATCCCAAGCATGATTTGCTGCTTTCTTTGTATATTGTTGAAATGGTGTTGAAATTCTGGTCTATATCATCAGTCAATGTCTTTTCATGACTTTTGGCAAATTGATATCGTTTCTTTATGTCGGCCGCAAAAGCTTTTCTGGTAAGGGAGTCCTTCAATTTGCTGATGTCAAACCTTTTCTGTGTAGTTACAGTTGGTGCAGCCCCTCTTAGTTTCACTTTCAGTTTTGCTACTACTAAATGGTGATCACTTCCCACATCTGCACCTCTTCTTACCTTCACATCTTGTAATGCATGTCTCCATCTACCGTTAACCATGATGTGGTCTATCTGGTTTCTGTCCCGACCATTTGGTGATTCCCATGTTAATTTTTGAATTTCTTTATGTGGGAAGAGTGTTCCTCCAATGACCAAGTTGTTAATGCTACAGAAACTTATTAGCTTATCCCCATTTTCGTTTGCTGTTCCGCTGCCGCATTTCCCCATTATTCTTTCATTATATGTATTGTGTGTACCAACTTTCGCTTTGAGGTCTCCCATTACTATAACAAGATCATATCTAGGTGTGTCTTCCATTTCTTTCTGCAGTTGTTAATAGAATTCACCCTTGACCTCCTCATCGCTATCATTCGTTGGTGCGTAGCATTGTTATATTGTAGTGGTGGTGAATCTCCCTCTCAATCTTAATCTTATCAGTCTGTTGTTGATGGGTTTCCATTCCAGTAATGTCCTTTCTATTCCTTTCTGTAGAATAATGGCTACGCCTTCATTGTGCTGTCCATCCTCTCTTCCAGAGTAAAGTACTGTTTCTCCTGTTGCTGTTTTAACTTTTCCTGCCCCTGTCCATCTGCTCTCGCTTATCCCTAGAATGTGTAACCTATAGTTTCTCATTTCTGCCGTGACCTGTCTTAGTTTACCTGTCTCGTACATTGTCCTGACATTCCAAAAACCTGTTCTTGTATCCTGTTTTGCGGTCAGGACATCCGTTTTCATGTCAGTGGCTTCCTTTCGGCTTTCACCACTGACAGTCATACGAGCCACAGACTCCGAATGTCCATCCCGCAGCAAAGTTTGTTCATTTATTGTTGTTTCCGTAACTTCATTGTGTTTTTTTACACAGACAGGGGTGTCAGCCCTATGCTAAAACCCCCAACCTGGAGGACCAGGGTACCAGCTTTTGTCTGACCCCTACCCACACAGACCAGTCCATCTTGGTTGAACCTACCAGGACTAAAACTCCCACTGGCATAGCTCTGGGGATTGTCAGGGTACGCAAGCTGCCATACCGCTACAAGGTATAGGTACCATTGATGGCAGACGGTATTAGCTGCAGTTGTAAAATTCCTAAAGTGCCAGAATTCACAACTTGGTAAGTCTGTGTGTGTGACTGTGTGAGCTGGCCAGCCCAAGCGTGTTTTTGAATGACAGGAGATTTAATCTTTTTTACCCTTATAATTAGTTCGTCCTAGTATTAGGGGTATTGTATTCATTGTACGAGATTTCACCTAACGGGATTGTTTAACTGTGTTCATTCCCCCTTCCGTAAAGTTTTGTTGAATAAAGGGAAACATTTGAGAACCCTAGCTTTTCCTCTACCCCCTTATCACTGGAACCCCTTGCCTCAGAATAATAAATTTACCATTGGGTTAAATTGCCTATCTCTAATCATCATCACCCCCCCCTTTCTCGTCTTTGGGACCGGGTCTTTTCTGTTAGTAAATACAAGCGGGAAAAGGTGTATTGGATACTTCTCCTCAAAAACCCCTCCCCCCCTCCCCCTTGTCATATTTGTATTCTCTGACCTTTGATTTCTGACTGTAAATTGATAAATATTTGTGACTTGATTTTATGATAATAAAAGTATTAAAAATTTTATTAGCATTTTGTGTCGGCTGGCCCAAATCAAACGTTCCTCATATTTGTTATCGTAGCCTGTATTCACGTACGTTGTGTGTCAGAATCACCAAATCGGTGTGTGCGCCTGAGTGACTGGAACTGACAAACAATTGTTTGTTCAGAAGGGTGGTAGGAGTAGTTTTGAGAGACAAATATTGTCGTAATAAGAGACTGTCCATACTCTTCCCAGCACTTGTGAATCTACTACCTCACTTTCCTAAATCCTTATTCTCACAAAGCCTTTACTATCATTCTACATTCTAAAGGGACCAATATCCATCAGAACTCTCTCAGATAAAATTACGACAATAAATGGTTAGCTCGTCCCGGATTCTGAGCCTAGTTTAAATAGAGTGTGGTTGATTGTCTTTGTGAAGTAGGGTATAATCTTAAAAAAAAGTAATTACTTCCCCTAGACAAAGCCTTTTAGTATTTTTGGCCGACCACACAATAATTATTACAGGTTTGTTCTTTCCACAGGAGCAGGAAGTTAGTGATAATAAAATATTTGTCACCTTTGTATTCTCTGGCAGAGGAAATTGTAATTTATGTTATATAATTGCTGGGATCGCGTGATTGGTTAATAATCACATAGGTTCGTTTGAAGTTAGAGAGTTGAGCTTAGCGAAAGACCGGTTGTTCTGATTCTTTAAATCCAGTTAACAACGTTTCATCTCATAATTGACTTCAGAAGGGCGGAGTTCTGTTAGTGGAGTATTAACATTTTCTGGAAATTTTTTTTTTCAAATTGCTTTTCATAAATTTTTCTCTACTTTTAGTAAAAGCAAATTCTTTCCAGTGTAACTTACCATTTTAGTGGTATTAGTCGCTTGCATTTAGAGCCTTAATTGCCAGAAAACAGCAAGCGATAAGTTAACACATTATAAGGTAGGAGGTAACTCAAGTAAATTTTTACTTTGATTTTTCTCGTAGCGGTTCCGAGTTTCTTCCCCTTCTTGTTTCTTCTTACTAGTTCTCTAGTCATACTATATCTTATTCTTTGACAATGGCAGAGAGGATAAAGATGAGGTCCATCTTGAGGCTGGAAGCGAAAGAGGCAGGATTAGACGCAGAAGCTGCAAACGCGTTTGTCAACCAGGAACTGGAAATATATGACGCGGAGCAAAAGAGAGCAGAAGCTGAGAGGAAGGAAGAGAAGGAAAGAGCAGAAGCTGAGAGGAAGGAAGAGAAGGAAAGAGCAGAAGCTAAGAGGAAGGAAGAGAAGGAAAGAGCAGAAGCTGAGAGGAAGGAAGAGAAAGCGAGAGCAGAGAGGAGAGAATCACAGGAGAGGGCAGACAGGAAAGAAGCGGAAGAATGCCTATTGGAAATGAAGAAAATTGAGGCAGAGATAGAAGCTCGCAGGGAAAGAGAGAGAGAGAGGAAAAGACAGCACGAACTGGCGCTTAAGGCTTTAGAGAGTCGGGGCGCTTCTACTTCGAATAACGGAGAGCCGTCTTCGCCCCAGTCTCAGTCAATGGATCTCTCTAGCACTCAATCTGCCCAACTAACGGCGATGTCTTTTGCTTTAGAATCTTTTCCTAGCCCTAACGAAAAAATTGACAGCTATCTAGAAAACTTCGAGAGGCTCGCCAATCTGTATGGGTTAGAGAGTTCCCGCTGGGCACTTAAATTCTCAACGTCACTGGAAGGCAATGCTTATGACGTATACACAAAGCTGGGACCGAACCAACATGATTACGACATGCTGAAGAAGGCTTTGCTAGAGCGGTTTGAGATGACAGCCCGCAAATTTCTGCAAATGTTCAGAAACAGCCGGAAAGAGAGCACGGAAACTTTTCCGCAGTTCTCTTCACGTCTCACGGGTTATCTGACAAAGTACATAGAATTATCTGAATTACCTCTTTCATATGAGGGACTTCTAGAAATTGTTCTTGTTGAACAGATAAAATCCACTTTGTCGAATGACACCCGTAGATTTTTGGCTGAACAGGGGGCAGTCAGGAATGAGGACATCCTCAATAAGGCCGAACGCTATAGCAATGCAATGGCCGAACTTCCCAGCACTAAACGTAAACCCACAGATGAGCCATCTCGAAAACAAAATCTAGAGCAGTCATCCTATTCTTCCAATCCTTCTCAACCTTATAACCAATGAGATCATAATAACCAGAGACCTCCCCAGGAAAAATCGAAATTCGACAAAACCCGATACCCCCAAAATAATACTTCTGATCAACCCACCAAGCCTACGTGGCAGCGCGGCCACCAAGGTCAAGGTAAAGGGAAGACCCCTACACCAGGAACGTCTGATCAGGGCAAACAAACCTGTCCTAACCGCATCGGATGTTTGCATACAGCCTCGAAAGGTAGAGTCAATGTCAGTGATTCTCAACCTGAGGGGGACCGACTCTCAACGCGAGGAACCGTACTTTTGAATGGTACCTCTACTACTTGTCTTTTTGACACTGGACTAAGCTTTAGTTGTATTGTCGCTAGGCACCTAGTCAAACCAGGTCAGGGGACAGAGGAAACCGTCAAACTTAGTGGAGTTTTTAAGAGTGATACACCCAGGACGCTTCCTATCGCACTGGTAGAAATGCACTCTGATTTTGTCAGAGTTGTTATTAAAGCGGCCATTATGGATGATCCTATCTACCCAGTTATCCTGGGATGTAGATATGTGTTTATTGGGAGACCAAAGGAGCCGATTGTGGCAGCGGTAACCACAAGAGGACAAGGCAAGAAGGAGAGGGAGCCTGCGCCAAATTTGTTGCCGAATGAACTGAAGGAGGCGCAACAAAAGGACCCTACTCTGGAGATCTGCTTTAGAAAACTGCCCATGGCTAAGGACCCCAGACACAACGGAGACATCTTTTCTAAGGATGGCGTATTGTATCGTAGAACGGGCAACCCGGACACGGGGAATAACCAGCTCCTAGTACCGACGAAGTACAGAAGCCAGATCTTAGAAATAGGGCACTCTCTTCCCTTTAGCGGACATATGGGACAAAACGCCATTATTCAGCGAATAAAAACCCACTATTGGTGGCCAAGAATGAATTCTGACATTATCAGGTATGTGAATTCCTGCGCCCAGTGCCAACGGGTAGCACCCAAGCACTTGACACCCCCCGTACCCATGGGGCAAATGGCAATTGTGGGGACTCCATTTGAACGGGTTGCTGTCGACATCATTGGACCCCTGGAAAGGACCAAAAGAAAGAACAGGTTCATCCTGACCTTAGTCGACACTTGCACAATGTGGGCCGAAGCTGTACCGCTAACATGCACAGATTCCAAGCATGTCGCAGAAGCCCTCGTGCAAATCTTTACACGGTTGGGATTCCCTCAACAAGTTTTGACGGACAATGGATCCCAATTCCGTAGCCTGTTAATGGAGAAGATCTTTAAGATCTTGAGGGCCAAACATATCCACACAAGTCCCTACCATCCGGCGGAAATGGGCTCGTGGAACGTTTTAATGGCAGCCTCACCACCATGTTACGTAAGCTGGGTCAGGAGAAACCGGAAGACTGGGACCTA
Organism: Oreohelix idahoensis; assembly: GCA_024509875.1. NCBI lineage: Eukaryota > Metazoa > Mollusca > Gastropoda > Stylommatophora > Oreohelicidae > Oreohelix > Oreohelix idahoensis. The sequence continues at coordinate 169,625 of JAMPIV010008403.1, forward strand.
TATATATCGGCTGGCTTATTCGCCTACCGTCTCACGTACTAATTACAAGATCTCCATTAAAGGAAAAGAGAAGGTCTTCCACATAAATCTGCTTAAGAAATATCTGGAAAGACCAGTGCCATCCTCCGAGCATCTCCTGGCTGTCGCCATAGCAACGGAAGACGAGGAAGATGATGATGGCTGCATGGAGTATCCACTGCAACCCACAGAATCCTTTAAATATGTCAAGTTCGGCGACAATCTCTCAATAGACCAACAAACAGAAACCAGGGGGCTACTAAAGCAGTACAGTGCAGTCTTAACGGATGTACCTAGTCGAACAAATCTCATCGAATTTGACATGAAATTAACAAACGAGACCCCTGTTCGAACCAGAGTGTACCCCATTCCGTACGCCAAAGCTGATGCACTTTGCGGAGAAATAGACAAGCTGCGTCAGGCAGGAATTATCAGCGAGTCTACATCTCCTTACAGTTCGAGTGTAGTGCTGTTGCAGAAGCCCAATAAGGAAGTTCGGCTGTGTATTGATTACCGGTTGCTAAACGCTGTAACGGAATTCCAGCCCGAACGACTCCAAACTGTTTCTGAGTTTTTCACCAAGCTCAGCAAGGCAACAATTTTCTCCAAGATTGACCTCAGTAAAGGTTACTATCAAATACCAGTCAACGAGGAAGTTAAATCTTTGCTAGCTTTCAGCACTAGTGAAGGACATTACACATTTAATGTTATGCCGTTCGGATTACATAACGCACTAGGAGTGTTTACCAGGATGATGAGAAAGCTTTTAGAACCTTTGCAAAGTCCCCATATCCATAATTTCATGGATGACATCTTAATTGCATCGGAAACCTACGAAGAACATATTGCTACAGTTGCTATGCTTCTCAGGAGACTACAGAAAACTGGTCTCACAGCCAGACCTAGCAAATGTCTCATCTGGTTTGAAAAGCTAGACTTCCTGGGGCATACTATTTCTCACGGTTGTAGTTGGCCTATTCAGAAGAACGTGGAGAAAATAGCTGCAGCTAAAAGGTCCCAAACGAAGAAAGACGTGCGTTCCTTCCTATCACTATGTGCATATTATCAGAAATACATCGAGAACTTCAATGGACTGACAGCATCTCTGACTGACCTCACCAAGAAAGGTTGTCCTGATAAGGTCATGTGGGATCAAAAGTGCGAACACGCGTACAGCACTTTAAAAGGACAGCTGTCTGCCTACCCCATCCTAAGGTTACCTGACCTTAAGAAGCCTTTCGTACTGAGAGTTGACGCGTCAGGTCAGGGCATCGGGTCAACATTGTTGCAAGCCGAGGACAGTGACCCGAATATGCTATTCCCAGTAGCTTACGGCAGTCGGAAACTGAACAAGGCTGAACGCAACTACAGTGTCGTTGAAAGAAAATGTCTCGCTCTGATTCATGGCATCAGACGTCATCATAAGTTCCTGTATGGTACTTCTTTCACAGTACAAACCGACCACGCTCCATTAGCTTTCCTTGGTGCCAATAAGGAATTCAACGCAAGGATTTTGCGCTGGGCCTTATTATTGAGCGTTTATTCCTTCAAAGTGGAATATATTCCAGGAAAACAGAAGGTCGGAGCTGACTTCTTGAGTAGAAACTGGTCTACAGAGGAAGAAGAGAAAACTGAAGATACCACTCATCCTAAAGTCACCAATCAGGTCACCTCCATTGTCAAGAAGGAAACATGAAAAATGGTTTCATGTCTAAAAGTGGGGACGATTGTGACGTACGTCTAGTTTGACAAGTGAATTTTCCCTGATTTGATGGATGATTAAAGGGACTTTAGCTTTTCATAACATTAGAACCCCTGAACATCAGTATTGTTGTAACTTTTCATCAACGAAGAGTAGCGGCTATGATCAAAGCAGTCAAAGACGATCCCCAGAACAGAGAAGCAGAAATTTAGCATCTCCGTGCGAACACTGAACCGTTCGCTAGACGGACACGAGCGGTCAGAAGAAAGCTTCTTGCAGACTTCGCACCTCTATGGCAACCGGCAGACTTGCCCGAAAGACTATGGAACGGGAGAGACGGATCGCTCAGCGTAGCGGATACGATCTGAGGAATCAGGAAACTCACCACGAACGAGGCTAGTCTCGCAGAAATTTCACATCCTCGTGCGAGCAGCCTGAGACGAACGAAGATCGGAAGCCAGTCGGGCCATTGCAGTTAGCATGGCGGCTAAATAACTTCGACTTTCCCTGGGATCTGAAGAGGCGCGAAATTTTCACACGACCCATTTAACTTGCATTCCTTTTAGATATATACAGAATCTGAAAAGGGCAACTTTATCATTCGTCATGACAGAATTCTAAGATTCACTAGCATATAGTTAAATTCCTGCTAGATTTCATCTAAATTGTTGGCTATTGGAGTGAATTCTTTTTCTGTGTAGACGGTAATTTATACTTTAGCTTCGAGTGATCAGTGGTCTAGTTATTTCATTTTTATTTCACTGGATTGTGGTGTAAATTTAAACTTATTAAATAAACCCATTTTCAAAGTTCTAGTGCAAAATGTCCTTTTTAGGATAGTCAGGATCCTATTTGGTTCTCCTCTCTTTATCTAGCTCATGTATGGCTCCTCGAATACCGCTTGTGTACGGCGGTGGCCACATTCCGGGCAACAGTCTTGGCTGACTGGCTAAACTACATGGGTGGAGTAGAAGCAATCTTACTCAAGGGAATGTCCATCCCTAGTACACAAAGACTGAGACGGTGAGTGAGGCGGAGGAATCTGAGAAGATCAACGGCTCGCAAAGCGAAACAGCAAAGTGTGTGGCGCACTAGAGGCATGTCGGACATAGAAAAAGACAATGGCTAGCCACCGTGGAATAGATTGGGGCCTTACCACGTACTTCCTACAGAACGTAATGGGATCACAACAAGAAGATAAGAACCGATATGTAGAGAACTCTCTGTCCCCTGGGGAAGAATCTACTGTACAAATTAACAGGGAAGAGGCAACTACTCTAATGAGTAAGGAAGTACATAATGACGAGTGTTCCTTAAATTCTGTTGAAAGGGAGCATTCTGAGAAAGACCACCTAAAAACTAGTAGGAGAAGCCTAAAAATAGGAACATGGAATGTTAGAACTCTAAACGGAGAAGGAAAGCTTGACAATCTTATATTAGAGGCAACAGACATGAAACTCGATATACTGGGAGTTGCAGAGGCAAGACTTTTGGATACAGGCTACATAACAAGAGACCAGTACACGCTTATACACTCAGGAGGAGAAAAACATGAAAGAGGGGTAGGAATGTTGATAAAGAAGGATTCATTGCAAACTGTTTTGTAATTCTATAAAGTTTCTTCATTGACATCTCGCCCTTAAATTGCAATATTACTTCACGTGGTGTTGGACTTATCTCTTGGGCTGCTAGGCAGCAATGTCCCTGACAAGAGTTAATAGGGTTGCACACGATGATGAAAATCGTCACTGATGTTCCTCATACACTAGAGTTAACAGTGAATATGAGTGGTCCCACTGCACTGTTTCTTTACAATTAGACAGGATAACACTAGGAGTTTCTACTTCTGAGTTCATTGATGTAGATCGAGTTTGATCTTATGTTATGTTTTTAAGAAAATGATGAGTTAAATCCGTTTCCCGAATGAAACTGGACAGATGCGTATCTTGATTGTCTTTTGATTTAATCTGCATCTCCGCACCTTCCTGTCTCCAGTTCATGTATTGTTTATCAATTGTGTTGTTGGCTTCTTTCCATAATCAAACTGTTCATGCACACTGTCATTTGCACACTTTTCTATTTTCGGGAGAGTACAAATAAGGGAAACAACACAATTATTGTCTAACTTTCAACCACAGTTGCACCCCTTAGCTGTGGTTGAAAGTTAATGTACTCTCTCGAAAATAGAAAAGTGCGCAAATGACGGTGTGCATGATGTGACCGACCGACGTACTTAAGGCGGCAGTTATGGTATTCGATATGTAAGAAAAGAAATGTACTGAGTCAGAATGTGGATGTTGCACCAGTTATCACTATCGATAACTATGAATTGACAGTGGTGCACAACTTCACATACCTGGGGTCTACCATCAACGACAAATTCTCTCTGGACACATAAATTGTTTGCCGCATTGGCAAAGCTGCTGCTACCTGTGCCCGCCACACAACGCGTGTATGGGGAAACTCCAAATTCACAATGAAGACCAAAGCTGTTGTATATAACGCCTGCGTCACCAGCACACTTCTATATGGCAGCGAGACATCGACAACCTATGCTAAGCAAGAAAGAAGGCTCAATACCTTCCAGCTACAGTGTCTGCGCACTATCCTTGGTATTTCATGGACGGATAAAGTGTCACGTGCTGGCCTTCAAAGCATGTATACACTGCTTAGACACCGCAGACTACGCTGGAGGGCACTGGACATAGATCCAGCAACCTGGGAGAATGAAGCTACTGATCGCACCAAGTATTTATATATATAAAGTTCATTTACTGTCTATTCACTACACATATAATGTACATAATTCTAGCGTCAAGCATGCTTATGTATGGCAGCGAGACAGGGACAACCTGTGCTATGCAAGAGAGAAGGCTCAATGCCTTCCATCTAAGGTGTCTACCCCTCATTCTTGGTATTTTATGGAAGGACAAAGTTACAAATGTCGAGGTGTTGTAATGTGCTGTCCTTCAAAGCATGTATGCACTGTGTCCACCGCATGGAAGATGGTCGCATCCCCAAAGATATTTTCTACGAACAACTGGCAGATGGCAACAGAACACTCGAGCTGCCGCAATCGAGGTTCAAAGATATGTGCAAGAGACACATGAAGTTGTCGATCGCTCCATGTGGCACCTACAGCGCCACCTCAGATTCGGCGAAAAGACGCTCTCACAACAAGCAGACACGAAAGAAACACGCCGAAAGGAACAACAGCGAAAAAAGAAAAGAGCTGTGACTTCAGGGGCGCACTCACATAGTCAGTTATGATTGAAAGGGAGCTACTAACTTTACGCTTCCTTTCATTTGACTGGTTTTTTTTTTAACTTTCATCACTCAAGTTAGTTGTTTGTAGCTTCTGAATGTTGCTCTACTCGAGGGGGAGGGGGCTGGGGGAATGAGCTGCTTGTCATTACGGACAGAGCTTTTCCCTGTGTGAGAAGGGAGTTTACTCCAAATCCGCCATTTGATTGCAGTGTTAGAACTATAATGCATTCTACCTGTTTAGTACTTTTCTTATTCTTCGCTTTCCATAATTTACATTTCTACAACAATACTGGTACATGGATATTCGAGGATTTGTATCTTTTCAAATTCTTACTAACTTAGTCGTTCATATTCTACCATGGGATCTAGAGGTGAGATAGAGAGAGCGCCATACAATCCTGTCGACTGCCTGTTACGTGTGGTTATCTTCTTGTAGTTAGGTTTGGGTGAGAATAGTCCCAAACGTACATGCATCATACTGATAACACGAATGGAGACGGGTATGGTCGTTACAGGACATCACTGGCCGAAGAACACAAGTCGTCGGTTAGAGGGTCCACAAATAATCTTCAATATTTATTTTATTTCAGGAACAACATCATCATGGTCAAGGCATTTATATAAGGTATACATCGTAGTTAATCTTTCATCTGTCTCGTCTCAATCATTCAGTTCTGGCCGCTGTACTAGAGGTGAATACAAACGATGACCACCCAAGTAATGTGGACCAGACGACGTGAATGTAAAAATACTTGAATTATACCTTCATCAATAGGTGGAACTTCTTGATAGGTTCTGAATCATCTTATATAACATAGTGGCGGCCTTCGAAGTCAATATGTCACTTAAATAAATCTCTTTCTCCACAATACTTGGAGCTTGAATAAAACACGTCTTACTATGAAGACTTGAAGTAACGAAAGGCCACGAATATTAGCCGTTACCATTAATTAGTGCAAAACGCGTTACGTCATTAACAACTGGAGACGTATTTAATATGTAGCGTTCAATATAAGTTAAAACCCGTGCAAAAACATGAGAGACATATTACCGCAAAATAAATGGCAATAGCCTATGTGTGGCAACGAAACAACATACATTAATATTCGTTCTTTACTGGACTGGTTTCAATCTAGTTCTCGGTCCTTCAGAGTCTGCCTAATCTTCCCAGCAAACTCTGGATCGTCCTGGAGGTCTAGATCTGTGGCTTTTGTTTTCCCATCTTTGTCGTGGCAGCCGATCTTCTTCCATTCCACAGACCTGCCCAAAACATCGTAATTGGGACTGCTCCGAGTCCTCAGGGGTTTGAGGCAAATAGGTTTTCCCAGTACTGACATTTCTGTGCGTGCGATAAGCCGAAATTAAGTCCACATTTCAGATGTTCACTAAATACTGTGGCTGTCTCATCCGGGACCCGAAAGGGGAACAAAAACATAGTAACAGCAAGCCTGCCAAGCATGTCAAAGAAGGTGGAATGGGCATGTATGGGGCCAGCTATCCCATAATATAGAAACATTAAACCACAAACAAATTAAATAAATATATATTCAAATTCACTAAACACTTCAGCGAGAATATGGTGAAGTTTTGCTCATAATAAATTATGTTCATTTTGCTGGTAAAATTCTCCTCCACTAGTGTTTTCCCTGCATACTTCATCTCTATTAGTGTTATCACCGCACTTTGATGACTTTCAAAGAGCTAGACGAATGTTCTCCTTGAATACCTAGTTCTGTATTTGTATCTATAATCACCATCATCATTATCGCTCTCATGTAGAGCTTAGAACCACTATTGCAGCTGGTCCTTCTTGCAGGAAGCCTGCTCTAAAACGTGAATGCCCTCTTTCAGCAGTGATTTTTGTAGCAATATGTTTTGTATGATGATGTTACTTGTGGCTATAATGGCTGTCAAATATATTCTGAGTGGGCAGTCATGTATGTGGTGGTTTAACACAGTAAAGAACGAAATATTTCATGATTCATTAACGACGCTAGCTTAATAATACATACCATTGCATGTGTAATAGATGTCTGGATTATCGTAGAAAGGCGAGCAGCTAGGTTCCCCTGATGGATGAAATAATGTTATCATAATGATGATATTCACATTATTAACAGTATAACTATTCTTTCGCGATTTTAATTGTCACTATCAGAAGCTACACCCTTATCCTGCACACGATTATCAAGATTGTGAAATGTCTGCACTACCGACAGAGCCGAACTTAAGACCCCCATTGACCCAATTCAGGGACCTCTATCTCTAAAATCATATCTGATTCATTGACCGATCATACAGGACCTACCCTAAATCGGTACGATAAGTTCTTATACCTTTTTTTTTTTTAACCAGCGGCACTTGGGCTTTCAGCACTTCGGCCCAATGACATGTCATTGTGAGGCTGGGGAGCCTGTGGACTTTACTTCCAACCCGGTCAGGAGCTTCGCTCCTTCCTATCCACAGAGGGTTTAACTCTATAGCCGTTCAGGTTATTCAGTCAATATCCCGGTCAATGACACTGCTTCAATTGTTCACGCCCGGGCTTGAACCTTGAACACCTGATCGCCAGCGCAATGCGGTAACCATCAAACCAGCGCGGCTCCCCTTACACCTTTTAACCTATCCTAGCGTCCCTCCTCCTCTTCTCGCCCACTCTTTCTCACTTGTAAGGGCGAACCCTATGCCAGCGTGTGCTGTGAATATCTGCATAGCAGCCCCTGACACTGATTAGGTTTGAGTTATCACAGCGTGGCTCAAGCTTCACGTTGATAATAACGTTTTAGAGTTTTTGAAAAATAACCTGTACATATTTACAGCGCAGGTGAGGCCCGAGCTGTTTGACATTGTGAGGCTCCCTCTGTGTTAGTGAAAAGGGTTTAAAAGTACATTAATCTTGCATTCTTGGCTGAGGTAACCCGGGGAGATGACCTGGGCCATATGACCTTGATGGTCCCCTCTAAGTAGCTAATCTGGCAAGACGCAAACAGCTGCTACCTCACCATCATGAACTCTTAATCACATCTCTGCATGAGTTCATATTGTGCTGTTAGTAGTTGTGTCTAGTATTTGTCTGATGTCTGCGTTATTCTCAGTTTCTGGTGTATGTTGGGGTCTTCCCTAATTGTCTTCCAGACCAAGAACAATACGCTCATGCCTAAAAATGGCCGTCTTAATGTTTGTAATGTTCAGCTCCACCCTCCTTGTTCTCACTATTCCTGATAATGAGCATCTTCTCTTTCGCTCCTTATAGAGCATGGGTCAATCACTGTAGATGGTCAACTTAAGGAAGCCAACGCCAAATTACATGCTATCACTGCGGCGGTTTCTGCTGCAATGTGATTTAACTGACAACGTTGCCAGTGCCATGAACGACCGCAAATTATACTGTTCAAAAAAAGAAACGCAACATTTTTGGTGTTACTTTTATAAAAGATATTCGCTGATTGGACACCAGTCAACCTATCGACTATGTCCACCTGGTCATTAACTTCTCGTGGTTACCTGAATTGTACTCACCTCATGATTCGTGAGGACATGAAAGAGGTCAAGGTCAAAACAATATTTTTGACAATAACTCGTGACAGGTTCATGAGAATCCCGTGAAACTTACTGAACACAAAACTCTCTGACCATATTATTGAATGCCTATAAAAGATTGACGCTCCTCGAATAAATTCAGTTGAAAATTCAATGCGCATATATGGCTCATCTCACTACAGAAGAACGACTCATCATCATTGGACGTTTACAGACTGGACAGTCACAAAGTGTAGTGGCCAGACAATTTAATGTGGTTAGAAGCACCGTTAGTCGCATTTGGATGCGATTTCAAGAAACTCGCTCAGTGGCAGACCGGCCGCGCAGTGGAAGACCCAGAGTCACAACTCCTGCCGAAGACCGCTTCATACAGCTGCCTCTCCTCAGGAATCGACTTGCATCTGCATCCTCCACAGTCCAGTCAATGTCAGCAGCTCGTCGAATTTCAGATCAAACGGTCAGGAACCGGCTGCACGACTCTGGTCTTTGGGCTAGAAGACCCTACAGAGGTCCTGTTCTTACGGACCGGCATCGCCAGAACCGACTGCAGTGGGCGAACCAGCATCGTCAATGGACCACTGGGAATGACTGGAGACGGGTTTGGTTTAGTGATGAATCATTTTTTGTGCTCCAGCGACACTATAGACGGAGAAGAGTTTACCGCAGAGTCCTTGAGCGCTACGCCCAGAACAGCGTTGATGAGGCTGCTCCACATGGTGGTGGAGGTGTACTGATGTGGGGGACGATCAACTTCGTGGGAAGAAGTGACCTGGTGCAAATTGAAGGACGCTTGAATGCCCAACGATACGTCGCTGAAATTCTTCGCCCTCACGTCCTTCCACTTCTGGCTGCACGAGGGTCGATTTTTCAGCAGGATAATGCTCGACCTCATGTGGCACAACTCACCACCCAGTTCCTCGCTGACAACAACGTCCAGACCATTCCGTGGCCAGCCATGTCATCATACATGAACCCCATAGAACACTTATGGGATGAGCTCGACAGACGACTCCGCCAGCGAGACGTGGCTCCAGCCAATCTCCGACAGTTCTCTCTTGCACTGCGGGAAGAGTGGGCAGCCATCACACAACAACAGATCCAACGGCTAATCAGATCCATGTCAAGGAGATGTCATTCTCTGATAGAGGCCAGAGGAGGCCATACACCTTACTGAAACGGAGGCCTCAGTCGCAAAGAATAAAAGTCCAAACCAAATTTAATGAACATCATTTCGTTGTTAAAGTCTGAAAGTTTCTTCATGCCAAGATTGAAACATTAACTCCGTAAAATAAAATTTTGGTACAAGTTTGAAATTTGGTGTCCCTTACCACTGCAATAATGTTGCGTTTCTTTTTTTGAACAGTATATTAGTTTCTTACGCGCTACAGAGCGGCAGATTGACAGAGTGGCCCGAGCGCTGGTCTCTCGCGGCAAACAGGCCGGGTTTGAATCACGGTACCGACACGATCCAGTTTACCCAGCTGTAAATGAGTACCTAACTCTGCTCTTTGAGTTAAGGAAGGAAAAATCCGCGAAGTAGGGAACTGGTCACACCATCTCTCGATGCTGGGACCTAGTATGGTCAATCTCTGACACTTCACTCGCCTACGGCAGTACTTAATATAGGGACTAACCTTTTACGCGATACATGAGAAAGTAGTGTCCTTTCTTGTCCTTACCACCCGCGTTCCTGCTATACGGTTATTATGTATGCACAATATTATTTAGGCATTTGTGAAAAGTGTACCCACATATTTTAAGGATCTGACACTGACATCTTTAATCAGAAGTCATGACACTGATCTTACACAAAGCTTAGATCATTGACGTCACTATATGAGCAATACAGAAAGGATGTCAGACAGGAAAGGTTCACGAATTTTACGTTTGTTTGTTTGCGAGACATACAACGTACCTCAGTATGTCGCGGGTTTGGTGACGACAGTAACTACGTTTGTTTATCAACGTATTTTAGGCAACAAAGATTTATCAATGGGAGTATGAAAGAGAGCGTTTTGTTAATGTTAAATATGATCAGTCCTCGTATGTAGAAGTGAATCACGGACGATTAGTAGACAATCAGGAAAATCACTGGAAATTACAGAGATGTGTGACGAAATGTCTGTCCCTGTCCTTTTGTGTGATCTCTCACACCTTCGGCCCTCCGGCAGTAAACTTCTTTTCTTCATATTTCTTCATTATTCATTTGTTATTTGGAATTTCATTTTGCCCTTTCATACATTTTACTCTTTAAGCTGGACATAGCATGGGGAAAGTCTCTAACACGCCACTCCACTATGGCAGTATTTGCTACGGGAGTAATTCTCATCTTATTGTGTTGCATTCACGCTTCACGAAGACGTGTTAAGTTACGCCAGGTTATTAGGCGGTCAGCGACAATATTTTATCGCATAATCTGTCTGATTAGCGACGGTGCTTGTTTATCCAAGCTTGTGTTGGGCAGGAGTGCTGAATAGAACCAGATCTGTTTGTCTGGCGAAACACATGTGACTAGCGACCATCGCTGAGTCATTACGCCAGAAAAACACGGTCACAATATTGTTATGGGAAGAGGTGCGGCCGGAAGTCTTATGTAACGATATGACATCACTGTTCTAAGAGGCCACGCGTGTATATTTAATTTAATATTTTTTCAAATACGCGTGGGATGAATAATGATAAACAAACCGACCCCTCTTGTGCTAGTGATCGATTGGTTCGCCAGAATCTACAATGAATTTGATTGGAACATTCAGTGGAAACCCAGCTGGATTTGAACTGGAAACTGTACAATATAATGTGGGGAAATCCCAGACACAGAACACACACAGAGATATCTCATTGCACAGCAAACAACTCCCAATAAGCCAGTGAGATATTGGATATAGTTTTCCATACTTATAAGTGACAGTTCAATGCATTTTGACAACTCTGAAAACTTAAGAGTAAACCCGGACATTTAAATACAAGACTGAAAACTTAAGGGGCCAGGACTTTAATATAACAAGACTGGAAACCTAGGATTCCGATTCACCAGTCATAAGAGGACTTTAACTCAAGTTTTCCTAGGTAGTGATTTCGCAGAGACACTCGTCGTCAGAGGAATTAACTTTAATTTCCCAGACCCAGTCGTAAGAGGTATTTAACTCAAGTTTTCCCATCAAGGGATTTCGCACGGACACCCGCCGTCAGAGGAATTAACTCTATTTTCCCAGACCAGAGTGATTCGGACAGCATCTAACCTAAAGTGCTGTGTGTCCATTCTAATATGTGCAAGAGATTGCGTATACCAATTATTTGTGGTAAGTGTAAACATTTCTCTACCTACAAGCTGAGAGAGCCAGAAATTAAGACCATATATCAGGGGCTTATTGCTGCAGCGGTGAGCAACAAAGAAGAACAACCTGATGACTTGGAAACCGTCTGGCTTAAATTCAAGGACATCATAAAGACAGCTGCTGCAGAAGCATGTGGTGAAGTCCGACTTGGGAACAAGAGAAAGAGGACACCTTGGTGAATGTGATACTATACTGTAATTTATTTTTTCAGAAGGCCCCATGTCTTTCTCTTTGCATTATTTACACTATTTCTAGGAGGGATTACAGGTAATCCTTCTCCATGTTTCTTCTCCTTCTATTATTTACGTTTTTTCAAGATGAGATCACGATGGAGTTTGATCTATGTGTTTAGAATGGGGGTGTAGGGAATTAGAAAGTATTATTCTAGATTAAGATTATAGAGGCTAGATCAGGATTTGCACCAGTGTCCTTTTTTTTAAAGATATTGCGTGGCCATATACGCATTTTTCGGGAGTTAAATTATTTGCGGCCATTTTTGCTTCATTTCCGCAGTATAGGGCTAGGACCAATTCCCGGTTCTTTGTCTAGCAGAAACTGGTTGCATCAGAATGATCTAAGGTTCTGATTGGCTGAGAGCTAACTGCAGTTGAAATGCAGAGCTGCCATTGGCTTTAGAACCACGCCGCGCATATGACGTCATGAAGTCGGCGCGTGGGGGTCTTGATTATAAAAGGCCTATATTTCATAGCCTCTTTCTCTTTTAATGAAAAAATTGCTAAACCGGTTGCCAGAGTCAAGTCGATTGCCTTCAGTAGGACATTCGAGATTTGGTAAGCATAAATTTTTGCGTGAGGACTTTATTTAATTTTTCTAGTCCTAGCCGATCATTTAAGTTTCTTGGGAAGTTTTAGTTTAATTTAATTCTTAACTCCAGAGCCATCAAATACGATCTTAGTGATAGACTTGAAACTTTATAGGTCCATTTAATTCCTTGTTGAAGGAATAGCGGCATGGTTTAAAAGTTGAGATATCACCGCTTTGTATTATTGCAAAGTCGGTCGGGAGAGAAACTCGCATCTGCGAATCATATGTATTTACAGAATAGTCGGGAGCGTGTGTAATGTGTATTTTCATTTGTGATTTTAGTGAGAGTATTGAGGCTCGCTATTTATATAGTTACGCATACATCTGTGGACGGAAGTGATAGAGGTATTAATTGGAGCACGTGTGTGCTATCAGTAATGAATATGTATGCAGGAGCGCGTGGTTGAAAAACTGCGGCACCACGTGGCTGAACTACGGGGTTTTCAATTTGATAATCGGGGGTTATGTATAACTTTTGACGGCAGGTAGATGCTAGCGTAAACAGGATTATATGTTATTGATTGTGCATTATTGTTCGGTGAATTCAGAAGATGGGAGAAGTAATTTTAAAGGGAATTATTTTGTATTACATTTTGAATGTGATTACTATTATTGACGGGAATTTTAGGAATTCCTAGAGAGGGCTAGTTTTAGTTGTGTTAAACATTACGGCATTAGTGTCAGCGTAAGAAGTAGGCCACAGTACGTCTGCCCAGACGGGCCAGTGAAAATATTGTTGTTGCTCGGAGTTAGTCAGGCAGAACAAGCGATCTGGGTTAGCCAATGTTTACTTTGTAGGCTCAGGTAGAGAGGGGAGTTACGTGGTGAAGAGTAAGGAAGTTAATTGTTATTTGAAATGTATTATTATGGTTTGTTTAGCTGTTGTTTTGTTTTGTCTAAAACAGCAGGTACCGGCTTTGTGGGAATGAGAGCGGAATTTTGAGACCACAAAATTTCTCCCACGGCAAAGTTGGGGCATTCGCAGAACCGCAAGGGTTTTACGTTAGTTGCCAGTAGTGGAAGGAGAGGAAGAAAATACGTTTTCCCAGCCAGGGGAAGACATTTTCCAGCGAATAGGATTTTTGTGGATAAATCCTGAGCTCTGACGCTCGTTACACACGCAGATTTGGCAGGCTGCCAGCGTTGTGGTAATTTTATGTTCGTTTCTTCACGGCCATAATAAAGCCGACGGCCCAGTTATAGGTACTCGGGCAGGTAATTTCAGAGTGGTAGAAGTCAGCTACAGTTCCAGTCCAGAATCCAGTGGGGTTCTGTTAAACCTCAGTCATCAAGTCCAGAGTTAGTGGAGAGAGAGAGGGTAAACATTCTCTCTACTGAAGTCAGCACAGATAGGCAGAACTGTTAGTTTTGGTGAATCATAGCAGAGGACAGCTGCTGAAGTTTAGAGGTGCAGTTAGTTGTGTTCAGGAGATTCCAGGATAGGCTGTGTAGAACCGAAGTCTGTGCAGAGATTGTGTAGTCACTTCGCAGTCGTTCCAGCTATCAGTGGACTTAGAGTTAGAGTTAGAATTTAGAACAGCTAGTTTGGAGTGTAGGCGACATCAAGTGCAGTGTAGTTCATTTCAGTTAACCTTACCTTCTTTCTCCATACAGGTTGCAATTGTGGGATAAGGGTTGGGGTTGATGCATTTTTAACTGTGCTTGTTTTTTTTTCAGGTGTGCATCCTCGCCTTTTTTGTATTTGACATGCATATGTTTGTTTATAGGTGTATAATAAACTTGTATAAATTGTAGCTGGCATCAGTCATTTCCTTTAGTACAGTAGCTATATGTTGTCTGTACCTTGGTGTTTGTGAATCTTAATTTAACCTTATCCCCGTAGGGTAGTTAGAGGTGGTTCGAGGCCATAGCAATTTAAACGTCCGAAGTGGCGAGGAAAGAATCAACCTCGGTTCTCAACCTCGGAGCCAATGGTCTCAACTTTCACATTTTGCACTATATTTCTATCTGAATCTAATTTTCCAGTCTTCCTTCTCACTAGTGTCTTGTCACTATAGGTAGACAGTCTCTAGTCCTAAATCCATTTCGTGACAGTGGACAGAGGAAGTTAAAGAGAAAATAACAGATAAGAAAATGGCATGGAAACAATACTTAGGAGCTAAAAACACAACAGGACAAATAGAGAAATATTGAGAATATGTGACACTCAGAACAGAAGCAAAGAACAAGGTGCTAGCAGCAAAACAGAAGTCCTGGGAAGAATTTGGAGAAAAGCTAGAAAAAGATGCGCAGGAAAACCAGAAATTGTTCTATAAGACTCTAAAGAACACGAGGAAGGAAAAACAATGCACTTTCAAATTTATAAAGGACAAGCAAGGCGAATTGCTTACTGCCTCGAAGGAAGTAATGGAAAGACGGAAAGAACATTTCTCAGAACTCCTGGATGGTGAGTATGGTGAAGCATCAGAAATTATAACCACTAGCACAGAAGAGAAAACCAACGATGGTGAAGATGACATAAAGATGGAAGAACTGAAGGCAGCACTGGAGAAAATCTAGATGGGCAAAGCAGCAGGCCATGATGGTATAAATGGTAAGGTACGTGGGAGCATCAAGCGACTATTACTCTTAAAGGGTCTTACAGGCAGCGTGGTGCAACAAGAACATACCAAAGGATTGGGAGATTGCCATCATAACACAAATTTTCAAAAAGGGTGACAATCGACAATGTGGAAACCATAGAGGCATATCCCTTCTCAATGTCCCTGGTAAAATCTACTCTAGAATCATAGAGCAGAGACTCCGACGCCTAGTTGAGACACAATTGGATGAGGTCCAGTGCGGATTCCGAGCAAACCGAAGTACTCAAGACCTAATATTCACACTCAGACAGCTGAGTGAAAAAGTCCTTGAGTAAGAGGGAGATCCATCTTTGTTTCATAGATCGGGAAAAGGCGTTTACAGGGTCCCCTGGAGCAAACTTTGGGACTGTTTGGCAAGGAAGAACATTCCAGCACCTCTGATTCATGCTATACAGAGCTTCTACAAGTCTTACAGAATTTATGTGAGGACAGCAAACCATAAGTCAGAGGAGTTTAGAACCACCACTGGTGTAAGACAAGGTGATATCCCGTCACCTTAACTTTTCATACTCCTAATGGACGGTGTTATCAAGTCATGTAAGGAGAGAACAAGAAAGTATTCAGCGGGGTACTGGAAGATGAGACAGGTCTGTATTTCAGAGCTAGCATTAGCTGGTGATGTTGCCCAGATTGCTAAACCAGAGGCACATCTCCAATCCAACCTGCAAGTCTGGAAGGAAGAGCTGGAGAAGAGAGGGATGGTCAAAAGCAGCTCTAAAACATAATCCATGGTGATATCACGAGAAGAAAGAAGACATCAGATTAAGCTGGGAGAACAGGTCCTGGAGCAGGTCGACCACTTTAAATACCTCGGAGCTATTATAGACCGAAAGGGAGGCATCAAAGAAGAGTTGGCCACTCGAAAAGCAGCAGCTGTGAGACTTTTTTCAGGCCATAAATCGAGGATTCCTCAGCAAGAGAGAGGTTGGTAAGAAAACTAAGATGGCCGTATACCGATCCACCTATGTCACAGTCTTGACATATGGATGCGAGTCATGGGCAATAACTAAAACCCACAAAAGCCAGATCCAAACCTCAGAAATGAGGTATCTGAGGAAAGCGGTTGAAGTAACAAGAAGAGACATGGTCCGCAACCAGACGATACGTCAAGGCCTAAAATCCCACCCCCTGCAGACCCAAGTAGAACAGTCCCAACTAAGATGGTTTGCCCATGTCTGCAGAATGGGAGAAGATCGGCTACCATGACAAGCATGGGAAACAAAGAGCCAGGGATCCAGACCCCCAGGACGACCAAGAGTCCGCTGGGAGGACAACATTAGACAATCTGTGAAGGACCGAGGACTAGAATGGATCCAGGCCAGGAGGAAGACAGCCGATAGGATAATCTGGCGCTCTCTCTTCCAAACCTCTACACCTCACGGTAGAAGGGGAAGGACTAAGTAAGTAAGTAAGTAAACATTTCTATTACAAACGTGAATTTAACATGTTTTCTTGAGCGACCCCAGACTCCGACTGGAGCAGTGATGAGTGATGATTACATCCCATGTGCCTAAAGTGTAACATCGCATCTTGTGAGAATTATGTACCTTTTTTAATTGTAATTCAGGCAAATCATTGTTCATGCACTCCAGACGCAATTTCCTAGTTAACACCCAGAAGGATATGGGTGAATTTTCATCATATTCCCTAAGTTACACTGTGTGCTAGGGAATTTAATTCTTCTGAGAGGTTATCATTGGTGGGTGGAACGCATGACAATGGCCTATTAGTTTACGGCGAGCAAATGTACTCAGCATGCATTTGTTTCTTCTGTCTCAAGTTCGTGGTTACAAGCCATCAGACGATTTGATGTACTAACGCAGCCAGTGTGAGAGAAAAGCATCCACCTAAACGCCGACAGTGGAAGAGAGCGTGGAGAAGGCTTTAGTCATCACAGAATTGATGAACCACAGCTGCAGGACTCACTCATACAAGCTAAGTGCTAACTAAAAGGCACCTGCAAAAAAGGGACAATTCCAACTAAACTTTAAGTATAAAGTTAAATTTCCATCTACGTCTCAATGATGAGAAATTGATAACTATCCAAATTCCACTAATCTTTCCACATTTATTTTACCCTGTGAAGACAATTTCACTATTACATTTGTTATCTGTTATTTTAAAACAAAACAATAATAGTTGATTCAGTTATAAGTATGAAAGCAAACTTATGAGCCAGAATAGTTAATCTATCTATCTATCTATCTATCTATCTATCTATCTATCTATCTATCTATCTATCTATCTATCTATCTATCTATCTATCTATCTATCTATCTATCTATCTATCTATCTATCTATCTATCTATCTATCTATCTATCTATCTATCTATCTATCTATCTATCTATCTATCTATCTATCTATCTATCTATCTATCTATCTATCTATCTATCTATCTATCTATCTATCTATCTATCTATCTATCTATCTATCTATCTATCTATCTATCTATCTATCTATCTATCTATCTATCTATATATAGATAGTGCGTTAACAATTGTTCAGCACAATGCAACATTGTTCATGGCTTCTGGGAATATCTTGTATTATTAACCTTCTATCTACATATATATATATATATATATATATATATATATATATAATATATATATATATATATATATATATATATATATATATATATATATATATATATATATATATATATATATACTTAGACATATATTTACACTAAACAGAGCTATACCTAATAAGAAGGATTTCGTTGGATTACACCAACTGGAAGCTTGAACGAGCTAAACCATTGTATAAATCCTTCACAAAAGGCGACGGACCAGATATAATTCGTTAACAATTGTTCAGCACAATGCAACATTGTTCATGGCTTCTGGGAATATCTTGTATTATTAACCTTCTATCTACATCTCTGCCAAGAGTAATCTTGCGCGCAAGTAGATACGTTGGACGCCAATATTAAATACTCTGGAGTTTTGGTTACTGTTGGACCACTATTGCAAAGCAGGGAAGGCAATCCGTGACAAGATGTAGTTTTTGTTGAAGAATGTTAGACTACCATTGGCAGTTGTTAGGTGTAACGAGGATGTCCTGAAAGTGAAGAATGTTAGACTACCATTGGCAGTTGTTAGGTGTAACGAGGATGTCCTTAAAGAGGTCAATGCACAAAGAAAGAGTATTATTCATATTAAAGGGAAGCAATCCACTTTCTTTGGTCATGTTATGAGAAGTGGAAAGCTGGAACACGTTGTGACAACAGAAGAGATTGAACGAAAAAGGAGGTTGAGGTCGACAAAAAGAGAGACGATACTGAACAGTTTGACATTACGTCAGGGACAGAAGTCAATAAGAGAATTGATGAACAGCATTGAGGATATGGGGTCGTGAACAGACATGGTCACCTTCACCACAGGTCAAGGTACTAAATGAAGAAAAGTTATCACTTGCTGAACAAAGATGGGCGTTATCTGACTTCTGCAAAACAGCCAAGTTCATTTCAGGTCTTTTGACCACTTTTTTTTCCCTCCATCAGTTCATGCAAAATTAGTTATCTTGGACTTGGCAACAAAAGATGACAAGTTTGAAATACGAGAATAGTAGCGCCCCCTTCAATCATAACTGACCACGCGAATGGCGCCCCTGAGGTGATAGCTTTCAGCTGGGGTTTTTTTTCTTTCACATAGTTCCTTTTCTGGTCTACTTAAATGTTGAGAGTGCTCTGAGGTGGCGCCGTAGTGCGATCAGCACTTTCATCCTTCGAGGTTGCTGGATTGCTGAAGTCTGCTGTCGGAGAAAAACAAAATAAATAAAAGACAAACTGAACAGAAAAACACTCGAACAACCTTGAAGATCCTCCACTTCAGTGAGGAAGAGGCCTAACGCTGCCCTTAGCTGGAAGCGCCATACATTCATAACGCTAAAAGGTTGAGCCGGGTACACTACAGCGTTGATAGCGAAACCACCAGAAATGAGACATACCGTAAACAGCTGGAACCACTTGATTAAATCCTTCCTTGTCTGTAATGAATGTAAATATGGATTTGAGAAAACAAATGGCTCTGTAAACATGAATACGTTTTTATTTTATTTTAAAGGGATACAGAAGAAATGTAAAGGCTTAGAGCAGATGGCACACAATTGGAAGATTTGGTGTGTATTTTTTAAAATTAAGGTGTAATAATAATGACTATGTACTTGTTTACATGTGGTAAAACATATAATTGGCCCCTAAAGTTCGTAGAAGTTCGAAAATTATAATAACGTTAAGATTTTATTTAACACTTTTGACGATTGTGTAAAAATTACTTCCTTGGCGCATGTTCATATTTTTCCACAGTCAACGATTTCTATAAATGTGAAATGAAAGAATCTCATTCATAGATCTTTGAAGCTTTGTCTTCGTGTCTAAGACTTTTTTTTTTTTTTGTTTAAACAGGAGAACACAAAAAATACCATGGTAAAAAAGACGAGAAACAGAGAAGAAAAAACAAACATGACAATGGGATTCTTCTTCAGTAACCATGCCTAGTGGAGTGAGTGATCATGATTGCCAACAAATAGTGAGTACTGTTCGTGAATTCTTTTGTTTCCATGCCATGATGTAAAACCGTCCAGTATATTCTCTTTTTGTCTTCCTCTATCATTTGTCCTTCAACCTTCCCTGTTGTTACGATATAATCCAGCTTCATGTACATAAAGAAAACAGACTGCTTCTTTCTAATGTAAGTAATAATAATACTTTTTTCTTTGTGCAATTGCTTCTTTAAGGGAGGAGCGGGGGACAATTTTTTTTTTTACAAAACCATATGCATTTTACAAAAACAAGGAATGTGATTAAAGGTCATTTTACAAAAACGTGTACATTTTACAGTAGAGAACATGGGAGGTACCTTATAAATTACATATAAAAAACCCTCGTGCGTCTTCAAACTTTCATTTACACACTTGAATGGTCAATATTCAGTGTTAAAACATTTTAAATAGAATAGGGGAGTAGAAAAAGATGAAACAAGAGATTTTATATGAAAGGGTGGTTTATATTGATTTATATTGGTTCAAGATTTTGGACTGTGTTGGATTCTGAAGAAACTTCAGTGTCCAGTTTGGTTGCTAGAACAAAGGATACACTTGAGAAGACTATCGCCTGGGCTGGGTATTGAAAGCCCTGCCCTCCCCGCCCCCTCCTCCCAGGCAGAGGGAGAGTGGCCATTGTGTGCTGCGTAACCCTTATCTCTTAGCTGAGCGGGTTTCAGCCACCAAAGTGGTGGTTGATTACACTCAGCCTTGGGCAGCCTTAAGGCGGCTGACACACTGGCGACGAAAGAGCTCCAAGTTAAAGGGAACAGCAGAAACATGAAAATTGGGATTAGTCTATTGTGAACGGTGGGTTCGTTTTGATGAAGAAAGAGAGCGTTGAAAAATGGTTTGAGAAATTTGAATGAATTTCGATACAGACTATATGTCTTAGTTGAAGGGAGGTAAGGTGAGTGATGAAAGGCTTTTTGAAAAGGGAGGAAACTCCACAATTTCGGTTGGTAGATAATAAGTTTGGATTTGGGTTAAGCAGAGATAGTAGGTTATCAGTTATGGTTTAGAAAATTAGCATGTATGATTTTGGTAGTAAGCTTGTAAAGAAGAGGATATGGTATTCAGTTAAAAATAGCAAAGGGAGATAATGTAGGATTGGGTCCCTTGCGGGTTTTGAGTGAGTTGAGAAAAAAAGTACGCACGAGAAATTCGAGATGAGTGAACAGAGTTTGGGGGGAACAGGGAATGTGAGAACGGGGTTATTTAGGGCAGTTGATTTTGAGACGCGCTATGCGTAGGAAGAAAAAAGGGTTTTCTCCCAAGTGTTAAAGTTAGACTTGAGAAACGCGCTCAGCGTAATAGATGTGTGAGAAAACATACTCAGTATTAGATGATTAGCAAGATTTATGCTGTGAGAAATACAGTGTATAGAGTACATTATGTACCATAAATTTTGTGTACGGCAGTATTTTATTGTGATAGTATTTAATTCTGAGGACATGATAGTTGTGAAAGAAAAGAAAGTGTATTTCGTTTGAGAACAAAACCAGGTACGTTGAACACTTTTATATATCAGTAGCATGTGTAGCTCAGTAGACCAGGTCTGAGCAGAGAAGAATAATAGACGAAATCTTGGCAAAACGACAGCCCTGGCGGTATGGCCAGTTTTCTCTCAGAGAGATATACCAAGAGACATATGAAAAGAAAGACATAGAAAAACGGTCAGCACAGAAAAGAGACCAGAGGTTTATGCCTGAAGAATTAAAAATGAAATGGTAATAGCTGAAATAAGCAAATAGTAAGAAGACAAGAAATCAGCAGTTTTGAATATTGAATACTTTTGTAGCTGAAGAAGCTGTTGTTATGAAAGACTGTTAACCTCGTTAATAAAGTTCAACCTTTGACATCTTCACTGCTATTACTAAGGTGAATTCGTTTGAAGCAACAGAGGGTATGAGAAAATATCTTTGTCAGTCTGAGAGAAGGAAGTTTGTCACATTTACCTTACAACATACTATCTACTGAAAGGGCAGTGGTCCGAACCTTCTAATACGATCCACGGCCACACTATACTCGTATAATTAATATTTCCCTGAATCTAAATCTGTGACAATTATTTGTCAGAACACATTCTAAGTATGTATATTTTGATTTGGTAAATAGTATTTTCTTCAGAAATGATGCTTTTCCTATAAAGAAAATCTAGACTTTCTCAGAACCTTGTTTTAAGCTACTAATATAACTTCTGCATTTTCTTTAAAATCAATATCAGATTTAGCACAAATACTTTCCATAGGATAATAAAACTTTTGTCAGATCCAATTTTTGATATCTTATTAACATTTTGATTTATTACAAATAATGTTGTAAAATTTTGAAAAAATAGTGTTTATTTATAGATACAAATTTTAAATTATATGTCTCAAAATATACTTACGGTATCGAAAATTCGATCGGACAAAAGTTTTAAAATATAATGATAAACATTTTGTTTAAATTTGGTAATGATAGATTAATAAATAAAAAAGCCTTAGGAAATTGAAATAGAACAATAAAATCCAATATGGCGGCCGTTTTCATGACAACCGATGATATAATACTACCAAACTCTTTATTATGCGTATCTATGATTGATGTAGGTCAAGCAAGTGCAATTTCATTGAAATACTATGATTAATAACGAACATAGCATTTCAATGTAGCTCCTCATTGCTCTTCATAACAATCCATGTTATTGTTAACGTTCTTCTGTAAAACCACATCTCCGTAACCTCTAGTGTTTTTCCTACTTATAGACTAATTGTCCGCGTCTTCCTGTCCTGAGCCATCGATTCTACGTCATTCTGTGGCTTCTTTATCCGTTTCATCCATTCATCAGTCCCTGTCCAATTGTGTTTTTCCGGTTTCCCTCTATCTATTTAACTCTGTGGATTCCAGAACAAAGACATACTTGTAATCCTATCAACAGATTTTCTCAGTGCCTGGCCTATCCAGGGTCAGCTTCTTCTTCTTCTTACATCTTGTTTATCGAGTACTAGTCTGATTCTTGACCAGGACAACTCACTACTTTCTTACTTAGTCGTTCGTCTTCTACCTTAGGGTGGACAGGTTTATCAGAGAGAGCGAGAGAGAAAGAGAGAGAGAGAGAGAGAGAGAGAGAGAGCGCGCAACACTATCCTATCGGCTGTCTTCCTTTTGGCCTGGATCCAGTTCAGTCTTCGGTTCTTCATGTATTGTCTGATTTTGTCCTCCCCGAAAACTCTAGGTCGTCCTAGAGGTCTGGATCCCTGGCTTTTGGTTTCCCATATTACCAGGACAGCAACGACATAATGATATGAGTAATTTAATAACGAGAACATGACAGGCTCACCAGCTGAGAAATGTTAACCAGCATTGGCCCTAAATCCTGACTGACTGGCAGGATGTACCTCAGGGAACGGAAATACACCCAGATCATGCCCAAGGACATTAAGAACTTGTAAGCCGTGTAGTCCAGGTAAGCGTGAATTATAGTGGGTGTGTTGTGATAGATCTGCTGAAATACCTGCAAACCGCTCATGGCAACGATGTAGATGTCTCCCAGGATGGCTAGTGTTGGCCAAAATAGATCAAATGTCGGATATTTCTGGCATAGAAAGAATACGCATTTAAAACGGTAAAGATTCCCCGCTATGATAGACGTTATGTTTCGACTTTAATGATAGAAACCTACGGTGTATTTATAAAAAGTTATCTTTGTGCATTGTTTTCATTATCATTGTGACGGGAAGGTTGTATGCGGATCACGGCTGTTTGCCAGCGATCTTTTAGTTATTTCCCCTTTCCCCCCGACCGCGCTATTTATAGCTATCGTGTCAGAGGTCACGTGGTAACTTCCTAACTGGAAAAAAAGGTGGCGGATTTTACTTTTGATAGGGCTTAATTAACGTTTTTAGGCTACTTTATTATTATAAATACCGGCTTTAATTTTGCGTAAAGCTAGACTAGAAATGTTAGAGTAAATTTTAGAACAAGAACAAACATTTTATCACAATTAGAACAGAAGATATAATAGTCTGAAATAGTGTAAAATTTACTTACTTACTTACTTAGTCGTTCCCCTTCTACCGTGAGGTGTAGAGGTTTGGAAGAGAGAGCGCCAGACCATTCTATCAGCTGTCTTCTTTCTGGCCTGGTTCCATTCTAGTCCTCGGTCCTTCAAAGATTGTCTAATGTTGTTCTCCCAGCGGACTCTGGGTCGTCCTGGAGGTTTGGATCCCTGGCTCTTTGTTTCCCATGCTTGTCGTGGTAGCCGATCTTCTCCCATTCTGCAGACATGGCCAAACCATCTTAGTTGGGACTGTTCTATTTGGGTCTGCAGCGGATGGGATTTTAGGCCTTGACGGATCGTCTGGTTGCGGACCATGTCTCTTCTTGTTACTTCAACCACTTTCCTCAGATACCTCATTTCTGAGGTTTGGATCTGGCTTTTGTGGGTTGTAGTCATTGCCCACGACTCGCATCCATATGTCAAGACTGGGACATAGGTGGAGCGGAATACAGCCATCTTCGTTTTCTTACCAATCTCTTTCTTGCTGAGGAATCCACGATTTATGGCCTGAAAAAGACTCCCAGCCGCTGCTTTTCGAGTGGCCAACTCTTCTTTGATGCCTCCCTTTCGGTCTATAATAGCTCCGAGATATTTAAAGTGGTCGACCTGCTCCAGGACCTGTTCTCCCAACTTAATCTGATGTTCTCTTTCTTCTCGTGATATCACCATGGATTTTGTTTTAGAGCTGCTTATGACCATCCCTCTCTTCTCCAGCTCTTCCTTCCAGACTTGCAGGTTGGATTGGAGATGTGCCTCTGATTTAGCAATCAGGGCAACATCATCAGCAAATGCCAGCTCCGAAATATAGACCTGTCTCATCTTCCAGTACCCCACTGAATACTTTCTTGTTCTCTCCTTACATGCCTTGATGACATCGTCCATAAGGAGTATGAAGAGGTAAGGTGATAGAATATCACCTTGTCTTACACCAGTGGTGGTCCTGAACTCTTCTGACTTATGGTTTGCTGTCCTCACATAATTTCTGCAAGACTTGTAGAAGCTCTGTATAGCATGAATCAGAGGTGCTGGAATATTCTTCCTTGCCAAACAGTCCCAAAGTTTGCTCCAGGGGACCCTGTCAAACGCCTTTTCCAGATCTATGAAACAAAGGTGGATCTCACTCTTATACTCAAGGGCCTTTTCACTCAGCTGTCTGAGTGTGAAGATTAGGTCTTGAGTACTTCGGTTTGCTCGGAATCCGCACTGGACCTCATCCAATTGTGGCTCAGCTAGGCACGGAGTCTCTGCTCTAGGATTCTAGAGTAGATTTTACCAGGGACACTGAGAAGGGATATGCCTCTATGGTTTCCACATTGTCGATTGTCACCCTTTTTGAAAATTGGTGTTATGATGGCAATCTCCCAATCCTTTGGTATGGTCTTGTTGCACCATGCTGCCTGTAGGACCTTTAAGAGTAATAGGTCGCCTGATGCTCCCATGTACTTAACCATTTCTGGTGTTATACCATCATGCCCTGCTGCTTTGCTCATCTTGATTTTCTCTAGTGCTGCCCTCAGTTCTTCCATCTTTATGTCATCTTCACCATCATTGGTTTCCTCTTCTGTGTCAGTGGTTATCATTTCTGATGCTTCATCATGCTCACCATCCAGGAGTTCTGAGAAATATTCTTTCCATCTTTCCATTACTTCCTTCGGGGCAGTAAGCAATTTGCCTTGCTTGTCCTTTATAAATTTGAGAGGGCGTTGTTTTTCTTTCCTCATGTTCTTTAGGGTCTTATAGAACAATTTCTGGTTTTCTTGTGCATCTTTTTCTAGCTTTTCTCTAAATTCTTCCCAGGACTTCTGTTTTGCTGCTAGCACTTTGTTCTTTGCTTCTGTTCTGAGTGTCACATATTCTCTATATTTTTCCATTTGTCCTGTTGTGTTTTTAGCTCCTAAGTATTGTTTCCATGCCATTTTCTTCTCTCTTATTTTTTCTTTGACTTCCTCTGTCCACCAAGGTGTCCTCTTTCTCTGGTTCCCAAGTCGGACTTCTCCGCATGCTTCTGCAGCAGCTGTCTTTATGATATCCTTGAATTTATTCCAGAGGGTTTCCAAGTCATCAGGTCGTTCTTCTGTGTTGCTCACTGCTGTAGCAATAAGCCCCTGATATCTGGTCTTAATTTCTGGCTCTCTCAGCTTGTAGGTCCTAATGCTCATTTCTCCTGCTCGTTTACTTGGTTTCTTGCGTGATGTTGGGCAGTTCCTAGGCTGAGCAACTCTTTCAGTTGTTCGTTTGATTGTTAGCAGGTAGTGATCACTTCCAATCTCTGGCCCCCTCCAGACTCTTGCATCTCGGACATATCTGAATGAGCTTCTCCGAACAATGGCATAGTTGATCACTGACTTCTCATTCTTGGTTGGTTCACATCTAGTGTATGCATGTATGCGCTTATGGGGGAACTTTGTGTTTGTAATGATCAGATTCTGCTCACTGCAGAATCTAAGGAGTCGCTTTCCATTGTCATTGAGAGTATCTTCTCCATATCTTCCGATAACTCCACCCCATCTAGCATGGTCATTTCCAACTCTGGCATTAAAATCTCCGAGCATAATAACTTCATCTAGGCAGTCATCCACTGTCCTTTGAAGCAGCTCGAAGAATTCCTCCTTGACCTCTGCTCTCTCATCCTCATTTGGCCCATACACTATGACCAGGTTGACTATGGTTTCTCCTTCTTTTAGTTTTACAACCATAATGCGCTCCGAGACAAAGTTCCATCCCTTGATACTATCTTTTTGATTTTGGGCCACAATGCAACCCACGCCCCCTTTAGCTCTTTCAGATATGGGTACACCACTGTAGAGCAACGTGTTGCCATCGAGATCCATGACTCCTTGTCCTTTTTCTTCGTTTCCGTTATAGCCAGGATTTCCAGTTTTGCTTTCCTCATCTCTTCCACCAGCTCCTCTTCCTTCCCATTTATACTTCTTGTGTTCCAAGTTCCATAAGTCGTAGTCCGTAGTCCGTTCCAGTTCGTCGCCTTTAGAATCAGTCCGGTTTTCTCTCTTGTAGTTCGCGTAATCATAATTTAAAGCAAACAGGTGATTGGCCTGTTGTGCCTTTGCATGGTGGAGGGGCTGCCTCCTTACGGCCTCCATGCAGGCCGCCCTCCTCCTTTTTCATCCGGGCTTGGGACCGGCATTGGCGGAGTTTGTAAAATTTACGTTTTTTTAATATTTTGTTATGGTTTGTTTATAATGCAATTTTCACTAAATCGGTCACAATCAACATGCATAACAAATTACAGAAATCAAAAGTAGAAAACCTGCAGAAAATGGATATCAAAGTTTTGTTTTGGTTTCATGCGTCAAACATTAATTATTGAAACATTAAATTGCAAGTCAAAATTTATTACCTAAAATAACACACCCAATTGTCCCCAAAAACATGAGAGCTAACAATTATCTCAATCATACATCACGATGGTCATGTAAAAATAAGTATGGTCATGAGTAAAACGAAATGTTCAATTTAATAGATAAATAGGTGTATTTAAAAAATACATCTATTAAATGATTTCCACACTCTGTTAATTCTGTCAATCTCAAGCAACAACTGCCATAATTTGCTCTAGCCCCAAAATTTCGCTCAATTATCATTCACACTTCCTTTTTTTTATAGGATGAATCTGTACATTCACAGATGGAGAAATTTGTAACAAATGAGTTTCCATTATAAATTTTAATTGTGAAGTTATATTTTTAATACCTCTGGCGCGTCTTTCAATTTTCAATCTTCTCTGTTTTCTCTCCTGTGCCCACGTAAGACCTACTGTTTCCTTCATGGCTATTGCTAATTCTTTGGATATTCTAACTCTACTTTCAATGCCTGCTTTCCTGCAAATTTCCTGACGTGACGTTTCTGAACAGCGTTGTAGTTCATGTGCCTGCTGCAGGTCTAATGAATCAGTTGATGTTCCAGCAATATGTTTTCTAACAGTGTGAAGCAATTGAGATCGCTTACGTTTGTTGGCGTTCTGGTGACTGATGTTTCTCTTCTATGTTTAATTAGTTTTTGTAGTACAATAGGCTGTCCTCTGGTTTTGCATTTTATGATATTACTTTTTGCTGTTTCTAGTTTTTTTTTTTCTAACAATGGATGTGAATAGGGGTTCTTCCTTTTGTGTTAGTGGTTGTGAAGGTGGCTTAGCAAGTAACTGTTGTACTGTTATGTCGCTTTTGAAGACAGGCGAGGTGGATGTACTTGTCGTATGTATAACTGACTTGGTAGGTGTAGATGTGGCAACAAAAACTGGCATGCTAGGGTGAGTAGTGTTATCCACCTCCAAATGAATAATGGTATCGCCTTTAATGTGAGCTGGCACATCAACCTCCAGTTGAACAATATCATCACTAATGTGGGCAGGCACATCAACCTCCTACTGTACAGAGCTATCCTGACTACAGCTAAATGACTGACTAGACATGGAGGGGTCAGAAAGAACATTACAGGGGATAGAGCAGCTTTTTGTTTTTAAAACACCAAAAGATGTCTTTGCAACACAATTGCACAGTTGACATTCACTTATAGTTAAATTATGGTTTTAGTCTTTCCAGATGTGCTGACTGTTTTCCGATAGTAACTTGGCTGTTTCAAGACACTTCTCATTATGCCTCCTTTTTGAATTTTGTATTCGTAAGTAACACTTCTTACAAAATATAGTCGAATGCTGTGTGGGTTTATCATCTGATACGTTAATTCCAAACACAAAGAACAGATCATTAACGTAATTTAGAACAGTTCAGCGCTTTCTGAATTGAACGTGTTGTTTTGGAAGTTAATGCTCTCTTGCCACAGGCTCTGCACAGTGCACTGGCACAATTCATATGATGCAAAACAGTATGTTCCATTTCGTTGTTATGTAGTATAGTTTACTTGTGTATGTATAAAGATAGAGGAATATTTGGGACTATCAAGTCTAACACCAGGATGTAGAATGCTTTATCTGTGAATGAAAGAAGATATACAAACAGTTACTTAGAATTCTTTGGCAGCCGTCGTGTGCACAGGATTGTCTACCAAGGAACACTAATGAAACAGTCCTTATCTCACACACAATTAAAAAAAAAATTCATATTATAAATACAAGATTAACAAGACTTGAAAGATAGAACAAAGTATGTAGAAGTAATCTATCTATAGATTTACATGTTTTCTGACGCTTATATACGTAGCTAAATATCATTATAAATGAATGAAAATGCAAAAACAGATGGTGCTTTACAAAGTTATTTTGTTACAACATTATTTAAGATTTGTGAGTATCAGGAATGCGTTTACAGTAATTTAAATGCTATAAAATCTGGTGACAATATGCTTGTTCTTGTAATGCCAAACTCACAAAACTGACTACCACACATTCTCAAGATATGAAACCAAAAAAAAGTATGTGGAAATAATCTTTAGCTTCCCTTCGAGAAGTCTTTATAATTATAAACTCAAACGAATGGGCCGATTTTTAGATATTAAATTAATAAAAAGATTACTTATTTTATGAATTTCCTTAAATGATGACGCTGTTTTCAAAAGTCTGTAACTCTGTCAAAACTAATTTCAAACAAATAAAAATGCAATCAAAAATAGAGCAGAGAACAAAGTTATAGGACACAAAAGAATTTTAGCGCTGTGTTTATCCAGAACGAGTGTGTAATGATTTATATTTTACTGATTTTACACACACATCAGCTGATTTTCCCCGCCAAAAACTTAAATAGTCTTTTACGGTGCACACTCATCCGTCACGCTTTCAGTCTAGGTAATAATTCATGCTAAATAGGGATCGGAGTGGTTAAAAGGTTTGGCATCCGCCTCGGATTCTAGAAGTACCAGGTTCGATTCCCAGTAGAGGGAATATAATTCATGGAATTTTTTTTTTCCAGAACTAGTGAACCTAATGGTGTCATACTTCCCCGGAGTGGGAGTAGTGAGATCGGATGCATAGCCTTCTTGGATAAGGACAAAAAATAGGTGGTCCCGTGTGCAAGTTACGCACGTTAAAAATCCCACAACAGTTGGAAATCAGAAAGAGTAAGCCATAAGGCTGCTGCCATGGCAAAATTTAAAAATTAGAAACCGACCCACCAAATATATTTTTAGAATGTGTGATTCCTATATACACACATTAGGATTTCTCGCCGGTGCTACGGAGTTCGCACACTGTGCTGAGATTCTCCTTGTGTGATCTAAGGGAGGAGATCGGAAACTGATGGAGTTGTCCGTGTGCAATGAAGATAGTCCTTAAAACGGAACAAATCATGTTTAAAAATGCATTCAAACGGCTAGTTCCATCTCCATGTTTATATAACAAATTAAGTCACAATAAACATAGGGCCATAACAGTCGCAAGCGACATATCAAAATCCATAGTATTTCACAGCTTTGATTAATCAGAAAACAACGTCAAAAATCTCCTTCATGAACGAATCCGCTTAATAAAATCACCGGCCCGGTAGTCGTACATTTCTCTTCTCTAGGCATCCACCCTCCGTTCATGCATGCTACTCGCTGTCCACTGCCCCTTCTAACACATCTCCCTGTCCACACATTCGTTTCAACCTGTGATAACCCAAAACACGTGACATTCTTACACACTTCACTGAATATCATTCTCTACTACATAGTTTTCTGCTTGGCTGAATTCCCGTTCACAACATCGCTTGTGGAAAAATTACAACACCGCAAGCATACTCAAGCTCACAATAACATAACATACCAATTAAGCTGACGATCATTCATTCAAGAAAATACACCCAAAACCACTCCTTGACAATCATCTTTGAGTGTATAGAATAAAAAGAGCGCTGTTATCATTATAAGAAGAACGCAGCCAGGAGTCAATCCACAGTGCTGAGTACATTCAAGTTGATCTGCCTGATGATGATCTCACACACTTCTTGGACGGGAAGAGAGATGCAATCAAGTTTCCACCTGCCAGTGCAAAAGGGCTTTGGGAACAGCTGGACGAAGCCTTGGCAAAAGAGTTGGATAACAACCTGAAGCAGATAAGTTTGGAGAAGAAGCTGGAAATCTTCGGCGACATAATATATCTGCACTGTCGCAAAGTGTTCGGAGTGAGGGAGGCAAGGGAAAGTAACCCACCACGAAAAAGTAGAAGACAAATTAAAATAGAAGAAATCAGGAAACAGAAGAAGCATGCCCGAAAACTTTTCAAGAACGCAGTTGCCACAGAGAAGGAAGGGTTACGACAGGTTTGGGAGCACCTGAAAGGCCAACATAATGCCCTTTGTAGAGCAGAAAGGTTGTGCAGGAAGAGAAGGAAGACTCGAAGGGATAGGGAAAGATTCTTCAGGGAGCCCTTCAAGTTTGCCAAAGAACTGTTTGAGCAGCCACGGTCGGGTACGCTAAACATCAAGAAAGAAGACCTGGAAGAACACCTTAGAATGACATATTCAGATGGTCGCAAAGATGAGCCGCTCAGCAGCATGGCAGGCCTTAAATGGCCGAGTAAGCCAGGAGCTGAATTAAACACCAAGCCCCCAACGGTGCAAGAGGTAGAAAGCATTGTCCAGAAAGCTCGGTGCAAGTCAGCTCCAGGTCCTAATGGTGTTCCATATGTGGTGTATAAGAGATGCCCTGAAGTGCTCAAACGACTGCTCCGTTTACTAAAGAATGCGTGGAAAGCCCAGCTTGTAAGCAAGGAATGGAGAAAGGCGAATGGAGTCTACATCCCGAAGGAGCAAAATTCCACAGACATCAGTCAGTTCAGGCCAATCTCACTACTCAATGTGGAAGGGAAGATATTCTTCTCAGTGATGGCAAAAAGACTCACTACATACCTCCTGGCAAATGGGTACATTGACACTACCATTCAGAAAGGAGGTATCCCAGGTACACCAGGATGTCTAGAGCATGCCACAATGATCTGGGAAGCAATCCAAAAGGCAAAGTCTGACAGAACAGACCTCCATGTAATCTGGTTGGATCTGGCGAATGCTTATGGATCCGTTCCACACCAGATGTTGTGGCAGGCCCTGGAAATGTATCATGTTCCACAAGAGATTGCAGCAATGCTGAAGCTGTATTTCGCAGGGTTTGCTGTCAGATTTTCAACCAGAGAGTACACAACGAAGTGGATTGGCCTTGAAGTTGGAATTGCAATGGGGTGTACCATCTCTCCGATACTATTCGTGATGGCTATGCAGGTAATCCTCAATGCGGCTGAAGGAATGGCTATAGGTCCAAAGCTCGGGGGAATGTGTCACATGCCACCGCTCAAAGCATTCATGGATGACACAACAATTCTGACATCAGATGAACATCAGGCCCGGAGGATGTTAAAACGCCTGGATGAACTAGTCAGCTGGTGCAGAATGAGCTTCAAACCCAAGAAGTCGAGAAGCCTATCAGTCAGGAAAGGGAAGATAGCAGAAGACATATTCGTGGTTTCCAACCAAAGAATCCCTACTGTTATTGAGGAACCTGTTAAAAGTCTTGGCAGGGTGTACGATGCCTCATTAAAAGACTCGAAGGCAGTGCAACAGACAATAGAAATGGCAGACAGAGGGCTACAGATCATAGACCAAAGCAGACTCTTGGGAAAATTCAAACTGTGGTGCCTCCAGTTCATGTTGATACCGAAGTTGCTGTGGCCACTGCTTATATATGAAATAAGCACAAGTACAGTCGAAGCTATAGAGCAGAAGGTCAACAAGTTCATGAGAAAGTGGCTAGGGGTACCACCAGGTCTGTCAGATGTAGCACTGTACTGCAAAAAAGTCAAAACTTCTGCTTCCTTTCAAGTCAGTTGTTGAAGAGTACAAAGTTGGAAAGGCAAGGCTTGCAATGATGCTACGCGAGTCAGCTGATGACGTGGTTAAGTCCATTCAGCCCACACTGAAAACAGGAAGGAAGTGGAGAGTGGAAGAAGCTGTTGATGCTGCCCAAGAGTCACTCAAACTGAGGGAGGTAATCGGATACACACAGACGAATAGACGGGGATTTGGTCATGGAGACATCCGCTGGTGGTCCAAGGCATCAAGCAGGGAGCGCAGAGACATGGTTGTTCATGAGATACGAGAGGCTGAGAATGATAAGAGGTTGCAAAAAGCAGTGCAGCAGGTCCAACAAGGCCAATGGACTACATGGGAAGGAGCCCTGCAGAGGTCCTTGACATGGAATGATATATGGCATATGGCACCTCTTAGGCTCAGCTTCGTTGTTAGATCAATGTATGACCTGCTGCCGTCGGCCACCAACCTTGTGAAATGGGGAAAGTCGGATGATGAGCAGTGCCCCCTGTGCCAGGGGAGGCAGACACTCGAACACGTGCTCTCAGCGTGTAAGGTGTCATTAGGGCAAGGGCGATACACCTGGCGCCATAACAAAGTGCTAAATGAGCTTGCTGCGACAATAGATCTAGCAAGGATGAAGGCGAACAGCAAACCCAGGCCGAGCACCGCAAATACATACTTTCTGAGGGCAGGAAAGTCAGCACACCCCAAACCGAGTAAACCAGGTAGCAGTTTACCATCTCTTCTTGATTGTGCAAATGACTGGGAGATGGCGGTAGACCTACCTGGACGAGGGGCATATCCAGAGAGTATCAGAAAATCGCGGAGACGGCCGGATATAGTGCTTCATTCTTCTTCAACGCTTCAGGTCATACTGATTGAACTGACCGTGCCATTTGAATCCAGATTAGACGAGCAACATTCGTTCAAAGCGGCCAAATATAGTGATCTGGCCGCGGATCTGAGACACGAGGGGTTCACTACAAGGGTCATGGCTGTTGAAGTGGGCGCAAGAGGGCTTGTGGCTGCATCAATGTATGATCTATTGAAACTGTTGGGGCTGAAGGGACAGGCGAGCACAAGGGCACTGAAGAGGCTTAGTGAAACTGCCGAAAAGGCATCAGGCTGGCTGTGGAACAACCGCAATGGGCAATGGAAATCGTGACAATAAACGCTGCGGTACAGAAAACACCAGGAATTTTTCTAAGTCCACAAAACGCTGAGTTTTGTGGTGTACTAGTGAGCGGGCTGTGACTGAGGGGCAACAGGCGATGTATATTATAGGAGGTGTCAGAGTCAGAATTTCAGTGGCTAGGCTCGGCGGCTTCGCGATGGTGTCTCAGTGTGTGCGACGGAACGAACGGAATAATTTGTCTTCTCTTTGTTACTTTCACAATTGCCTCCACGGCTGGCGGAGTTGTGGATTAAAGTTGCTACCATAAGTGAAATGGGTTCATTTTCGATACAAGACAACAGGAGGCTGGACGCTTGGGAGTCATGACCCAAGTGGGCCCGCCCCCCTTAGAGTGTAAAGGAGTATACTGGGCCGAAACACTTGTCCGATGGGGGGACTTCTTCTGATGATCAGATTGCCTCCTGTTGTATCGCTCTGTAAAGAGTTTCCTATCACTCTTATCATAACGACGCAGGCCGCGCTTGTTACTCCTAGCTTGGGACCAGATGTGACGATCCTTTTTAAATGCAAGCCAAGCTGGAGGAACTGGAGCTCATGACCTCAACTCAGCACGGTTCGGATTTGCAGATAAGCCACAAGAGCAAGTAATCCGCCTAAACACATCCGGAAAAAAAAGTGGGGGGGGGGGGGGATTATGTTGTGCTCTTTCTGCAGAATGGCCTGATGACGGCACTAATTCTCCTGTGGACATTTCATTCCGTTCCATTCTATTACAACTTTATTAGGACCTTGTAATCAAATGCATTGTGACATCTGGTCAACGGACATTGACACAAATTGTTAGGACCGCATGCTCTTTTACTATGTGTTCAATTTAGCTTTCATGATGCAATGAGCCTTTCAGAGATAGGTCATTTTGTCTACTGACTTACCACGATCTGTGGTGTATTGCATTATGTATGTTGTAGTTGTTACACCATGTTAAAATATTAAGATTTTCGTAACTGTCACACCATGTTTTATAGCTGTCAATCTGTCTGTGCTCTGCTTGGAGCAATGAACTGGATGAAGTACATGTTATGAGCGATTATCATCAGTACTGACAACAATTATTGGACAACATGGAACTACGTGATGAGTAAGTCACATGATAAGGAAAATAATGTTTGATGGGGGTCTGGGGGAACTGCGGTCTGAAGGAAAATTAGAGCCTAGACCAGAGGCTGTGCAGCGCGCCCATGTTTTGTAGAGAGAGTCGAAGTTTATGTTGTCTAGCTAATAGCTTTTGATTGCCCAGTGTTAGATTGAGCTGCCCAGCCAGCAAGGTAATACTCTGTGTGATCACTGTATTCATCCATTTTGTACTTTATTTATTAAATGCACTTCGCTGGTAGTGTTATCTTATTGTCAGCCTGTAGTTACAGTAATGAGCACAAATGGACAGAGATTTGTAAGACTACTCGAGTTTGTTATTGCTTGTACTGTTTTCTATGATGGTGAAAGTAGCAATAGTGCATGGAGTCCTACGTTTATGACCACCAGCTATGCATAATGCTATAGTATTGTTATGGCACGAGTTCTTTCTTTTGATATATCTTGTCTAGGGTAATACTTCATTAACTTGTGTGGACTCACCACGGCATTCCACCCCCATGCCGGTAAAACTTTTAAATGCAACCTGTAAAATACATTTCTTACTTTTCAACGATAAAGAATTCCTCAAGGCCAGTTTTGACATGAAGACTAATATTCATTGTTATTACGTGAACAAGCTCCAATGGACATGTATTTAATATTCAGATACGACAATGGCATGACCTAGCCAGTCTTGAAAACGTCGCTATTTCGTCGACTATGGACAAGATGTCTTCGGCATGTTGCTGTATACTTCATTAATATTTCCACACCCATTCCTTGACACACAGCATACGCTTGTCCTGATATATCAATCCCAGCATACACTCTATGAAGCAGATGGACGATCTAGCTGTAATAAATTCTTTATAACTCTGTAGTAAGAGCAACACATATAGGAGCTGGACAATATGCGTCCGTTCACACTCAGTGACACACATGAAGGGCCCACGAAGTATCGCTCACTTCTGCTAGGTGAAGCCGGCAAAGACGTCAGCTATATTTTGTCCAAAAGACAATGACGTACTTCCGGGAGTAACCCAGGAAACGTATATCAACAAGCTGGTCCATAAACAAGCCTTGTCGAATACGATAGATATGTTATTATTTTACACATAACAACTACTCCCCCCCCCCCCCGCAAATAATGAAAACGTAGTTTTCATTATTTACTGTTGTGGGTAAAACACCACCAAAGTGAGCAAATTGTAACATCACATGTCAATGCTGGTATGACATTGCATAGAACCTATGTTTGTGCCGCAATGTAGGCGAATTAACACACGAGGTGTGGAATGTAGCACATAATGCTACTACCAATGTCTATGAAGGACCCAAGACAATATAACACCAGAATGAGGTAACTATAGCAACGTCCGTCAACATGTAACAATGAAATAACTATATCATATCTTGCATTCACATACTTCATTCCGTCAGGAACACATATTGTCTCGTCATGTAACTTAGTCACATAATGTCATATCAATGTAACATTAATGCAAAGCATTAATAGTAATATAATTCAACAATAGAGGAAGTAAGACAGACACTTAACCACTAAGGTGTGTGACTGTTACTCATTGTCAAATGCATACAGTTTTGTGGGATTGTGAATGATATGTCAATAGTTTATCAAACACATAATTTGCGCAGTGAAGAAATCATAAATTATATAATGGCGTAAAAATGCATCAATGTCTCAAAGACTAGTGTTAGTATGACAAAACTTTTGTTAAGAAGTCAATTTATAGTGTCATTAAATTTATCACTTTCCAAACATGTATGGAAAAAAGTGTGTATTTAAGATAATGTCATTTCAATCCCGTGCAAAAGATCATATACTGTTATCCGTTGCATGTAGAAATCCATCCTTGAATTTGTCCATGATTGTCGTCCATACAATACTGTAACACGAAAAATCCATAAGTCCTCAAACGTTGTAACGAGTTATCCGAAATAAGTTCCATTCCAAATATTCTTATTACTTCCCCTGAATAAAAGTGTGACTTTCATTTTCACAATTATGTCCCTTAAAAGCATAGTATAAAGTCTTTTTACCACACAAAGTGTGTGTAATGAACACGTTTAGAAATGAGTCAATTAAAATCATTGCACATAGGATATGTTTGACAGTCTGTAGTTGGACAGTGCGTATGGACATGACTCCATGATGTCTTCATGAAGTGTCATATGTCGAACGATATATTACACGATATGGAGTGAACGAACGAACGAACGAACTTTATTTTCAAAGGGTTTAGAATTGGGCACGCAGGCCCGTCTAACATTCTGCCCTTCCTTTCTCTCTTCTTCCATAGTTAATCCATTTATTCTCACACGTATCCTAAATGTTACTTAAATAATAAAATAACAAAAAAGTACAATAAAATAAAATCCCAACATTGTAACAGTACAATAACAGTTACACAGATTTACAGAATGCGTATCTTATTTATACTAAAACAGGAAAAAATTAACTTTAAAACCTACATATGATGTTATGTAATTATTTAAGAACATAACGAAATTAGGGTGGCATATAATCTGCACTCATGATGTATTTGAAAAGTCTGTGATTGAATGAATATGGACTAAGAGTATTTTTTAAGTCGTGTGGAAGAGTATTCCACAGATGAGCAGCAGAAAAAGCTAAACTTTTCTTGAATAAGTCGAGCCTAGGCTTGGGCATGTGTAATTTATTTAAGCGTGACTGCGTCTTCCGCTGTATTTGAAAATAGGCCACAGATACGTTGGAGCATTCTGTGACAAGATTTTGTGAATAAATTTGGCTTTGTTGAAGAGAAGGCGCTTTCTTAGTGGTAATATGTTAAGATATGTATATGCGTCTACACACTGTGTGAGGTTTTTGTCTGAAATTAGGCGCACTGCACGTTTTTGTAATGAATAGAGTCTTTTAGTGTTGGACATGGTGCAGCCATCCCAAATTGGTGGAACAATAGTCTAGATGTGTTTGTATCTGGGATGTATAGAACATTTTTTCGTGTCTCATCCTCATCTAGGAAATGTTTGATTTTTAGCTAAATGGTAAATTTTTGTGCCGTTTTGTTGTGGTCAGTGCTTGTTACATGCATTTGTGCAGAATTCCAACTTAAATTGTTGGTGCGATATCAAAATAATTATGAGTCCCCTAGTGTTTTATATTCATTTACATTTACAATTAAAGAGGTTCCAATGTAAGAGCTGAAGTGTTGTTTTCGGTGAAGTTTTGTAATTTTTGTCTAGTTGATATTATCATACATTTAGTTTTTAGTGATATTTATTTGCATGCAGTTTTCATTGCTCCACTTAATAAGATTGTCTGTGTCGCTTTGTAATAATATTTCTAGCGTGTTGCAACTTTTTTATCACTAGTATAACAAATGAATCAGCATCCATCATGTTTGCTGTGCGGGGTCGCATTGAAGTAAAATCCACTGTAATAACTGTAAAATCCATTCAGTGACTTTAAATTACGTGGTTCTTGAAGCGATAAGTTCTTGGACAAGACCTCTCATTGTACACTATATGAACTACATTGAATTACATGCATCATCTGGATTTGTGTGAGATAATAGATGCCGTGGTGTCTTTGATACATCTCGAAAGGACGTCCGCAGCAACCACATTGAGACTTCCCTTTATAGGCCTTGATGCTGTAGTCGTAAGGCTGGAGCGCTAATGAGGCTCTCCCGCTGCTTTTTGATTTGTGAATCTGGCTGTCTGAAGACATGCCCAAGGCCTTCTGGTCTGTCTCCAGAGTGAAGTGGGCTCTCAATCAAATACCTCTGGAGTATTTTGTTGAAAACAAAGACAATAGCCAGAAGCTCCCTCTCGACGATTGAATATCGTTGCTCTGTAGGCGATAGTTTTCTGCTGACATACATCGTCGGGTGCATGTGGCCTTCAAATTCCTGCATTAATGTTCCCCCGATCGCTAAATTACTGGCATCGACTCTGAGAACAAAAGGATATCGAATGTCAGGCAATCTTAATATTGGAGATTTCGAGAAAGCAAGTTTGATCACGTTTAAGGCCTCATGGCACGCATGCGACCATATTATTTTATTTGGCGCGTTTTTTTTTTTTTTCACTAACGCAGACAGAACTGAAGTTATATCTGAAAAAATGGGTAGAAATCGTCTATAGAAGTTTATTAGGCCTAACAAAACTCCCGAACTTGGTTTTTTTTTTTTTTTATTTGTTTGAGGAATTATCAAGATTCAGAATTTTGGAAAAACCGTCGAATCTTCAGGTTTTAAGAAAATCCACCTCCTACTTTGTGACCGAGAAAGGTTAATTTCAGTATAACTGTTCTAATTTTGGAGGGTCTAGCAGTAATATTGTGACAGCGTAAGGCATTCAACAAATAATGGGATTCCGTTGACATGATCATTCCAAGTATGTTGGAACAGACAAATCATACATCATCTAATATAGGTAATAACAAATCCCTCACGATTAGAAAATAGTCTATGGCATCATGCGAACAAAGGTAGCAGGAGCGTTTACAAGAACGAAAGACATGTATAATTAAACTGGAACAAACCTAAAAGGTGTAGCGAAAGCTGTATAAGGTTTAGATATGTTAGATAATGGCACTTGCCAATATCCCTTGGATAGATCAAACTTTATAAAAACAAAATATTTTTCGAAGGTGGATCTGAGCAAAGGCTATTACCAGATACCAGTGAAGCCTGAAGTCCGACCTTATTTAGCTTTAGCACCCCGGAAGGACATTATGAATTCTACATTTTACCATTCGGATTGAAATTTGCTCTGTTTGTCTTTTCTAGAATGATTTGCAAATTGTTGGATCCCCTGAATAATCCGTGTATCACGAATTTCATGGATGATATCCTCATCGCCACAGAAACATTTGAAAGAACACAGTAAACTCTCTGAATATGCTATTTGATAGGCTCAGAGAAGCGAACTTGACTGCTAGACCAACAAAATGTTGTATTGGATGCAAAGAGTTGGAATTCTTGGGACATACTGTATATCAGGGTAACATGACCCCTGACCCCAAGAACTTGGAAAAACTGCAGAGAGCACCTAGACCGCAAACAAAAAAAAAGACGTGCGATCATTCGTGTCGTTGTGTGGGTTTTACCAAAAACATATCAAAAATTTTAACTCTATATGTGCTCCTCTG
This sequence comes from Oreohelix idahoensis, assembly GCA_024509875.1. Taxonomy (NCBI): domain Eukaryota; kingdom Metazoa; phylum Mollusca; class Gastropoda; order Stylommatophora; family Oreohelicidae; genus Oreohelix; species Oreohelix idahoensis. The sequence goes on from JAMPIV010008403.1 coordinate 209,692, forward strand.
ACTGATCTGACTCGCAAGGGAAATCCAGATAAAATTGTTTGGTCAACGCAATGTGAATTGGCATTCCAAGAGTTAAAGGAAAAACTCACTAGCAAGCCTATTCTCAAATTGCCTGATTTGACTCAGGACTTTGTGGTGAGAACGGACGCAAGCAATGTAGGCCTGGAGGCCACTTTGTTGCAAAGGTCCTCTTCACCCAATGGGGAACTGAACCCAGTCGCGTATGCAAGCCGTAAGTTGAACAAAGCGGAACAAGGCTATTCCACAAGCGAAAAAGAATGTTTAGCGTTAATCTGGGCAATAAAAAAGTTCCAAATCTATCTGTATGGTAGGACTTTTGTGGTTCAAACAGATCACCAGCCTCTCGTCTTCTTATCTCAGGCCAAGCATGAAAATGCTAGATTGTTACGATGGTCTTTATTGTTACAACCATATCAATTTAACATTGAATATATCCCGGGCTCACAGAATGTCGGTGCAGATTTCATCAGTAGGCACCCCTGTGATCAAATTTAGAGTAGTTGGCAGGCGTAAGGAGTTAATTTTATCTATGTGTATCACTGGTTTTGGAACTTGCATTAGTGCATTTTCTCAGGTGGGGAGATGTGTGGTGAAAATACAGTGGTACAACGATAAAATACTCCATTTATAAAGATAAAAGTTAAAAATAAAATGTAGGGATAAAATATAGTTAAGCTACGCTGCTACTTCTTCGCCCACGCCATCGTTTTCTAGTGTCATTGAAAAACAACTAGTTATAACATGGAGACAAAAATGCTTATTCATTTAGACGGGGTAGAAACGGAGAGAAAAGGAAAAAATGATGCGGTCTGCACACGTGCTTTAATCTAAAGCCTAGCAGACGCAATTTGTAGTTTTAAAAAAGAAAAAAATTACGCCACTAGTTGACACAATGTAAGAAATTTGACACCAAAACGAGCTTAGCTCTTGTCGGAAACAGACGTATCTTAGACGTTCTACGGTAAATAGTCGTTTTAATTTGAATATAGCGGCAAACGTCGTGAACGAGTAGTAAAAACAAATTTCAAGACTAACATGGAAAAAATTATGTATTTCCTTAATAATAAGTTTAGAAGAATAAAAGTTAGCTAGTTTGATAGTCCATCTTTCCCTGAGAAATAATATACTTTTAATTACAAAGACGGACAGATAACACGGAAGATATTGACGAAAGACTGTATTGTTCAATACAGACGAGCAGACAGTTATTTGTGCATACTTCTCACTAAAGTTACTTTTTGACACGTCCTTGAGACTAAAGAAGAAAAACAAATTACATGTGGACAAGGGGCAGACAAGGAGGGTAGAATCTAAAATAACTTAGCATAGAAATCTTATACGTAAGTGAGACAAAATTTGTGTAGTTTTTTTTTAGTTTGGTCCTAAACCAATTGTAATTTTGGGAAAACCCAAATTCGGACTGACAGACGGACAGAAATACACTACACACTAGACCGAAATTGGACATTTAGGTTTAAATATTTAAACTGTAGAGGGGAAGTACTCTGATTGGACGAAAGATTAATATTCTTGACAAACATTAGCCGGCAAGTGCCATTTTTGTGAAGACTGTCCACAGCAACAGATCGTTGATGCTTAGAACTGTGACGCCCAGTAAAGATATAATATTACCAGTGGGACGCCATAGTCTAGCCAGCAGCTCAGCTGAGTTTGTGCTAGTACAACGTATCTGTGTGTTTTCATTTTGAATTGTGGTAAGGGAAAAATTATTAACCTTTTATTTAACAATTCTGAGTGATTGATACTGCCATGTCATGAAAAATGATTACGACAAGTGAATACTTATTCTAGGTCCCCAGCGACAGACCAGGGCCTAGAGGCGAATGAATAAAATGGAAAAAAACATATCCAAGAATGTAGAATACAGATCTTTATTTCAGGAGATCAGTGGGAACATATCACCCACCTTATTATATGGAAGAAAGAGATTAATGAAAATATTTCAGATGCAGTGCAGTTCAGAGAGGAATGGGAAACTGGTGCTATTTGATAACAGCCTGGGTGAGATGTGCTGGGTCGGTCAGAGAGATCTGACCTGGTCTTTGTAGTTTATATATTAGTGTGTGTAAACATGGTGAAGTAGGCAGTGTGTTGACACATGGCCTAATTTTGTGGTTTCAGAGTTTCTTTGTCTGGCACTGTGCTAGTGCAAATGCTCTGAAGAGCTCAAACGGTGGATGGAAGAGTAGCCTATCATCTTACCTCAGCAACTGTGAGGAGTAGCCTATCATTTTACCTCAGCAACTGTGAGGAGTGGGCCAAGTGAACAACTTTACTACATCGTCACAGGCCAGTTAAGTATTGAAGACCTGGCCTGCTGCTGATTCATCAATATCCATAAATAAATAAAGAACTTTGCCACCATTTACCCAGTTAAAAATCCAATGAACAGTACTAACACAGACTGGGTATGATGTACACACCACGACCCGACATCCAGTACTAGTTTTCCCAAAGACTCTGTAGTTAGTATTAATATTAGCAAATTTCACATATATATCTATGTACAAACCTTTCATGTAATGATTCAGTTATATGCTCTTTTATTGATATAAATTCATATTGTTTCACACGTTCTGACCAGAAGAAAACTTGGGTCAGGACTAAATAAATTTTTAAAAATTGTAAATTTTAAATTTAAACACAGTGTTAATTGACTTGATCATAGAGCTTATTATTAGACCTAGTGTTTATATGTGTGTGTCTGTGTACTTAATTACCTGCACACCACATTTCAGTACCCTAGACATTAAACGTAGCTAACATACATAATAGCAGAATAAGTCTGTTTGAGGTCATAGGGGGTAGCAGAAAGGTATCCTGTAATCTCACATAAACTGTTATCTTCAGGGACCTTCACAGCTGACCTCATTCAGTACACTGGGTAACATAGCAACCACACTTAATAACATCAAAACCACCACAATGATATGTATTCAATATTCAGATACGACAATGGCATGACCTAGCCAGTCTTGAAAAGGTCGCTATTTCGTCGACTATGGACAAGATGTCTTCGACATGTTGCTGTATATTTATTAAATATTTCCACACCCATTCCTTGACACACAACATTCGCTTGTCCTAATATATCAATCCAGCATAGACTCCATGAAGCAGATGGACGATCTAGCTGTAATAAATCTTCGTGTTTCTGTAGTAAGAGCACACATATAGGAGCTGGACAAATATGCGTCCGTTCACACTCAGTGACACACAAGAAAGGCCCACGAAGTATCGCTCACTTCTGCCAGGTGAAGCCGGCAAAGACGTCTGCTATATTTTGTCCAAAAGACAATGACGTACTTCCGGGAGTAACCCAGGAAACGTATATCAACAAGCTGGTTCATAAACAAGACTTGTCGAATACGATAGATATGTTATGATTTTACTCATACTTGTGTATGTAGATTCGGATGTGAACCTCCGTCTATGAGGCTAACTACGCATTCATTGACTCTTTAAATCATCCACGCACTTCCAGGGCTTCCCTCTGTGCTCAAAAGATTTCAGAACCCAGCATTGCACACTAAGCTTGGAGGAGTCACTTGAGCTCTGGACGTAGCTCTGGCTTTTACCTGGTAGCCTGCATGTAAGAGGATCTCCCTGTGAACCCATGATATGCAGGGTGAGATGAGAAGTGGCTCTGTGTAGGACGGGACGATTCCTTAGGAGAGCCCAGAACCAGAGCATAGTATCTCAGCTCTGCATATTTGGAGAGCCCCCTTGGATGACTGGGAATGCACAGTATGCAGCGCGCTTCTACCTCCTAGCTGGGGGCCAGATGTGATGATCCTTTAAATGCAAGCCAAGTTGGAGAAACTGGAGCTCATGACGTATGTCACAGAATGGCCGTGCTATCATTTTGTTGTGTTCTAACTGTTTTCTTTTCTGTCACGGGATTTGCCTCCCCTTTGCTTTGCAGTAGTGGTCCAACAGTGGCCAAACTCAAGAGTATCTAAAATGGGTCTTTAAATGTGTCTACCTTTGCACAAGATTACTCTTGGCAGAGTTGTAGATAGAAGGATAATGATGCTTCTATCTCAAGGTAATGTTCACAAGTTAATTCAGAAGTCAAGAACCATGCTGCATAAGGCAGAGCACTATTAACTTATATCTGATCCACCGGCACCTTTGGTGAAGTTTTAAGAAATGGTGTGGCTTGTTCGATCCCCAGCTGGTTTAATCCAGCGAAATTCCTGTTATACGTATTTTTGGCTCTACGGAAGTAACTATAGGTATATACTCATATATATATATATATATATATATATATATATATATATATATATATATAATATATATATATATATATATATAGTGGTAAAGTGGGATATATAAATATTTATAGGGGACTTAGTGTACTGACTGAGATCAGCTGTGAAGGTATCTATATCTAATAAGGGTAGTGTATTATAGATGACCTTACTTGCTACCACATATTTATACCTCAGTCAGAATTATTCTTGAATATAGTGATGACTACGTTGAATGTCTAGGGTATGTATATGATGAAGTGTAAGTCACAACAACAACAGACAGATAAACAAGTCAATTTATTCCACCACACTTGACAACACTGTGACACTCACACACATGTACCATTCTATAAGACTATCTTAAATGAGTCACTGGTAAATTTTCAAATATCAATATGTATTAAGCACTTTTCATTAATATATATGTGTCCTGATTCAAATACAAAGTGAACCAGGAATCACAATCACTTTTAATTACAAGTTATATGTACAGAATTTATCAATATGAATCTTGTAGTGACATATTTTATTAATCTTATCCTATGTGTGTCAGTTGTGTAGTGGTAATATGAGGTAATACTGGTGTTGTTTTTTTCAAGCTATGTTGGTATTTGTCATCATGACTTCAAGTGTTTATTTCTGTTGGAACTAGTATTGGAGATGTTCTCAGTTCCGTTCATTAAAACAATTAATTTCCCCTCTTATTTTTATACAATGTTAGTTTAAGATGGGGTTACATAATGTTGAGCTCAGCTGGCCACATAGGCTTAACTTTCGTGATGGCGGCAGGAAAAGACTCCTCTGCTCGATTGCTCCCCTGTGTTCTGGAGACACCTCACTGTTTGCTATATGGACCAAGGAGTATGCTGTCCGCCTCTGGATTCAGCAAAGCTCTGACCAGGTACTGCTCAATAGCTTTAGGACCACAGTCCCACAATTCATGGAAATAACACAGAATTACGTTGACCGGCAATGAATATAGCACAATTTCGATCTGCCGATGTCCCAGGCTTTTATTTAGCAAAATATGCACTGGTGCTCAACGCACTGATTCTGTAGTAAGTTTATTTGCAAATGTGGTGTTGACCTTACGCCTCTAATTGACTATATTGGCAGGTCTAACCAATCATGCCATGTTTACACAGCTTTTCAAAAAAGTACTCCTACTCACGTTTCCCCTAACAACAAAGAAGTAGTATTTATAGTCCGACTAATCGTGTTTAGCCTTACATTTATTTTCCGCCAATCAAATAGGAGGTAACATGTCAGCCTATTTCCCGTACAATGGTGGGGTGAAAATCTGCCACTGAGCGATTCTGATTTGGGTGTTGTCTGACATCCCTCACTATTTCTTTTGGCTATAATTTGGTAATTCCTAGACTATTTGAGTAACGTTTAACATATTTTTTGTCAGCAAGTCCTAAGGAACCCAAATATACACATTTAAAGGAGCTAAGTGGCTGCGTTCAAAATATGCACTTTCTTCTACCTCCTGTTTACTTCGAAAACGATGTGGTGTCTGGGTACTGTAATGTTTTCAAACGTAAACCAGTATAATGTCATATTTCCTAATAAGCGTTTTTCAGGATTTTAAAACCTAACTCTGGTATGGGTAGTGTTTTTTATCACTGTCGATTTGAAAAAAGCTAGTGCATGTGGCCTTACACGCGTGATGGCAGCAATTGTGTATCGCGCGACTGTGGTAGTATTGCCTGCGTTCCTCCGATCAGCCCTCCCTTCTTTCTATCCTAAGTCCATCTGTCCGTTCGTTTATGGTAACGTAGTGTAATTAGGGGGGGGGGGGGGGGGGGGGGGGGGGGTGGGGGGGGGGGGGGGGGGGGGGGATGCTAGTATTAATTTAGGTCATTAATCAGCTTGCGTATCTCAAGGTTTTTCTTAGAAAGGCAGTACACGTTTTATTGAAGCAAGCGTGTAATAATGCAGTAGGCCTTTACTATCAACGTGAAACGTTACAATTTTGCAGACGAAGTAGAAAACAAGGGGGATTTCGAGTACAGTCATTGTGACAGCACTGTTCTTTACCATTCTTCTTTCCTTTTATTGAAATTATTTGTTAGGCTTTACATTTACGTTTTAATTTATATATGTGGATTAGAATATTTCACGACATCTCCCCTCTTAAAACAGACATCTTATGTCAGTCCTTTATTCCATATACACATAGATAAATGTAAGTCAACTTGACTTTACTCTGCTGTTGTGCTATCATGGTTTTATGTAGTTGGGTCCATTCAGAGTAGGCACTACTCATGAAATCTGCCTCAGACCTCTACAACCAATAATATTTTTCGGTTATGTTACTGAACAGCCGCAAGTGTGACTGCTTGTCTTAATGCTGCTTCACAACCCGTTTTCACCATTTCTCTTCTCTGAGTCTGCGCAATGACATGTCCAGAGAACATTAGATTTTCCTCAAAATGTACGTTATGAGGAGATAACATATACCTGGTGATAGCAGAGTTTTCGTAGTGGATCCCATAATCGTCTTATTAGCCTGTATGAAACATTCGGAATATCCTCAATCAAAGAGGCAACTTAGGGATTCATTACGTTCCTCCGAATTGTTTACATCCAACAATTTTGTCTGATCTCAGGTTTTACTGGAATCTGATAGTAGCCATTACTCAGATCCACCCTTGAGAAATATTTAGCTTTATTTAGCCTGGCAAACAACTGATTTGTATCCGGCAATGGATCCACCTGTCCTTCTGTAATAGCATTCAGTCTCCTGTAATCTATACAGAGTCTATGTTCTCCAGAGGGCTTCCTTAAGAGTACAACACCGGAACTATACGAAGATTCACTGTGTGAAATAATTCCTTCCTTCAACAAATAGTCTATCTCTTCCTTCAAAGCTTTCTCCTTAGCAAAAGGAATCGAATATGGTTTCATACAGACAGGTGTGGGGTCTATCAGTTTCATATCATATTCCAATAAGTTTGTATGCCAAGGTCGGTCTGTTAACACCTCTGTATGAGTATCTAGAACCTGTTGCACTCTCTCCTTCTGAGTTTTCGTTAAATGTGTACTGATTTTCACCTGTGCCGCTGTCTCACAGGGGTGTAATGGATATTCAAATGATGAAAGTGGTTCCTTTTTCATCTCCATGGCAATGGACAAGGTCAACAAGTGTGTCTCTTCCTGATGTTCTCTTTCCAAATATTTCTTCAGGAGATTCACATGATAGATTTTTTCTTTCCCCTTCTTATCTATCTTATAATTGGTTCTAGACACCTTCTCTAGAACTGTATATGGACCTTGCCATCCAATTTGTAACTTATTCTGACTACCGGGGAGAAGAAGCAGTACCTTCTCTCCCACAGCCAAATCTCTGTCTTTCGCCTTCCTGTTATAATAGGCAGCATGTTTCTTCCTGGCTTGTTTCAAATTTTCATTGGCAAGTTTCCAGCCAGTTTTTAAACGAGTGGTCAGCTCATTCACCTATTGGTATGAGGATGTAATATTTTCCTCTACCTTTTCGTCAGTCCACGTTCTTAACAGCGTTACATATGGACCTTTAGTTTGGTGGACCTATTTGTCCATGCACCGGTATGGTCTCTTCCACTCGAAGCTCTATAGTGATGATTTTTCTTCCCATAATTATCATGCACAAAACGACCGCTACCAATTTTTTTCCTGGGGCTTTCTCCCCACTTAAAATTCTTGATGAGAGATTTCCTCTCTACATCCTCTTCCTCCAGTTTGTTTAAGTCCGATTGAGGGATTTTCGGCTTATCCTGGGTAAGACATCTTTTTGCACTCTCCGCATAGTGGCCATTGTAAAACAGTTAAGTGAAGCTTGTCCGTGAAAAGGGGCTTCCCATTCCCTTTGGTCCACTTTATCAAATTTATTTCTCTTTGTATTTTCAGGCCTAATTTTGCCCCTTGGCGTGTCCAGGTCCTGATCAATGTTCCCACTTGTGGGTGTTCCCTCATGTGCTATGCTACACCTTTCTACAAAATTCTCAATGTCCCATCTTGCCTTGGGCCAATAATAATTGTGAGCCACCTTTTGGATGATGGTACCTATTTTTTCATGGTCCCCATCTGGTTTCACATGTAGGCTCCTTATTAATTCTGCCCTATATCTTTTAGGAAGAACCAGCTGTCCGTGACCTTTGGATCTAGCTCCAGTCTTCCTATACATCAACTTGCTTTTCAGCTAAAAATCTCCCTTGCCTGGAGTAGTATGACAAGTTGACAATTTCCTGAAACAAGGCTTGAGGGTCTTATCCCCAGCCTGTGCCTTCCTCATCTCTTCTGGAGTGGTATCTAACATAATATCCTCCTCCTGTCTTGAGGTCGACCTGACCTGAAGGGTTGCCATATACACAGGTTTCCTTCTGCAACGGTCAGTGTCACGATTGTCCATCTGACAATTTTTACACCACCTTTTCCCTTGGTTGAAAGATTTTCTTTCATCATATTTCCTTTCATCGAATTGTGGGGTTTTATTTTTATTGTCATACCGTGGCCTATCAAACTGGTGCTTACCTTTGTTTTGATCCCTAGGATCAAATTTATTAAAGTTCTGTGGTGCCCTAAAGTTATCCACCTGTTTCTTTTTATTACCTGTTACCTCTGCTTGAGCTGCTTGATACCTTTCAGCAACATTTAGCAACTCACCCAGCCTCTCTGCACCTTGTTCCATGAGAAACTTTCTCAGGTCTGGAGCCATGGACTCTCTTAATTGTTCTATAAGGATCATTTCCTTAAGATCTTGGGTTTTCCCCAGAGAAGTCCATTTCTCCAAGTATGTCTCTATTCGTGCAGAGAACTGGTGGTAGGTTTCTCCTGACAGTAGTTTAGCATTCCTAAATTTTTTTCCTATAAAATTCGGCGTTCTTTTCATATCTTAACAAAAGAGCCTGCTTTAGCATGTCATAATTTTCCTGATCACCTCTGCTCATTTTGGCAAAAACTTCATAAGCTGCCCCACGAAGTCCTTGAGATAACTTTAAGCTCCACCTTTCTCTCTCTAACCCATATGTGGTAGCTAATAGTTCATATCTATTTAGATAGCTCTCAATATCATCGTCTTTCTCAACGAAATGATCTAAATGAAAATTCATAGCTGAGGTTGAGGCTCCCTGGCTAGCAGTGGCATCAGAGGTAAAGGGACTGGCACCATTTTCAGGAGCATGGCCTTGAAACTCAAACTCCCTTAGTCGTAACTCATGTTCCCTTTGTAATCTTTTATCTTCTGCTTCCCTTTCTGCAGCTAATCTCTTGTCTTCTCTTTCTGCAGCTAATTTCTTCTCTTCTCTTTCTGCAGCCTGTCTTCTTTCCTCGGCTTCCAATGCTTTAGCCTCTTTGTCAGGTGGGTCTTTATATCATTAAATTAACTACATCTTCTTCCTATTCTCTCACCCTAATCCTTTCATTTTATTACTTTTCCGTACTTGTTTTTCCTGTATTTTTTCGCATCATTCGTTGCGAAAAATTTATTTCTTTCCCATCATCGTTTTTCTTTCTCATACTGACTAGTAACCTTATTGCATCAGATGTCAGTCGCGCAGATAGCTGTGAAGATACGGTTCTCGCCAGACATACGTCTGCAGTTTCCCCCGGTCAGAGCGCGGCCCGACCAGATTTCTGGGCCTGATGTGTGAGAAATTCGTTTCGCTGGACATAGAGCAGACTTTTGGTCTACCATTTTGTTCACCTGTCACTAGCTTAAGGTGTCAAACCCGGCATCTGTACGACGCAGTTGTAGACGGTTGTCTGAGATTTGCAACTGTCACGCGCATTTCTCGGTCACTGGTGGCAGTTACGTCACGCGTTAAGCTGACGTAAATTAAACAATTAATGTACTATAATGAAGTTAATTTTACTGTAGGGAATCAGACGAGATCATATTTTTTTCTAAGCTAGCTTACAAATGCTAGAATCCGCATGCGATGTTGCCGGACCACGCACGTGCTCCTAAATTCATGGGGATTGATGATTTTTTTTTAAGATATAACTTACAGAAATTTAGTCAAGCATTCTTCCAGAATACATATTGTAAAATTATTTGATAACTCTTCAGTACAATTCAGCCCGTTGTGGCAAGCAAAAAATCAGAAACATTCCGACAGAGTTTTGATTCCGACAGAGAGTTTTGACTAGTACTGTGGCGACCAAATATAGTAACTTCCTGAAAGTAGACACCGATCTGACATTCCTTACATTCTAGAAACCAAAGCTAATGACATTGTGCTCTGCTAACTTTCGTGCCTGGACAATATTTTATGTGACTTAATCAGACATTCGAAAAATTAGAACACCCAAGGAATCGTTCCCTGAGAGTTTAGTACGTCTTTTGGAACTGGGGATTTCTTGGTCAAGGACTGCATTTTCGGGTCTGTGTGAAGGTCCTAGAATTGAGTATGTTCCCAGAGGCAGCGAGCAAAGTTGTGAGTATAACTGCATGGCCATGGCTGAATGAATGAGTGTACGCAGATCAGAGTGTTATTTTACAGTTATAGATTGTCACCCATTTACTGTCTTAATTCTTTTTGTTTAACCTGCAGAATTTGTTACTATTTGCTAGAGTTTCTTTACTTCTTAGGCTAAATCAGATTATTCAACTCTGTGCATACATTTACGAGAAAAGAAGAAAAACTCTTAGCCTAAAACCCTACGTATCTATAACTCTTTGGGCCATCATCTGTTCTCTTAACGGGGCTGTGGGCTAAACCTAGAGCTAAGATCATAATGGGGCTATCATCCTTGTAGCATTTTTCTTAAATTTTATGACTATTTGTATATGTTTTTCCTTGATGTATTTTTGGTGTTGTGAGAAGATTTTTTTTGATGATAATAATAAAAATCTCTCTCTTGAACTAAATCAGTGCGTTGGTCAGCTCGTTCAAATACATATAAATTCATTGTGATAGATTCCCACGTCTGTGTGTTTAACTGTCGTCACGTGTATGTGCGTGCCCGTGAGTCGATAGAGATATATTAATGTCTGACGCCTTTAAAAGCGGTCGTAGAAGATAGGTGAGAGAGAGAAGATTATCTCGATTCTCAAAGACAGCTTCTTTATCACATTCTATCATCTCACGTGTGGGAAATTCTATTGTGGGTTTTTTTCTTTCTCACCAGCTCTAACTGTGACTATCACTCATTCCAACCTATTCTGAAGGGACCAACCCTAGTCTTAATACTCCTATCTAAAATCTACGACACTTTTTGTCAGCCTCAATCTGCAACCTCTTAGCCTCAGCCTCAATCTGCAACCTCTTAGCCTCAGCCTCAGCCTCAAATTGCAGCCTCTTAGTCTCAGCCTCTAACCTTCTTTCGGCCTCTTTTTCTAATCTTTTTTCTTCCCGTTCAATATATTTGTCACATTCAGCAGTGACATAAGAAATCATAATTTGCCCGTCCATTCCTAACTCTTTTGCAGTCTGTACAGCAGCAGATCGAAATGTTGCCAAGTCGGCCATTGTCTATCATGCAAATGTAACAATTCAATCTATCAATATTTATCTAAGGACACTACAGGCACTGAGAGCTCAACCTTATTTATTTTCACCCAAGGATACTTTTTTTATTTCTATTATTCCCTGAAGTGAATTAACCCCAATATTTTTAATAGGGAAAGATTCAAAATCCCGAGAGCGAGACCCCAATATATGTGGTAAAGTGGGATATATAAATATTTATAGGGGACTTAGTGTACTGACTGAGATCAGCTGTGAAGGTATCTATATCTAATAAGGGTAGTGTATTATAGATGACCTTACTTGCTACCACATATTTATACCTCAGTCAGAATTATTCTTGAATATAGTGATGACTACGTTGAATGTCTAGGGTATGTATATGATGAAGTGTAAGTCACAACAACAACAGACAGATAAACAAGTCAATTTATTCCACCACACTTGACAACACTGTGACACTCACACACATGTACCATTCTATAAGACTATCTTAAATGAGTCACTGGTAAATTTTCAAATATCAATATGTATTAAGCACTTTTCATTAATATATATGTGTCCTGATTCAAATACAAAGTGAACCAGGAATCACAATCACTTTTAATTACAAGTTATATGTACAGAATTTATCAATATGAATCTTGTAGTGACATATTTTATTAATCTTATCCTATGTGTGTCAGTTGTGTAGTGGTAATATGAGGTAATACTGGTGTTGTTTTTTTCAAGCTATGTTGGTATTTGTCATCATGACTTCAAGTGTTTATTTCTGTTGGAACTAGTATTGGAGATGTTCTCAGTTCCGTTCATTAAAACAATTAATTTCCCCTCTTATTTTTATACAATGTTAGTTTAAGATGGGGTTACATAATGTTGAGCTCAGCTGGCCACATAGGCTTAACTTTCGTGATGGCGGCAGGAAAAGACTCCTCTGCTCGATTGCTACCCTGTGTTCTGGAGACACCTCACTGTTTGCTATATGGACCAAGGGGTATGCTGTCCGCCTCTGGATTCAGCAAAGCTCTGACCAGGTACTGCTCAATAGCTTTAGGACCACAGACCCACAATTCATGGAAATAACACAGAATTACGTTGACCGGCAATGAATATAGCACAATTTCGATCTGCCGATGTCCCAGGCTTTTATTTAGCAAAATATGCACTGGTGCTCAACGCACTGATTCTGTAGTAAGTTTATTTGCAAATGTGGTGTTGACCTGACGCCTCTAATTGACTATATTGGCAGGTCTAACCAATCATGCCATGTTTACACAGCTTTTCAAAAAAGTACTCCTACTCACGTTTCCCCTAACAACAAAGAAGTAGAATTGTGTATCGCGCGACTGTGGTAGTATTGCCTGCGTTCCTCCGATCAGCCCTCCCTTCTTTCTATCCTAAGTCCATCTGTCCGTTCGTTTATGGTAACGTAGTGTAATTAATGCTAGTATTAATTTAGGTCATTAATCAGCTTGCGTATCTCAAGGTTTTTCTTAGAAAGGCAGTACACGTTTTATTGAAGCAAGCGTGTAATGATGCAGTAGGCCTTTACTATCAACGTGAAACGTTACAATTTGCAGACGAAGTAGAAAACAAGGGGGATTTCGAGTACAGTCATTGTGACAGCACTGTTCTTTACCATTCTTCTTTCCTTTTATTGAAGTTATTTGTTAGGCTTTACATTTACGTTTTAATTTATATATGTGTGTTATTATATTTCACGATATATATATATATATATATATATATATATATATATATATATATATATATATATATATATATATATATATATATATATAAATATATATATATGCAGATTAAACAGGCGCATTGTTTCACTGTCCCCCAACCAATGTTAGCCTCTCTGAATAATTATCCTCCCCGAGTATGCACATTATAACTCAGGGAATATGGTTATAAATCACCCTTATTCGTCTGGTTACTTTAATGAAGAAAATGTGTCTTTACAGCGCAAGTTGCAATGGCTGGTGCGTGAATTACAATTAACAAAGGTACATATATCTCACAAAATGATACTATACACTTTATGCACCATGTGATGTAACCATCACACTGTACTCACTGCTCCATTCGACGCCTGGGGGTCGCTGTCTGCTTTCGCTTTCCTGAGCGAACTAGCATAAAACAAAACACCAGTGCTTGCTGTAGTGATTTATGAACATACCATTGTCATAATGTTGAGGTTGCCAGCCTCCTATGCCTTGTATAACCACTTAGCAGGTATAGAACATCTCAAAATTCACATGGTAAATTAATGTGATGAGTGTCATCACAAATACTTGGGAACACAATCTCTTGGCACAGATGAATAGACACAGCAGCTTTGAATAGATGCTTCGAACACTTGGTCGGGGAAATTTTAGTATTCCTCTTATGACCGGTGCTTTGATTCCTTAAGTGTCCAGTCTTGGTATTTAAAATTACGGTTCTCTTTTAAATTATAAAGACGCCCAAATAATTCGATCTGTCACTTTTAATTCTTGAATTCTTTGTCCGATCCTTCTCTCTGGCTAATGGTAGTTGTTACTTGACGTATGTTGAAAATGCAGTCTGATTTGTGTCTCCGACTTTGCTAGTTTATATTTCCATTTTTCAGTCCAAGTCCCAGATCGTATTTCAGACAAACTTGCCAGTGAAGGCTAAAGTTTATGTTAGGCTCTCGATTTAGACCAGTCCTGTCTCTTTATTGGTGAATAGCCATAAGAAACATGTTCCGACCAACATTACGTTAAATGGGCAAACGTTAGAAGGAGTTAACACCTTTAAATATCTCGGGTCCACTATATGTAGTGATGGAAGATCAAGTAAAGAAATCAAGACAAGACTTGAGATGGCCCCAGCTGCCATGACAAGGTTGAATGTGATCTGGAAAAGTAACATCAGTTTTCCTGTGAAGATCAAATTATACAAATCACTACAGCAAGCGCTGGCGACTGCTTCATGTCGGCTCTCTCACGAGGAACCAAAAATCAGTGGAAGCCCTAGGCTCCAATTGGAGCAGGAGTGGATGATGATGACTCTTCGGGATGTACATATTTATAATATTAAAATTTAAACATGTTGTAAAACCAGGCAAAAGTCGTTTTTTTTTTTTTTTCGTTGTCCTGCCATGTTTTTTTTTTTTCCCCGTCAGATTACCTAATTATTAACGATGATTTTCATCCTATCCACTCGGTTTATCATTGATGCTCAGGGAGGGTCAAATAACTGAGAAAAGGGGGAAGGGTTGCTGGAACGGACAGTGGGGAAGGCACGTGACTAAAATTTGTGGTACGAGTTGGAGATACCAGTTTGTGGTATCCAAGTGTGTGATAACTACCTTGATACTAGATTGTGGATAGGAGCATGTTGTTTACCCTGGATGCCTGCCTTTGACGGATTGTAAGGACCCTTGCCTTGACGTTAGTAGAGGTTACCCTTGCAACTACTCCTAGGGACTGGCTTCATCACAGACGTCGACAATTGACGGAGCAGTCTCGCAAACTAGTCCAACAACATCTGGCCAGATAAGTGATTTTTAATCGTGACCAAAACACAATACTTCTCCCCACCCAAACAAACCACCCACTGAACTAATTTCGGTGAAGAAAAACTCCACATTTGTTTGTATCCACCAACTTCACACATTTATTTACTCAAGAATAATTGATTATTAAATGTCTTATATTTATTTACCAATCAATACTTGATTTAATTATTACAGAGCAAAGTGCACACGTATGAATCAGTTATCTTAATCGTAAATACAACAGAGCTACTTAAGTAATATTTTACTGAATAATTCAGTTGCGGGCACAGAACGAGCTAATACATCTTTAATCTTCATAGTAGGGGCGGGCAGATGCAAACTTCGCAATCATCATTCATTTCATTCATAACCCTCCACTCCCAAAGGAGCATACGCCTTCAACAAACACATGCCAAGTCCTCCTGTCACGTGCCATAATCTCAAGTTATTTCCACGTTCTCCACATCATTTTCACCTGTTTCCAGCTCTCTTCTCCATGTGCTTCTTGGTCTACCTCTGCCTCTCTTGCCCTGGGGGTTCCAGAACAAGGACTGCCTTGTAATGCTATCAACAGGTTTCCTCAGTGTGTGTCCTATCCATCGCCATCGTCTTCTTCTCATCTCTTGTTCCACTGGCACTTGTCTAATTCTTGTCATCAGTTCCACGTTGGTAACCTTGTCATACCATTTTAATCCCTCTATTCTACGCAAGCACCCATTTATGAAAGTCTGTAGCTTTTTGGTTGTTGTCTTTGTTGTTCTCCATGTCTCCGAGCCATACAATAGGACTGACTTCACATTTGAGTTGAAGATTCTTATTTTCGTGTTGGATCCAATTTCTCTTGATCTCCATATATTTCCCAATGCAATGAAAGCTCCTCTTGCCTTTTGTATTCTTATTTTGATATCGCTGTCTGTCCCTCCAACTTTGTCTATATTACTGCCAAGATATGTGTATGATTCTACATCTTGAATTGGTGTTTCTTCAAGTTCAACCCTGTTATCATTACCTGCATTTATTCTCATTATTTTTGTCTTTTCCCTTTCTATTTTCGGACCCAATTGCAGTGACCTCTCATCGAGTGTTTTCAATTTGTCCTGCCTCTGATTACGGTTATGGGACAGAAGAGCCAAGTCATCAGTAAATCATCCAATTGCTTAGTTAGAGTCCACTGGATTCCATTTCTGTTGTGTGTTGTCGATGATCTCATAAGCCAACCTATTGCCAGCAAGAAAAGAAATGGAGACAAGAGGCATCCCTGTCGCACTCCTGTTCTTATCCCAAACGGTTCTGTAAGCTGTCCTTCGTGAAGAACTCTGCATGTCATGTCTTCATATGTTTTCTTTATTAAATTAATGAGCTTCAGGGGAACTCCACAATGCCGCATCAATTTCCAAAGTGCGCAATCATCATCATGTGACGTATTCTTTCCAGAAACGTTGAGTTGTCTCCATTACAGCTGCTCTGAACGCATCACGATTCTGGGCAAGTCGACCTGCATCAGCCAAAGACAAGTTCAGACTCTCTGTGATGTCCTGGGTCCACCGTCGTCTAGGTCGACCCCTTCCCCTTTTTTCCAGGGACCATGCCTTCCATCACTGTTTTTTCCAGACTATTATGTCTTTTTATATGACCGAAAATTTTCAGCTTCCTTATTGCGATGGTATTTAGGAGCCAATGTTCCTGTACGTTTAGTGAGTGCAGTACTTCTCTGTTGGTCTTTTTTTCTGTCCAGGGTATTCTCAACATCCTTCTGTAGCATTTCATTTCGAATGATGTAATCTTTTTTGCAACTGTTTTATTGAGTGTCCAAGTCTCGCAGCCATATGTTGCTACTGGGAATATACATGCTCTGATCAGTTGTAACTTTGTTTCTTTGCTTGAGCCTTGCCATAGGTTTTTCAATTGTATGCTTTATGTGAAGCAATTGCAAGTCTTCTTTTAATTTCTACTGCACAGTCGCCAGAGCTGTTGATGATTGATCCTAAGTATTCGAATTCATTGACACTTTCCAGTTCTTCGTTATCAATTTCAATTTCTGGTTTGATCTTTACTTTGTCTGTTGCCAATACTTTGGTCTTCTTGGTGTTAGGTATAGATTCTGGGCCTCGCTGTGTTTTTTGGTGGACAGAATTAATTGTTCAAGTCCTTCTGAGTTGGTCGATAGGAGGACTGTGTCGTCAGCATATCTGATTTCCGGGATCTGGTACCCGCCGATGTTAAATGGTCATCTCTTACGTTTCTCATGATATTCTCGGCATAAATGTTAAACAGGTAAGGGGAAAGGGTACAGCCTTGTCTTACTCCTATCTGTACTTCAAACTATTCTGATGTTTCCCTCTCTATTCTTACGGCTGCCTGCTGTTCTTGATACAGCAGTGCGATGAGTTGTATAAGGTGGTTTGGAAATCCCATATTTTCCATAATAGTCCATAACTGCTGATGTTGTACACAGTCGAAAGCTTTGGTGTAATCAATGAAACAAGTATGTAGGTCAACGTTGAATTCTCTACACTTTTCTATGATGATCCTCATGTTGAATATATGATCTCTAGTGCCTCTACCTGGTCGAAAACCCGCCTGTACTTCGTCTATTTCTGTTTCTAGCTTTTGTTGCATCCTTCGCAATAGCCTGGGAAAATTCAGCGTTGAGCTTGATTTCTGAAATATCCCATGAAAAATAGAAGCACCATCCTTCTTTTCACAACTCTGCCAATAGTCATCTTGAGCGAAGGTAGATACCTTTAAAGACCTTCATTGTATATTCTAAATTTTGGCCATTGTTGGACCATCACTGCAGAGCAAGGGAGACGAACCGTGAAAACTTCAACTCAACCGTTTCGGAATGGCAGACACGTTACAAGAAAAGCCTAGATCTGCAGTGTAGATGATACCAAGGAGTCTTGAACTTGGTATTGGCTGCAAATGAGTGAAAAGCTCAGCAGTCCTAGGTACACAACAACAACAACATACATACATTAGACCATACGAGTCTATATTCAACGTCTCATCCTTCTCTCACTCTTTCTCCTGGTCTATAGGACTACGACACATGTGTTATAACTATGTTATATACACTGTCAGGAACCTTTGTTCCAATGCTTTTCCCTTCTGTTCTTGACTATGATTTTTCCCTATCAATATATTTGCAATGGTTGAAATGAAGAACAGTGGGCCGTGTTGTCGACACGGCCTTAAATAAAAATTCATAGACGCAGTAAAAGGGGTTAAAGTAGTCATAGTCTCACTCAATGGACAAATCAGATTTCTAATCGCTTCCTCGTGAATATCTTTAAGTTAACTCGTTTTCCTTATCCACTCTACTATACAATTGATATCTTAGACATCAGTGGATTCCAATTTTTCTATTGAGAAACGACAACTCTTTTGCTTTTCTATGGTCAGGGAACTACTACTTATTTCCCCTTTCAACTATCCCAAGGAGCATACATCTTCAACAAACTTATACCAATTCTTTCTTTCCCGTACCATCCGCTCAAGGCCTTTCCATGTCTTCTTCATTCCCTTCATGTCTTCTTCATTCCCTTCATGTCTTCTTCATTCCCTCCATGTCTTCTTCATTCCCTTCAATTCTTCTTCATTCCCTTCATGTCTTCTTCATCCCCTTCATGTCTTCTTCATCCCCTTCATATAAGGTTAGTCAGCTCCACAAAGATACCTTTCGGCTTCCTCTGTGTTGCTTCATACGCCTCCCTGCCTCAGGACCTTATCCTGAGTAGGATGACCGCATTGAATTTTCTTTAGTTGACCTGTCCAGGTGTTAGTGTGGTTTTAAATGTCTACAGAACGAGGTAATTGAATCCATGCCTAACCCTTCGTCGCCTTTTACGACATGCATGGCAGGTCACAGCTTTCTTTTCTTTGCTCCCCTTTCGGTTCACTCGGGTGGTTCAGTCAACTACATTGGGTTATCATAATTATATACATGAATAATTCAAGAAGCAGAACTCACAAGTTTTGTCCGGACGGCTGCTGTGGCACGTTCGATAAGATTAATCGCTGTCCATCCACATAAGACCATGTTTACATACACGTTGCCACAGTACGGGATCATTAGGCTTAACGCAAAAAGTCCCAGATACAGCGTGATAAATAGCTGCCAATATGAACGTAAGGAAGGAGTTTAAATTATTATTCGATACATACGTTTTCCAACACGAAAATAAAAATCTTCAAATCAAATGTCAGTGCTACTGTATGGCTGTGAAACATGGAGAACAGCAAAAATTACAACCAAAAAGCTCCAGACATTTATAAGGGCTCGGAGTGGCTAAAAGGTATGTCACCCGCCTCGAATTCTAAAGTTCGCTTCCCAGTAGAGGGAATATCATTTTTATAAATTGTTTTTCAGAACCAGCGGTCCTGATGTCATGTCATACTCCCCCCTGGTCTCCTGAGTAGTGAGATCGGATACCTAGCCTTCTTGGATAAGGGTGAAAAAATAGGAGGTCTCGTGTGCAAGTTGCACATGCTAAAAATCGCAAGACAATTGCAAATCGCAAAGAGTAGGCCTTACGGCCGCTGCACTGGCAAAATTTAAAAATTGAAACCTACTCACCATAAAAAAATATTTATATAATATTTTATTCCTATATACACACGTTGGGATTCTCGCCGGTGCTACGGAGTTCGTACACTGTGCTGAGATCCTTTTTTATGTGATCTAAGGGAGAAGATCGGAGCACTGATGGAGTTGGCTATGTGCAAGGAAGATAATCCTTCAAACCAAACTAAACAGACATTTATAAATAGGTGCGTGCGTAGAATGCGTAGAATAGAGTGATTGAGATGGAGTGACAGGATCACCGATGTGGAACTGATGACGAGAACCAGGCAAGTGCCAGTGTAACAACAGATGAGAAGAATATGCTGGCAATGTATATGACACACAATGAGGATAGCATTGCAGGGCAGTCCTTGTTCTAGAATCCCCAGGGAAAGAGAGGCAGAGATAGGCCAAAAAATACATGGAGAAGAGAACTGGGGACAGAAGTGAAAATGATGGGGAAGAGGTAGAAAGAACTTGAGGTGACGGCACGTGACAGGAGTGTGTTTATTGAAGGTCTATACTTCTTAGGGAGCTAAAGAGCGCTGATAAACGTTTACTGCTTAAGGCTCTAACTGGAGTACACAGAATATTTTAACTGTTATCCTACAGATAGATCATCTTACGTGAAACTATGATGTGGAAGTATTCAAAATAGTGTTTCACACGCGTATGTATAAGCTGCCATATCATGCCATAATATAAACATTAATAACACATAAGGAAGGGAAACCCGAGGCCTGTAAACAGTAAATTAATATCAGACAAACACAAAGGTATGTTTTCAGGCACTCGTAAGAAATAAAGAAGTAGAACACTAGACAACAGAAAAACAACAGACGTGAGTGGCTTACCCAGGGTTCTAACCCCGTACCTTCCGTACGACAACACCGCCTAGCTATACAAGCGAATCACACTAACCTCACGGCCAGCTAGGCATCCCCAAAAAAAGATGCTTTACTGACCGGTCATCAGTGCGAAACACTAGACAACACCGGAAGTTTACAATGGGCACCCCAGCATAATAATGACGCAATCACTTCTGTCGTTTCTCTATTCTACAGTATATGTCAGTCCAAACAAGGCAAAGACCTTGATACTGTGTCCAGTAAATGATAGAAGACTTAAGAACAGTAGTATAGAACAGGGGGTAGGTTTCTGGTATTGTATAAACATTAATAACACATAAGGAAGGGAAACCCGAGGCCTGTAAACAGTAAATTAATATCAGACAAACACAAAGGTATGTTTTCAGGCACTCGTAAGAAATAAAGAAGTAGAACACTAGACAACAGAAAAACAACAGACGTGAGTGGCTTACCCAGGGTTCGAACCCCGTACCTTCCTTACGACAACACCGCCTTGTCATGCCACAATATAGCATACAGTACTTTAACTCTTACAGGACGGGAGGTGAGTATACATGGCCGATTTTCCCAGGCACTCGTGACAGCAGGCAATTTTGTTAGTGTAGCATATTTGAGCTATGTTTTTGTTTGACTGTATCCCAATTTTATAGTTTATTAATTATCATTCAGTTTTCTTTACAACTATATCTGCTTCTTTTTTATCTTTGGCCGTGACTCCCCGCCTGGTGAGGTTTTGTAGGGCACCAACAAACTGTCTCCATTTTGCTCAGTCAGCAGCTATATTTTGTGTGGTACCCCAGCGCTGATTCATGCTTTGCATCTCACAGAAAGCACTGGAATTGCTGCAATATTGCTTAACATATGTGACACAGGGAACAAAGTATGTGGCTTTCACCAGTACCATTCCTGGACAAACTGTATGGATTATGCCAACAACCACAAGCTGATTACTGCTTTTGTTTTTTATAATATATTAAAGTTGACATCTTAAAGTATACGGAAAAGAAGAGAAAAAGAAGAAGAAGAAAGAAGTAGAACACAGAAGAAGAAGAAGAAGAACGAATAAGAAGGAAGAAGAAGTAAGAAGAAGATGAAGAATAAGAGGAAGAAGAAGATGATGATGAT
Source organism: Oreohelix idahoensis (assembly GCA_024509875.1). Taxonomy (NCBI): domain Eukaryota; kingdom Metazoa; phylum Mollusca; class Gastropoda; order Stylommatophora; family Oreohelicidae; genus Oreohelix; species Oreohelix idahoensis. The sequence goes on from JAMPIV010008403.1 coordinate 231,537, forward strand.
CAAGAAGAAGAAGAAGAATAAAATGAAGAAGGGGAAGTGTTGCGCACATATTTTTGATGCACAGATTACAAAAATACGATATGACTAATTGATGTGAAAAAGAGATTACTTTTGTTACAATCAAAGTTATATCGCCCATGATTTGATTTATACTTTTGATTATGTGGATGATTTCCCTTGAATATTGATCTGGCGGATTATTACCGAATTTATGTAATTTCTCATTTGTTAGGGCCAGAAAATAGATTGATCTTGTTTCAATATGTTTAATGGTCCTGAATTTATTATGTATTACTTGTCTAGTACAAGAAGATTGCAGTCTTATATTGTATATCTTTGTATGTTTAGGTCGGACTATATTCTTTGTGCCGAACACTGGGGCAGGTATTCGTTTTTTTCGAGGCATGCGTATGGGAGTCTCGATAATGCCGCCTATATGGCTGAGTGTGTTTTTCTTGGGCTGTCCTTTTCAAGGTTGAAAAGTGATTTGTGCATGTTTTTTTCAGGGAGTAGTTAGTGTCTCTGCAAGAGTCTATTTGTCGAGATTCTCCTCATGCACTTTGTTATTAATTCGGACAGGTCCAGGTAATACCAGGACCCTTCTTTTTGATGATCTCTAAGTGGGTAGACCTAGATGGATTTTCGTGCCTCGAACATTGTTTGGTCGTTTATATACCATTGAAGATGACAGGTTTCCCAACAGAGCTTAGGTCTACATGTAACAACCTTAGTAATGTCGAACTGTAGGGAAACTCTAGGAAATTATTGATATTCAAATTGGGAATTAACTTTGGCTCAACATTATCCTTCTGCTGGGTGAGTAAGCAAAACTCAGGAAGGCAGCCATCTTGTTTTCTTATCATCGTTATGAATCACTGTCAAGAGAACAGTCTATCAAAACTTATTATCGGGGACAGTGAATATGGAGATCTCATAACATGAAAACCCTATCGTGGTTTAACTTTATTACATGAATATTTTGATATATGTCGCTGGAGAACTTAGCCAAGGAAAAGGTTCGGCCAGTGAACTCTTTGTATGTTTACACACCCACACCCACTGATGCGTTCAGTCAGTTAGGGGATGTGGCAATAGTCTGCCAGAACTTTGAATGATTACTTTATATCTTCCATCATATTTGAATGCTGCATGAAATATGATCTACTGTTCAAATGCCTAATGATATATATGTCAACATGTTCCTATGACTATGTTCCGTGCTGTCCTGATGTATGCGTCCCTATTAAACGGTGTGAAATGCCCGCTGTAGTTCAAGTCGTCATTGCCTTGCATAAGAGGGTGTGAGAAATATTATCAAGTGGTCGAGTACACAGAACCATTACACCATTCGCGTTACTTGACACTCCCACTCAATGTCAACATGACAGGTTCATTCGATTATGCAGAAGTAACTCGAAGAAGACCTTCTTCAGTGATGACCAGTACACGACTCTAAAACATAACACCCGCATCCAGACATTATCAGTGGTGGCATTTCGGCTTTTATCAGTGGTAGGCCAGATCCCTGCGTTTATTGTACCAGACCATTCCTGACGCCAAATACGACACACAAACACGGATTTACAGGTTGACAGTACAACTACACAGTCGACGTCAGCATGACCTGTCTTATCAAGTGAATACAGAATCTAGGTCAGCGCTTGATGACATTTTGCAGTACAGGCAGTAATTAGGCCAGCGTTGTGTAGTCATTCTTTCACAGATCAGCGCTTTGTGACATGTTGTGGTACAGACTTTATTTATGTCAAGTAGACATTGATACACAAGTGAAAAGTTCACCATATTAACAGGAAGGCCATAAACTGTTCGGTTGATGCGGTAATATTGAGAAGTTAATATATTTCATCGGTGGATCTTCTATATACTCATTGTTGAGCTTTGTAATAAATTAGTTCAAGAATTTAAGAACTTATTAAAAGTGGAAAATTATTTTGAGTAAAAGCTAAGCCTTCTCCACAACACATCTAATTGATTAATGTATGCATTTATGCTATTTGATTTTACATGTTATTAGTGTATATGTATAGTTGTTTATATGTCCGTGGGCGGTTGGTGAGGTGACTAGCACAAGAAATACCGAGTAATATTGGTCTTTGTTACTAGTGTTCCCTAGGGAGCAAATTTCTTACAATATTATACATAGGAAATTTTTTAGTGCTTAAGGGAAAGTCATTATTGAGTTACTTCCCTTGAACTCCGCGGATAAATACATTTTACTGCGATTTATTCGTTGTTTGGGTAATAATAGATTGTTCTTGCTTCAGAATATCTATGGCCTGAATTTATGTGTATTGTTTGTCTGAGTAGGACAAGTCTGTCTTATATCTGTATATCTTTACATATCTAAGTCGAACTATATGTTCTGTTGTCTCTAGAGAGGTCAAAGGCTATTCGGCGGATGTGTGGCTTGAGTGGTGTGATTTGGCTTCGTCCTGATAGGGACTGTGTGTGTTTTGCTATGTCGGCTTGATGCCTTGAAAAAGTGATCTCAGTGGTTTTGGGGAAAGTGATAGTCGTCTAGACCTATCGTGTATGCTTTACCCCAGTGTTTATTCATCTTGCCAAGGAATGGCAGTTTCATATTCCCTCTACCAAGGTAATCAAAGATACTCTTATGAACTCTCGATCGAAGCCACCATTGTCGATAATTACGATTTGAATGTTTAAGAGAATATATTTGACTCGATGAAAAACGACTTCGATTCCTAGCAGCACTATATTCTGTAGAATGCAGTCTATTGTTCATGACCAAATCTACAGAGCAACGAAATGTTGTATGAATGACTAACTTTAGAACAGATTCATTATCTGTATTCAAACGTGAGTGACAGTTCACGAGTGGAGCCATCTTGGAACCAAAACATGTAGGACTTTCAAGAAGAGAAAAGGGATGCCCGTATTATCGCTTGATCAGTCCAGAGATCACTGCTACACATGAGAACCCATTGTTAGCGGTTCAATATTATTATATGGAAAAATATGTGCTGAACATTATGTTGAAGAATCGTTGCTAAACGAGATTAGGTTTAGAAGTCATCTGAAATATTGTTTACAAGCTGACGTGCTCAGTCAGTGACGTCAGATGATATATGTATGGGCGATACTGAGTGCTTGGCTATTGACAGTCCATTATACCATTATTCTACATGAGTGCCCATGTAACATTGCAAGACCATTTGTCCACTGTACTATGATGTATTATGGCAACCTGTGATTTGTCACTATCTGTGCTGTCGAGTGTGTACGTCCAATTAAACTTTAGAAAAGGTACACAGTCGTTGGTGTCGATGACTTCCGGTCATACATGAGTGTGAGAAGAGAACATTTGTCAACAACACGAACCCTTATCATCATTCGCACATTATACACTCCATCCATGTCTACACAACACTGCGTAGGTCAAGTTGACATTCCATACACTACAGTGGGGCAGGCAACACCATAGGGATCTTGTCAACTGATGATGATAGACGCCTGTCTTCCCGCCTAGGAGTGTTCTGGTGTACTTTATCAACATATATTATATCCAACTAAATATCAACTTTATCAACTGGTGGACCAGCTTTCTGGGTTTGACCTCGCAGAAATTCAGAAGTCAACAGATTACCGATACCAGACCGTTTCCTGTGGCTGATACGACACACTTGCAGTATTGGTTTGCTCTTTGTCAACGCTTCGTCACGTGACCTGTCAAGTGAATGCAGTATGTAGGTCAGCGTTGTTGACATTTTTTACATTAGACATTATAGAGTTTCACAGAACAGTTGGATCAATTCTTGTCAGTGTTAACAGAAAGACAGTATTTGTGAACTAAGAAGTCCTGGTTTCATCGATGGATCTTCTTGTTTGCCATATATGAACTTTAATATTTAAGGCCAGAATGTTTAATTGAATAAAGTGGCAGTTTGTTTGTTTTCATGAAAAATAACTTTGCCATTACTGTAAGACTGAGCCTATTTTGCAACACATACTATCATACACATAATTTATATATATTTATGTTTACATGTTATTTGTTTGTATAGTATGTTAGTTTCTATGTCAGCGGGTTGTGTTTAAGGTTGGGCGGCGTCCTCACAACAGAGTATCCCACGTCATAGAGGGTCCGTTGTGGGCGTTTTCTATAGGTGCAATTTTCTTGATTGAAAATTTGCTGCGACAACTGTTGCTTTTGTGTTAGCTGTGAAGTCTGTAATTATTGTTATTTTTGTAATATTTCTTTGTTCTTTAGTTTTGTTTTGATTTGTTTGTAATTTGTTGGTCTAACCTTTTCTATCTTTCAGTTCTATTCATAATTTATATTCATATATTGTGACGTCATTTGTGTTGTTATTCTTTGCAGATTCAGTGATTATCTTCATTGATTTCCCTATTTGATTTATTTTGATTTCTGCAAACGTTCTTGTATTGTCAGTCCTATTTGTACTTTATGTATTCTGTTGGTTGACATATGTTTTATATGGGTATATTTCATAAGACACAATTGCCTGTGCACTGCACTTGGATTATGGTATAGACCAGTACCTGATTATTATTACTATTATACAAGACCTTATTAAAGGCTTGTGACCCACAGATATTGGGATAGTATACTGATTAATCAGGTCATTGAGAACTTGGGGTATTATTATTGATTCAGGTGATTAGTATTATTGTTAGGCATCATGTCTACTCTAGATTATTTCATTACTCAAGGGAAAGCTCTTGATAAGACTGGTCAACAATTAGAACAATGGGCAGTTGCTCAATATGACAAAGCATTAGCTGCAGAAGAGAAAAGATTAGCTGCAGAAGAAAGAAAAGCTATGGCGGAAGAGAAAAGATTAGAAAAAGAAGCTGAGGCTGCTGCTGAACAAAAGAAATTGCAGATGCAGGTAGAGGAAAGGAGATTTGAAGCTGAACAAAAAAAATTGGAAAGAGAAGCTGCGGCTGAACAAAAAAGATTAGACAGGGAGGCTGAACAAAAAAGATTAGATGCTGAAGAGAAAAAAGCAATAAGAGAACATGAATTTGAGTTGGAGAAATTGAGATTGACAAGTATGAGTAATGTTAATCAGGCATCTAGTGGTAATGGTAAACCTTCTACTTACAAGGTTGTAATGGTAAACCTTCTACTTACAAGGTTAAGGTTCCACCGTTCAATCAGTCCAGTGACGATATTACATTCTGGCTGGATAGATTTGAACGTTCTTGTCGTACACATAATGTGGATAAATCACAATACGCTAATCAATTATCAGAAAACTTGAAAGGTGAATCTTTGACTAGATTATGCCTTGTAGGAGAAGCAGATAAGGATAATTATGATGTCATTAGGGCGGCTTTGATAAAAAAAATATCAGCTAAGTGAGGAAGGCTATCGCCTTTTATTTAAGACGATGGTACCTGAGACGGGTGTAGAATTCTCAGAATTCACTGCAAAGGCACGTCTCACAGTTGATCGTTGGATTGAGCTTTCCAAAACGGAAAAAACGTATGAAGGACTTATGGATTTGTTGCTCAGAGATAAGATTATGTCATGTGTGAACAAACCTTTCCTTGAATTTATACATGAGCGTAAACCTAAATCTCTAAAAGAAATGGAAGAATATTGTTCCCAATATGTCACTGCACTCCCCGACGTGACTTTTGGCAACACTAAGATTAAGGAGAGTATGCCAGTTGCTTCAGCAACACCATACAATCCCAATTATTCACACAGATTTCAGGGACCTCAAAACAGATTTGAAAAAAAAGGTAACCATAATAGTTATCAAAACCAAGGTAACCAATCATTTCAGGGTTCTTCTTCAAAGAACTGGAGACGACCTGATAGCTCTCGACACAGGGGTGGTCATAATTATAGGAATTTCCGTAGAGTAAGTAATTATAGAAACTATCAGGGTTATCCGTCTTGGAGTCAACAAGATCATAATTACAGAGATACTCATTATAATGAATATGATAATGGTAACCAAGGGTACTATGACTCAAACCCAAATAGGGGTTACAATAGAGGTAACAATAACTACAGAGGTGATAATAACCGAGGTAGATCTCAATACAAAAGACATAAACCACATTTTCAGGCAAACTCTGCACAACAAGAGTCCCATGAAGCCTATAAACAGAGTAAAGATAATAATGATGCTAGTAATATGGCATGTGCCGCTTTTGATTTTGGGAGAGCATCTCAGTGCCCCCAATGCAAAACGTTATTTGAGCCAACCACAGTGACTACTTTAAGCTGTGGCCATCCTCTTCCTGCTCTTCCAGCATCAGTCGCGCATGATGGAAGAGGGTCTCTTGTCTTACATAAGGGTTTAGTGAATAACAATCCAGTCTCTGTGCTATTTGATTCTGGATGCACCACAATTGGTGTTAGGCAGTCACTCGTAGATCCTTCCCGTGCCACTGGACAAGTAGTCAAATGTGTAACATTTGGCGGCACAGTAGAGAAATACTCTACCGCTATCATTAGGATTGCTACTCCTTTCTTTACAGGAGATGTACACGCATGTCTTCTTCCGAATCCGATCGCTGACCTCATCATCGGTCGCATTCATGGAGTCAAGGAATGCACTCCGCAACAAATTTCCACGTGGGAAAGGCAAAACATGCAGATTGCTAACGCTGTAGTCACTAGAGCTCAGGCTCTTAATGTGCCTCAAACTTCATCTACTGAAGATAATGAAGTGCATAACCAAGATAATCCCTTGGTAATTTCTCGTGACTCGTTTATAAAACAGCAAGAAGATGATCCCACTCTGAAGAAATTCTTCATTCTTGCAACTAAAGGTGATCCGAATAAGGACACAAGTCGTAAATCGTGGATTACAAAGAAGAATGGCGTACTTGTACGTATGGTTCAAGACTCCATTACGTCAAGTCATTCTCAAATCCTGGTTCCCAAGAATTTGAGAGTTAAAATTTTGCAGCACGCTCACGACTCTCAGTGTGCTGGACACATGGGTTTTTCCCGTACTAAGTCAAGAGTCCTTGCGGCTTTCTTTTGGCCATTGGTAAACAAGGACATACGGATTTATTGTCAATCTTGTAAAGTATGTCAGGAAGTTAAATCCAAAGGTCCACGGCATGCTGCACCCATTCAGGCGGCGGACATTCCTATTCGGCCGTTTCAAAAAAAATGGCCATAGACATTATTGGTCCATTTAAGATCAAGTCTGCCAGAGGACATCAGTTTATCTTGACGTGTGTTGATATGTGCACACGTTGGCCAGAGGCTATTCCTCTGAAGAGCATTACTTCTGCTGATATTGCAGATGCTCTTTGGCTTATATTTTCTCGTCTGGGGTTCCCCGGAGAGATATTGTCAGACCATGGCACCCAACTAATATCAGATACCATGTCTCAAGTAATGTCTACCCTGCAGATAGATAGATCTTTAAGTAGTATCTACCATCCAATGTCTAATGGTATGGTCGAACGCCTTAATAGAACACTTAAAAACTTACTGGGGAAGATAACTGAGGATCATCCTCAAGACTGGGACAGAGTTTTACCTGCGGCCCTCTTCGCTTACAGAGAGGTACCCAATGAACATACGGGATTTTCTCCCTTTGAACTCGTCTTTGGCGCGCGTCCGCGTGGCCCTATGTCGTTGCTTCACGATCTCATAACATCTGACAATATTGACGATGACACAAAGTCATCCTACGAATATGTCATCGCGTTGAGACAAAAGATTATCGAAGCATGCAAATTAGCAACTTCTTCTTCTGAATTTGCGAAACAGAAGGCAAGGCAATTTGCCAATAAGAAGAGATGCTTACGACAACTTTGTCCTGGTGACAAAGCATTTGTATTACTACCTTGTAGGGAAAACAGATTACTTATTTCTTGGAAAGGTCCGTACGATATAATATCGAAAATTTCCGATGTCGACTATATTGTCGATATTGATGGGAAGCATAAAACCTTCCACATCAATATGCTTACTGAATTCCATGAACATCCGGATTATTTGCAACCCATTTTCCAAGCAACGGACAATTCTCCAGTACCACATGGTCATTACTCATCACTGTCCGTGATACAGGATGAGGAAACAAGTTTTTCAGATGTAAATCTTCCTCTTCCAATGATCCCACTTCATTCCAGTGAATCATGGAAGAACGTTACTGTCTCTCCTGATTTGTCTCTAGGAGAACAGCGACAAGTTTCAACTATGTTGCAAACATTTCAGGATGTACTCACTGACATCCCTGGACAAACTAATGTCATTCAACATGACATTGTGCTAACTGACCATACTCCTATTAGGGTTAGACCTTATCCTATACCTATACATTTCCAAGCACAGGTCGAGAAAGAGTTGGATGTGATGATAGATTTGAAAATAATCGAACCATCCACCTCTGCGTATTCTTCGCCGATGGTTATTGTGCGTAAAAAAGACAATAACATACGTCTTTGCGTTGACTATCGAAAATTGAATCAAGTAACGAAGTTCGATGCCGAACCTATGCCTTTACTGGAAGAGCTACTTACTCGACTCTCCAAATCTCATTTTTTCACTAAACTTGATTTGTCTAAGGGATATTGGCAAGTTCCTTTATCTGAACGCGCCAAACCTCTCACGGCTTTTTCAACACCTAGAGGTTTGTTCCAATGGAATTTTATGCCTTTCGGTCTTATGAACGCACCAGCTACGTTCGTACGCATGATGCGCCGAATCCTATCTTATCGGTCAGATGTCATTGCATATCTAGACGACATCTGTCTTTTCAGCGATACTTGGGAAGATCACTATTCAGGGTTAGATGAATTGCTGTCTACTTTGCGTGAGCACAACCTGACAGCGAAACCCTCTAAAGCCTATATTGGTTTTAGCGAAATTTCTTTCCTAGGCCACCGAGTTGGTCATGGTTTCCTAAAGACAGAGGACCATAATACTAGTAAGATACTTAACATCTCAATCCCTAAGACTAAAAAAACAGGTGAGAAGTCTGTTAGGTCTTATTCAATTTTATGGCAGATTCATTCAGAATCTATCCTCTATCATGGCACCTCTCTCAACACTTCTAAAGAAAGGTTCGCCTAATGTGGTCCACTGGTCTCAGGAATGCCAATGCTCTCTGGATAAGATTAAAACACTGTTTTCAACACCACCTATTTTAGTGCTACCCACTAAAGATAAGACATTCGTTCTTCGTAGTGACGCTTCATCCACTGGGATTGGAGCGGCACTAATGCAAGAGTACTCTGGAACTCTGCATCCTGTAATGTATATTTCCAGAAAACTTAATGCGGCAGAAAGGAATTATTCGGTTTTAGACCGTGAGCTATTAGCTATGGTTTGGTCGATCCTCAAACTACAGAGATTCCTTCTAGGCGCACATTTCATAGTAGAAACAGACCAAAAAGCTCTTACTGCTATACAGAGTAAGAATTTGAAGAGCTCGAGGTCTACTCGATATGCAATTGCTCTTCAACCTTTTCATTTCTCTGTGCGAGCTATTCGGGGATCAGATAATGTGATGGCAGACATTCTGTCAAGATGCCCACATGATTCCACATAACTATTAGGGCTTAGACTTCTTGATATGTCTAGTTCTATAGTAGTTCCTTTCTATATCATGATAGATACACATTTGTAATTTAATAATATAATGATTGTATCACTACATAGCGGTTCATGTATGTTTATTCACCGCTGTGCTTTGATGATTTTTACTTCATAAATCATAAATTTAAGATATCTAATACGTAGTGATGATATGAATTTTTTAGGCATTGTGTAATTGCCAGAATTGTATTATACTTTGATGACACCTTCCTGGAAAAATATAATAATAATAATAATAAATTCTTTAAGCGCCAAACACGGCGCATAAGGCAGAAACCAGTGCTCTCCAGGTTGTTCGTTGTGACGCCACTCCTCTTAGCTCTTGCACATTATTTAGGCCCAACGTACTTCCTTATCTTATTATTGATATGTTGAGCGTTACTTTTGGTCTTCCTTTTTTCCGCTTACCCTCAGGAACCCAAGTGAGCGCCTGTAGTGGTATTCTGTTGTTTTGCATTCGTAGGACATGACCGATTTATGACCATCGTCTTTTCCTTATATAGTCGGAGACATATTTCTGCCTAGAGTCTTCTCTTATTTGTCGATTAGTCTTGAATTCTTTCCAACTGATGTTCATGAGTTTTCTAAGACATTTGTTCTCGAATGTATTCAGCTTGTTCTCCAATGATTTTGTTATTTTCCAACTCTCACAGCCGTATGTTAACACTGAGATAACATTTGAATTAAACAGACGAAGCTTGGTATGTATATTCAATGATCGTAATTTCCAAATGTTAGATAATCTATTGAAGGCGCTAGCTGCCAAAGCAATTCTAGTATGGATTTCTCTTGTTGTGTCACCATCCTGAGTCATTTTACTGCCTAAATAATTGAAACTTTCAACTTTCTGTAGTTTTTCCCCGTTCAAGATGATATCGAAGGTCTCGTTAGAAAAGTTCATAGCTTTAGTTTTAGAGGCATTTATTTGGAGACCAATTTTAACCGAGAGATGACACAAATTATTTATTGCTTCTTGGGATTGTCTTGGTGTTGAACTTAAGAATGCTACATCATCTGCGAAATCCAGGTCCCCCAGGAATTTTCCATTTGTCCATTTTATACCCAATTGTTCATTGTGGGTATAGTTTCTCATAACCCAATCAATAGCTATTCCAAAAAGTAGTGGTGACATAATACAGCCTTGTTTCACCCCTGTTTCTACTGTAAACCATTCTGTATTCCCTTTATTTGTTCTAACACAACATCTTGCATTGTCATATAGCGCTTTGATTATATTCACATATTTTGTTGGAAAACCATAGATTGTAAGTATCTTCCACAATGATGGGCGGTGTAGACTATCAAAGGCTTTTTGAAAATCGACGAAGGTGATAATAAGTGGCGATTGCCTTTCCACTGATTCTTCTATAATTGTTCTTAGTGTGAATATTTGATCAATACATGATCGTTTCGGCCTGAAACCCGCTTGTTCTTCTCTGATCTTTTCGTCAGCATGCAATTTAAGTCTTTCTAACATCATGCAACATAATAATTTTCCAGGTACTGATAATAGAGATATACCACGCCAGTTATTACAGTCTGATAGATCACCTTTCTTCGGTAACTTTACAATAATACTGTCTTTCCATTGTTGTGGTGGTTGTTCTTCTCTCCATACTTCATTTATAATATCTAAAATTCTCAAGAGGTTGTTGTCATTAACTGCTTTAATCATTTCCCCTGAAATTTTGTCAACTCCAGCAGCTTTAAAATTTTTTAATCTTTTAACGGCTTGTTTGATCTCGTCCAGCGTGAATTCATCGCAAGTTATTGGCAAAGTGGTTGTGGATGTTTCATTATTAAAATCAGGTGTTACTGTTGGTGGTGGTCTGTTTAGCACCTCCATGAAGTGCTCAGCCCATCTCTTCATTTGTTCTTTTTCTGTTGGTATTGAATTCCCTAATTTACCTTTAACAGGTGTTTCCATAGCAGTAGGCTGGTGACATAGTTGTTTTGTAATTTGATAAAGGCACCTACTATTACCAGTTCTTGCAGCATTTTCAGCTTCTACGGCCAGTTCATTGATGAAATGTCTTTTATCTCTTCGAGTTTTTGTCTTCACTTCTTTATTTAACAAGTTATAAGTTAGTTTGCAAGATTCAACTGCATTATGTGTACTTGCCGCTAGTAGTTTAAGTTTTGCTGTTTTCCTTTCTTGTATTTTATCCCAAGTATCTTCTCTCATCCATTTTTTCTTTTTATGTACTAGGTATCCGGTGGTCGCTACAGCTGCTTCTGTCATTGCTGTTCTCAGTTGTTCCCATTTAGTATCGATTGTCTTGGTGGTGATATCGTTGTCAATTTTGCCTAAAGCATCGAAATAGTTGTTCATTTTGACATTATATTCCTTCTTTATATCATTTGATTGCAGTCTGTGTACATCTATTCTTCTATTTTTATTCGGTTGGTATAACTTCTTCAGTTTAATTCTCATTTTAGCTATGCAGAGGTTATGATCGCTTCCGATCTCTGCACCTCTGTATGCTCTGACGTCTTGAACTGATGAGCGAAATTTAGCGCTTATGCAGAAGTGATCTATCTGGTTCTTAGTTCTGCCATCAGGTGAATTCCATGTTATCTTGTGGATATTCTTATGTGGAAAGATGGTGTCTGCCACAACGAGGTTTGATATTTCACAAAGTTCTAGAAGTCTTTCGCCATTTTGATTCATACAGCCTATGCCATGAGTACCGCGATATCTTTGTACTCCATCGTTGTTGTCACCTACTTTGGCGTTAAAATCACCCATGACTGCTATTATGTCATGCTTGGGTATTGTGTTGATGGTACTTAGAAGTGCTTCATAGAAGTCATCTTTTGTGGTATCAAGAGCGTCGTTAGTTGGTGCATAACATTGTACAATTGAGAGCTTGAAAAATCGTGTCTGAAATCTAGCTAATATTAGCCTCTCATTGATAGGTACCCAGCTGATAAGCGATGCTGCTGCTTTCTGTGTCATTAGGATGGCTACTCCCTCTGTGTGACGATTATCATTACTACCAGAGTATATAATTTGCTTTTTTTCTTCTGAAATATATTTTATGCCCTTCCCCGTCCATCTACACTCGCTGACACCCAATAAGTCCAACTTATAATTATCCATTTCTTTAATTACTTCTTCCAATTTTCCGTCTTGATACATAGTTCTTACATTCCAGTATCCAATTTTAGAAATCTCCTTAGCCCCCAAGATATTAGAGTGAGTCATGTTTACTGTCGAGCCTGGTTCTGTTTCGGTAACAATAGCTTGTTTTACGATAGTGAATTGTTAACTCACTGATCAACCCTCCGATCCAACCGACCGATTCAAGGGTTTCGAGGTCAGTTATAGGAAAATATCTACACCACTAGATACTCTGGTGTATCTCTTATTCTATAATTTAACATAACATGGTGATATCCATCGAAATATACACATTCCTGATGTTTTTCTTTCGGCGTCTAAGGTGAGAAACGAATTTCACCTCCATCTTGGAAGGGTAGATAACTCCTATATACTTGTAGAGAAATAATTTCTCTCAGTTTATGAGACACATTCTCACCAGTCGCTCCATAAGTCGACTTAGCCTCATATTAGGCGTTATAGGTATTCCTGATATTTTCATCTGCGCATTATTCATGCGTTGTGAGCCTATTGTACGTTGCTCCTAGATGTATTTCAAAAAAAAAAATGTTCCATTTTTTTTTTCCCGGGAGGTGTGGTAAGACTGTTACGTGCAGTCTTTGATATCTTACAATATTATACATAGGTAATTTTTTAGTGCTTAAGGGAAAGTCATTATTGAGTTACTTCCCTTGAACTCCGCGGATAAATACATTTTACTGCGATTTATTCGTTGTTTGGGTAATAATAGATTGTTCTTGCTTCAGAATATCTATGGCCTGAATTTATGTGTATTGTTTGTCTGAGTAGGACAAGTCTGTCTTATATCTGTATATCTTTACATATCTAAGTCGAACTATATGTTCTGTTGTCTCTAGAGAGGTCAAAGGCTATTCGGCGGATGTGTGGCTTGAGTGGTGTGATTTGGCTTCGTCCTGATAGGGACTGTGTGTGTTTTGCTATGTCGGCTTGATGCCTTGAAAAAGTGATCTCAGTGGTTTTGGGGAAAGTGATAGTCGTCTAGACCTATCGTGTATGCTTTACCCCAGTGTTTATTCATCTTGCCAAGGAATGGCAGTTTCATATTCCCTCTACCAAGGTAATCAAAGATACTCTTATGAACTCTCGATCGAAGCCACCATTGTCGATAATTACGATTTGAATGTTTAAGAGAATATATTTGACTCGATGAAAAACGACTTCGATTCCTAGCAGCACTATATTCTGTAGAATGCAGTCTATTGTTCATGACCAAATCTACAGAGCAACGAAATGTTGTATGAATGACTAACTTTAGAACAGATTCATTATCTGTATTCAAACGTGAGTGACAGTTCACGAGTGGAGCCATCTTGGAACCAAAACATGTAGGACTTTCAAGAAGAGAAAAGGGATGCCCGTATTATCGCTTGATCAGTCCAGAGATCACTGCTACACATGAGAACCCCATTGTTAGCGGTTCAATATTATTATATGGAAAAATATGTGCTGAACATTATGTTGAAGAATCGTTGCTAAACGAGATTAGGTTTAGAAGTCATCTGAAATATTGTTTACAAGCTGACGTGCTCAGTCAGTGACGTCAGATGATATATGTATGGGCGATACTGAGTGCTTGGCTATTGACAGTCCATTATACCATTATTCTACATGAGTGCCCATGTAACATTGCAAGACCATTTGTCCACTGTACTATGATGTATTATGGCAACCTGTGATTTGTCACTATCTGTGCTGTCGAGTGTGTACGTCCAATTAAACTTTAGAAAAGGTACACAGTCGTTGGTGTCGATGACTTCCGGTCATACATGAGTGTGAGAAGAGAACATTTGTCAACAACACGAACCCTTATCATCATTCGCACATTATACACTCCATCCATGTCTACACAACACTGCGTAGGTCAAGTTGACATTCCATACACTACAGTGGGGCAGGCAACACCATAGGGATCTTGTCAACTGATGATGATAGACGCCTGTCTTCCCGCCTAGGAGTGTTCTGGTGTACTTTATCAACATATATTATATCCAACTAAATATCAACTTTATCACTCACATTGATTGGGATAGAAAGATATTATTTTCCACAGGTACTCAAGTGATCATTTGTTTCATGATAACCATATAAGGTCTTTGACTAAGACTAAGAGAGTGAAATAAAATAAAGTGAGTATACAAGTCTATAGTATAGACTTGTCTCCCATTAAAGTGGGATAAGGTAATTTATTTACTTTTTCAGGTTACTGATTTCATAAGACAGGATGGCTAATTTAGATTACTTTATCCAGCAAGGGTTAACCCTTGGTAAGTCTGGTAAAGAATTGGAAAAATATTCATCTGCTCAATTTGCCATTGCATTAAAATCAGAAGAGAAAAAACAAAAAGATGAGAATAAATGGAAAGCAGAAATTGAACAAAAGAAGA
This sequence comes from Oreohelix idahoensis, assembly GCA_024509875.1. Classification (NCBI taxonomy): domain Eukaryota; kingdom Metazoa; phylum Mollusca; class Gastropoda; order Stylommatophora; family Oreohelicidae; genus Oreohelix; species Oreohelix idahoensis. Next base: position 246,655 of record JAMPIV010008403.1, read on the forward strand.
TAGATGCTGAGAATTTCAGATTGCAGATGCAAGCTGAGGAGAAAAAAGCTGCTGCTGAGGAGAAAAAAGCTGTTGCTGAGGAGAAAAAAGCTGCTGCTGAGGAGAGAAAACTTCTAATAGAAGAAAAAAAATTAGAAGCTGCTGCTGAGGAGAGAAAACTTCAAGCTGCTGCTGAGGAGAGAAAACTTCAAGCTGCTACTGAGCAAAAAAGATTAGAAGCTGAGGAGAGAAAAGAAATAAGAGAACATGAACATCAGAAAGAACTTTTAGCATTTGAGTTAGAAAAAAATGAAATTGACAAATATGAGTATTGTTAATCAATCATCTGGTGGTAATGTTAAACCCTTTACTTACAAGGTCAAGGTACCAGCGTTCAACTCTGCCAGTGATGACATAACATTCTGGCTTGATAGATTTGAACGTGCTTGTCGAGCTCATAATGTGGATAAATCACAATATGCTAATCAGTTGTCTGAGAATCTAAAAGGTGATTCTCTGACGAGTTTATGTTTGGTTGAAGAAGCTGACAAGGATAATTATGAAGTTATCAGGGCAGCCTTGATAAAGAAGTACCAATTGCCAGAGGAAGGTTATCGTATTTTGTTTAAGACAATGGTACCTGAGACAGGGGTAGAATTCTCAGAATTCATTGCAAAAGCACGTCTTACATTTCAACGATGGATTGAATTATCGAAAATAGAGAAAACATATGAAGCTCTTATGGAATTGTTGCTCAGAGACAAGATCATGTCCTCTGTGAACAAACAATTCCTTGAATTTTTACACGAGCGTAAACCTAAAACATTAAAGCAAATGCAAGAATTTTGTGACCAATATGTCACGGCACACCCTGACGTAACTCTTAGCAACACTAAGATTAAAGAGGGTATGCCAGTTGCGTCAGCAACACAATACAATAATAATTACTCACACAAATTCCAAGGAGCTCAAAATAAATTTGATAAAAAGGTTAGCTGAAATAAGTATCAAAACCAAGGTAACCACTCAAATCAGGGTTCTTCTCCAAAAAACTGGAATCGGGCTGACAGTCCTCGATACTCGAGGGGTGGCCATAATTATAGACATTTCCGCAAAGGAAGTCACTATAGGAACTACCCAAGTTCTCCTTCATGGAAACAACAAAACCAACAATACAGAGACACTCATTATAATGAGCATGATGATTATGATCATGAATATTATGATTCAAACCCAAATAGGGGTTATAACAGAGGAGGCAATAATAACTATAGAGGTTATGATAATCGAGGTAGATCACAATATAAAAGACGTAAATCACAGTACCAGGCTAACTCTGTACAGCAAGAGTTCCATGAAGCCGGTAATCAAGCTAATAATAAGAAAGACTCTAATAATGTGGGATGTTCTGCTTTCGATTTTGGTAGAGCATCTCAATGTTCCCAATGCAAAACATTATTCGATCCAACCACGGTTTCTACTTTAAGCTGTGGTCATCCTCTTCCCGCTCTCCCTGCGTCAGTCGCGCATGATGGAAGAGGTGCTCTTGTCTTGAATAGAGGTCTAGTAGATGGTACTCCGGTCTCAATTCTTTTCGATTCCGGGTGCACAACCATTGGAGTGAGGCAGTCACTCATAGATCCTTCTCGAGCCACTGGCAAAGTAATCAAATGCGTAACATTTGGTGGCACATTGGAGAAGTACTCTACTGCCATTGTCAACATTGCTACTCCCTTCTTTACAGGAGATGTACACGCATGTCTTCTCCCGAATCCGATCGCTGATCTTATAATCGGTCGCATTCATGGAGTGAAAGAATGCACTCCGCAACAAATTGTTGATTGGGAAAATAAGAATATGCAAACTGCTAATGCTGTAGACACTAGGGCTCAAGCTCTTAACGTGCCTCAATCTTCACCTTCTGAAGATAACGATACACAGAACCAAGGTGATCCCTTGGAAATTTCTCGTGAATCCTTCATAAAGAAACAGGAAGATGATCCTACTTTAAAAAAATTCTTCACGCTAGCAACAAAAGGTGATCCAAATAAAGATACAAATCGAAAATCTTGGATTACGATGAAGAATGGCGTACTTGTACGTATGGTACAAGACTCCGCTAAGTCTAGTCATTCTCAAATTCTTGTGCCCAAAAATATGAGAGTTAAAATCTTACAGCACGCTCATGATTCTCAGTGTGCTGGGCATATGGGTTTTTCCCGTACTAAATCTAGAGTTCTTGAATCTTTCTTTTGGCCTTTTGTGAACAAGGACATACGAATCTATTGTCGATCTTGTAAGGTATGTCAAGAAGTTAAATCCAAAGGTCCACGCCATGCTGCACCTATTCAGGCTGCAGATATTCCAATTCGACCATTTCAAAAAATGGCGATAGACATCATCGGTCCATTTAAGACAAAGTCTGCTAGAGGAAACCAATTTATCTTGACGTGTGTGGATATGTGCACACGTTGGCCAGAGGCTATTCCTCTGAAGAGCATAACTACCGCCGATATTGCAGATGCTCTTTGGCTCATATTTTCTCGTCTGGGATTCCCAGGAGAAATATTATCAGACCATCGTACCCAACTCATATCGGATACCATGTCTCAAGTAATGTCGACTCTTAAGATAGAGAGATCTCTGAGTAGTATTTATCATCCTATGTCTAATGGGATGGTAGAACGTCTGAACAGATCGCTTAAAAACTTGTTAGGTAAGATAACTGAAGATCATCCTCAGGATTAGGACAGGGTTGTACCGCGGCTCTCTTTGCATACAGAGAGGTTGCCAACGAACATACAGGATTTTCTCCCTTTGAACTTGTTTTTGGTGCGAAACCGCGAGGTCCTATGTCATTACTTCATGACCTTATAACTGCTGATAATATTGTCGATGACACAAAATCCTCTTACGAATATGTCATTGCACTTAGACACAAGATTATCGAAGCATGCAAATTGGCAACTGCTTCTTCTGAATTTGCGAAACAGAAGGCAAGGCAATTTGCCAATAAGAAGAGATGCTTGCGACAACTTTGTCCAGGTGACAAAGCATTTGTCTTACTACCTTGTAGGGAAAACAGACTTCTTATTTCTTGGAAAGGTCCGTACGATGTAATATCAAAAGTTTCCGATGTTGACTATATCGTTGATATTGACAGGAAGCATAAAACATTCCACATCAACATGCTCATGGAATTCCATGAACGTCCGGATTATTTACAACCTGTTTTCCAGGCAACGGACGATTCTCCAGTCCCACATGGACATTACTCATCACTGTCAGTAATACAGGATGAGGAAACGAGTTTCTCGGATGTGAATCTCCCTTTTCCGATGATTCCACTTCATTCTAATGAGTCATGGAAAGATGTTACGGTTTCTCCCGAGTTATCTCTAGGAGAACAGAAACAAGTTTCTACTATGTTACAAATATTTCAGGATGTCCTTACTGACATTCCTGGTCAAACTGATGTCATTGAACATGACATTATTCTTACTGACCATAATCCTGTAAGAGTCAGACCGTATCCTACCCCGATACATTTTCAAGCTCAGGTTGAGAAAGAGTTGGATGAGATGATAGATCAGAAAATAATTGAACCATCCACATCAGCATATTCTTCGCCGATGGTTATTGTACGGAAAAAAGACAATAACATACGTCTGTGCGTTGATTATCGCAAATTGAACCAAGTGACGAAATTCGATGCTGAACCTATGCCTTTACTAGAAGAACTACTTACTAGACTATCGAATTCTCATTTCTTCACTAAACTTGATTTGTCTAGGGGATATTGGCAAGTTTCTCTATCCGAACACGCCAAACCATTTACTGCTTTTTCGACACCAAGGGGTCTATTCCAATGGAATTTCATGCCTTTCGGCCTTATGAACGCCCCTGCAACATTCGTACGCATGATGCGTCGAATCCTATCTCATCGCTCAGATGTCATTGCATATCTTGATGACATCTGTCTTTTCAGTGATACTTGGGAAGATCACTATAACGGGTTAAATGAACTATTGTCTATCTTACGCGAGCATAACCTGACAGCAAAACCATCTAAAGCTTGTATTGGTTTTAGCGAAATATCTTTCTTAGGTCACCGTGTTGGTCATGGTTTCTTAAAAACAGAGGACCATAATACAAGTAAAATACTTAACATTTCTATTCCTAAGACTAAAAAGCAAGTGCGAAGTCTCTTGGGTCTAATACAATTTTATGGACGATTCATTCCGAATCTGTCCTCAATCATGTCACCTCTTTCTTTCTTGTTAAAGAAAGGGTCTCCTAATATAGTCCATTGGACTCAAGAATGTCAATCCTCTTTGGATAAGGTTAAAACTATGTTTTCTACTTCACCTATTTTAGTGTTACCTACTAAAGATAAGACATTTATTCTTCGTAGTGACGCTTCATCCACAGGGATTGGAGCAGCACTAATGCAAGAGTACTCCGGAACTCTGCATCCTGTGATGTATATTTCTCGGAAACTAAATGCCGCAGAGAAGAATTACTCGGTCCTAGACCGTGAGTTATTGGCTATGGTTTGGTCAATCCTGAAACTTCAAAGATTTCTTCTTGGCGCGCATTTCATTGTGGAAACGGACCAGAAAGCTCTTACTGCTATTCAAAGTAAAAATCTGAAGAGCGCAAGATCAACGCGATACGCGATTGCTCTTCAGCCTTTTCATTTTTCGGTGCGAGCTATCCGTGGTTCAGAAAATGTGATGGCAGATATCTTATCTAGATGCCCACATGATTCCACCTAACCGTTAGATCCTGATATTTTTACAGATCTAACTCTACTACACTTTTTTCTATACTAAAATATGTACACATATGTAATATATAATATATTGATTGTATCACTACTTAGCGGTTCATTGATGTATATTCACCGCTGATCTTTCGATGGTTTTTTTCGTCTTTAATAATCATGAAGTTAAGATACCTAAAATGAAATTTTTGGATAAACTATTGTAGAAAGTGTGGCATTGCCAGTATTGTAGTATGCGTTGGTGACACCTCTCTGGAAATATTTATACTTAGAGAAATACTTTCTCTGAGATCTTGAGATATATTCTCACTTGTCGTGCCATATGACGACATAGCCTCACATTAGGCGTTACATTTGTTTGGAATGCTTATCATCTGCGCATTGTTATTCGTGCGTTGTGAGCCTGTTGTATGATGCTCCTAGATGTATTTCAAAAAAAAAATGTACCATTTTTTTCCCCGGGGGGTGTGGTAATCTGTTGCGCACATATTTTTGATGCACAGATTACAAAAATACGATATGACTAATTGATATGAAAAAGAGATTACTTTTGTTACAATCAAAGTTATATCACCCATGATTTGATTTATACTTTTGATTATTTGGATGATTTCCCTTGAATATTGATCTTGCGGATTAATACCGAATTTATGTAATTTCTCATTTGTTAGGGCCAGAAAATAGATTGATCTTGTTCAATATGTTTATGGCCTGAATTTATATGTATTACTTGTCTAGTACAAGAAGATTCAGTCTTATATTGTATATCTTTGTATGTTTAGGTCGGACTATGTTCTTTGTGCCGAACACTGGGGCAGGTATTCGTTTTCGAGGCATGCGTAGGGAGTCTCGATAATGCCGCCTGATATGGCTGAGTGTGTTTTTCTTGGGCTGGTCCTTTTCAAGGTTGAAAAGTGATTTGTGCATGTTTTTTCAGGAGGAGTTAGTGTCTCTGCAAGAGTCTATTTGTCAGAGATTCTCCTCATGCACTTTGTTATTAATTCGGACTCCAGGTAATACCAGACCCTTCTTTTTGATGATCTCTAAGTGGGTAGACCTAGATGGATTTCGTGCCTCGAACATCGTTGGTCGTTTATATACCATTGAAGATGACAGGTTTCCCAACAGAGCTTAGGTCTACATGTAACAACCTTAGTAATGTGGAACTGTAGGGAAACTCTAGGAAATTATTGATATTCAAATTGTGAATTAACTTTGGCTTATCATTATCCTTCTGCTGGGTGAGTGAGCAAAACTCAGGAAGGCAGCCATCTTGTTTTCTTGTCATCGTTATGAATCACTGTCAAGAGAACAGTCTATCAAACTTATTATCGGACAGTGATATGGAGATCTCACTAACATGAAAACCCCTATCGTGGTTTAACTTTATTACATGAATATTTTGATATATGTCGCTGGAGAACTTAGCCAAGGAAAAGGTTTGGCCAGTGAACTCTTTGTATGTTTACACACCCACACCCACTGATGCGTTCAGTCAGTTAGGGGATGTGGCAATAGTCTGCCAGAACATTGAATGATTACCTTATATCTTCCATCATATTTGAATGCTGCATGAAATATGATCTACTGTTCAAATGCCTAATGATATATATATATATATGTCAACATGTTCCTATGACTATGTTCCGTGCTGTCCTGATGTGTGCGTCCCTATTAAACGGTGTGAAATGCCCGCTGTAGTTCAAGTCGTCATTGCCTTGCATTATAGGGTGTGGGAAATATTATCAAGTGGTCGAGTACACAGAACCATTACACAATTCGCGTTACTTGACACTCCCACTCAATGTCAACATGACAGGTTCATTCGATTATGCAGAAGTAACTCGAAGAAGACCTTCTTCAGTGATGACCAGTACACGACTCTAAAACATAACACCCGCATCCAGACATTATCAGTGGTGGCATTTCGGCTTTTATCAGGAAGATAAAGTAGAAGGACAAGAAGAAGAAGAAAAAGAAGATGAAGAAGAAGAAGAAAGAAGAAGAATAAAGAATAAGAAGCAGAAGAAGAAGGAGAAGAACATGATGAAGAATATGAATAATAATAATATGAATAATAATAATAATAACAATAATAAGAAGAACAACAATAACAGCATTGGATCGGCAGTGTAACCACTCTTCGATGCTGATAATGATCTTTTATTTCTAATTTGATACCGGCTAGTTTGTGTTTTTCTAACCTTTTTGTTTTATTGGGTCTGCTGTTAAAAAAAAAAAAGCAAGAAAATAAATACAGCGTGAACACATCTAAAATCTGACCTTTAAACTCACGAGACACTGCTTTGGATTAAAGCATCTACGTGGCTCTACCTAATAAATTGTACCTGGTTGAACCAAAACTTTGAGATTGGAGCTGTCCATAGATAGTAGATCTTCCGCCATAGGGGTGGTGACTTGTATGGGTCCTCTTTACCGTATCTACGGGTATGCTTCAGATAATCCTGCAAATACCATGGTGACTATTTAAAAATATATTTGTTTTTTAAATTCGGAATAAAATGAACAAATACAAATATCAGTTTGTTTTTTCGACATATCTACTCTAGATCAACATTCATAGTGTATGTGTATCAACATCACCTTTCAGATTCCCAATGGGCACAGGTGTAAGCTACCTCTTCCTGGTCCATGCCAACAATAACTTCTTTTCATCTCTTCTTCATCTCCTTCATGTCTGTCTCCAGTTCTCTTCTCCATGTGGTCCTTGATCTCCCTCTACCTTTGTTTTCCTGGGGAAGTCCAGAATAAATTCTACATTTCTGCTGCCATCTGTGCAGTTTTGCCTTGTTCATATAAGGTACGTGCACTCCAGTTGCGAATTCTGGAAGGAAAAAAAAATGGGTCAGTCAGCAACCTAGACTCCTTTTGGCTTTCTCCATAACAAGGACTGCCTGGCAATGCTATCAACAGGTTTTCTCAATGTGTGTCCCATCCATATCCAGCGTCTTCTTCTCTTCTCTTGTTCCACTGACACTTGTCTGGTTCTTGTCATCAGTTTCACATTAGTAATCTTGTCATCAGTTTCACATTAGTAATCTTGTCATACCACATCACTCCTTCTATTCTACGCAAGCACAGTTTTATGAAAGTGATGTTAGGAATACCTTTGCACATTTCTCAGCGTAGTTGTCTGTCACGAGCTGTTAATTCAGGTTTTCTCCTCCACATTTCATCTGGTAGATTCCGTGTTTTCGACAATAAATTCACTTTCTGAATGGTTTCATGCTTGTGTTATCAATCATGTTTCTGCTTGATATGTGAGTGATGACTTTTTATATAGTATTAATATATTAGCTTTATTTAGTCTTTGTCACCGTGGGGTTTGCCCAAGCATTATTCATGCTATAGGCAAGGTTATAGGAACGCCTAAAGTATGTCACCGTGGGGTTTGCCCAAGCATTACTCATGCTATTTGTCAAGATTACATGAATGCTTAAGACAGTTCGCGGGGAAGAAAGTTAAGTATGAATAAAATAAGACGAGAGTTCAGTAACTTGGCTCGCGTTAACAAAACGTGAGTATTTTTTTTTCACTACTTTCATTGGTTAAGCCTTTGATTTACAACTCACGAGAAAAAAAATACTCACGTTTTGTTAACGCGAGCCAAGTCTTATTTTATTCATACTTAACTTTCTTCCCCATGAACTGTCTTAAGCGTTCATCTAATCTTGACAAATAGCTTGAGTAATGCTTGGGCAAACCCCACGGTGACATACTTTAGGCGTTCCTATAACCTTGCCTATAGCATGAATAATGCTTGGGCAAACCCACGGTGACATCTTGACAAGACCACATATGCGAAACTAATGGCAAGAGTCAGACAAATGTAAGTGGAACAAAAAATCAGATGAGGACAATGGTGCCGAACATGACAAACACCGAAGAAAACTGAAGAGAGCGTCACAAGATAATCCTTGTTTTGCACAATGAAAAACACATAAATAAGTAAAAGACATAAAGGATACATGGACAGACTAAGTGGATGGCACAGGAGGGAATATCTGCCATAAATTTGTTGTAGGTCTACTCTCTTCAAGCAGCTGAGAGGCAATGCTGAGGAATGATTATTATTTAGTCTTCTTCTAATGGAGACCGGTGTAGTGCCCGGGGGTCTAACTAGAGACGTAAAGAATAGATCTACTGCATCTTCAGTACAAGGCGACTAATTTGAGTTGTACAACGGGCTGGCAACCTCATAATTTGTTTTAAATTCTGCCACAGAAACCACCATGACAAGAGCAAGTGAATGCTTGGTGAAGGCTTCATGTAAGAAGCGCGAAGGCAAATGCTGATTTCTACTTCTGATTTAAATGATGGCATGCAAATTTTCTAAGTATCTTCCTTGTTAAAGATTTCTTTGCCATTGGGGTTTTTTTTAAACCAGTGGCACTTGGGCTTTCAGCCCTTCGGCCCAATGACATGTCATTGCGAGGCTGGGGAACCTGAGGACTTTCCTTCCAACCCGGTCAGGAGCTTCGCTCCCTCCCATCCACAGAGGGTTTATCACAGGAGCCGTTCAGGTTATTCAGTCAAATTTCCGGTCGTAAACATTCCTTCAAACGCTGACGCCCGGGTTTAAACCATGAACACCTGGTCGCCAGTACAACGCCGAAGCCATTACACCAGCGCGGCTCCCTTGCCATTGGGTTAAATAATCTCAGCGATTCCTGGTCGATGGTGCCCTTAACGATTTCGTGCCCATTGTATGCCGGGATTGACACCTGGGAACGTCCCGCTCTAGTTGACCCAGTTGAATATGACACCTAAACTCTGCTCGTGAGTTAAGTAAAGGAACAGGTCACATCACTTCATAAAAACGCTGGGCCTAGTAATGTGAAATCTCTAACAATTCCCATCCCTACGGCAGTTTATGCTTTATGACTACTTTTTTTTATCTATGCAGCATACTCTTAAATTACTTTTGATGGAAAGTGAAGCAGGCAGGAGTGTGTAAGCTAGAAGAGCCGGTCGCTCGAAGATCTAGTGTTAGTGTGACATTACCACAAACTCATTTACCTTATCTAGTGTTAGCGTGACACATTATTACAAACACACTTACTTGAACTAGTGTTAGCGTGACATTACCACAAACACACTTACCTGAACTAGTGCTAGCGTGACATTACCACAAACACACTTACCTGAACTAGTGCTAGCGTGACATTACCACAAACACACTTACCTGATCTAGTGTTAGCGTGACATTACCACAAACACACTTACCTGATCTAGCGTTCCCGTGACATTACCACAAACACACTTATTTGATCTAGTGTTAGCGTGACATTACTATGAACATACTTATGATCTAGTGTTAGCGTGACATTACCACAAACACACTCTTACCTGATCTAGTGTTCCCGTGACATTAGCACAAACACACTTATTAGATCTTGTGTTAGCGTGACATCACCATGAACATACTTACCTGATCCAGTCTTTTCTCATCAATGTCAGTATCATCATGCTGGTCATCATCTGGTGAAATGTTAAAGATGATGTTATGTAACCTAGACAACACAGGAAAATATAAGGACGCAGACATGTCTCAAGCACGTTGATCTTATCATTGCTCCAAAGACATGTAAGACATACAAGGGCAATTGATACAAGTGAAGGACAACCCAGTTTTAGAATATAAACTCTCATTTTACAATGCACTAACAATAGAAACCATCTGGGCTCCTACCCAGAAGTCTAAGTACGTTACTAAGTCCTGTGATCCTGCTAGAGTAAATGGCAGAATCGTTTATGAAAATTTTTCATCACAACCATTGTCGTGGCACACGGAAAATGTTAATTTTCCATTATGAGAACAAAAAAGAGACATCAAAATAATAGCAACGTTGTTAATTTCAGCATTTAAAACTCTATTAAACATTAGAAATCACTTACTATAGCGTAAAAACTGTTGTCAAAAACGCCCCTTTATTTAGGTCATAACTTAAAAAATCATTTGCATTTTTACGAGTTCTAATTTTATTGTGAATGTGACAAAACGTCTGAACATGCTCTTTGTGATCTCTCACATCTTCAGCCCTCCGGCAATATCCTTTCTTTTTCTTCATTTTTCTCACTCATCGCTTTAATTTGGCATAAATCATGCCTTTTCGTTCGTTATTTTCACTATTTTGCTCCATGCTGGACAAAGCATAGTGAAGTCTCTAACACGCCAATCCCCTATGGCAGTATTTGCAACGGAAGTAATGCGTATCTTATTGTTTCACACTCCACTCCCAGACTGTTGTTACGATCCGCCAGGTTTGGTGACCCGGCCAGCGATAACATGTTATCGCTTAATCTGTCTGACCGCCTATGGAAACGGGGCGGTCAAAGATTTGACCCCATTGGTAAACTGTTGATCATGTTGACCCAAGCCGGTGTTGTGATACGATGAAAGAAGACAATACGGTTTGACCAGACATATGTCTGGCGGAGGCACGCAGATAAAGGTGATAAACAGAAGTGCGCCGGAATTCTTAGGTAACGATATGACATCACTGTGTAAGAGGCCACGCGTGTATATTAAATTAAATATTTTCAAATACGCGTAGGATGAGTAATGATAAACTTCCCCACCCAAACAGTGCTAGATATATTGAATTGGTTGGCCAGAATCTACAATGATTTGATTGGAACTTTCGGCGGAATAACAGCTGGGATTTGAAACTAAGGATTGTGAGATATAATCTATCAAACTCGGAGTCACAGCACACAGACTGCATCGCAGCTGCAACTAAACACTTCTTACAAGCCAGAGGAATGAGGATAGGACTTATCATTCCACAATTTTAAGGACCAGATCGAGTATTGGGCACATAAGAAGAATTTCTCAGATATAAGTGATTCGAACAGCATCTAATTGCAGGGCTGTGGGTCCATTCTAATCTGCGGCAGGAGAAGTGTGTATTCCCAAAATTTTGGGGTAAGTGTAAACAATTTATTTACTAATGTAAATTTTTTAGGTTTCTTGCTAAGTGGTTATATATATGAGGCTGGCAACCTCAACATATGAAAATAGTATATGCATGAACCACTACTGCAAGAGCTAGTGATTGTTTCTGACTAGTCGTGCGGGAAACCCGACAGAAGAGCGACGGGAGTAGCGACGAGTAATGAGTTATGATACATCACATGTGCCTAAAGTGTAAAGAATCATGTTGTGAGATTTATATATCTTTTTTAATTGTAATTCGGGCAAATCATTATCCATGCACTCCAGACGCAATTTCCTAGTTGACACCCAGAAGGATATTAGTGAATTTTCATCAAATTCCCTGAGTTACATTGTGTGCTCGGGAATTTAATTCTTCTGAGAGGTTAACATTCGTGGGTGGAGCGCATGAAAATGGGCCTGTTAGTTTGCGGAGAACAAATGTACTGAGGCATTTGTTTCTTTCTAATTTGTCACAGTTCGTGGTTACAAGACATCAGACTTAAGTACTGAAGTTCCTACGCCACTAGTGTGAGAGAAGAGTATCACCACCAACCGCCTACAGTGGGCGAATTATGTGGAGAAGTATACTCATCACCAAAAAGACGTGACGGAAACCACAGCTGCAGGACGCATCTGGAGTTATGTTTTATATAACAGGCTACAGCAAAAATACGGACATTATTATTAACGCCCTACCAAAACCTCAAAGAGGAAAAACTTAATTTAACTTTCACCTAATTTTCCATATTTTTTTTCCCCATGTTACAAACTAATTGACTATTAAATTTGTTGTATGTTATTTTAAACTGAATAATAATAGTTGATTCAGTTTATATGTACGAAAGCAAACGTATGAGCCAGTTCTTCGTGATATATATATATATATATATATATATATATATATATATATATATATATATATATATAGAGAGAGAGAGAGAGAGAGAGAGAGAGAGAGAGAGAGAGAGAGAGAGAGCGATTAATTATAAGAGGGCATTCGTTGGATTACTCCAACTGGGAGCTTGACGAGCTAGAATCATTGCATAACCCCTTCACAAAAGGCGACGGACCAGATAATAAGTAAACAAATTTGCTCAGCCCTTAAGCAGCGTTTGTTCTTGACTTCTAGGAATTTCTTGTGAAGGCTCCCCGAAGGTAGAAACGACATTTATCTTCTATCTATATCTTTGCCAAGAGTAATCTTGCGCAAAGATAGATACCTTGGACGACCTACTTTTAGATACGCTTGCGTTGTGACCATTAGTGGACCACAACTGCAAAGCAAGGGGAGTGTTGCGTGATAAATTCTCGCAACATCGTTTTATTACAATATCTATTTTATAACGCAAGGGCAACAACTGCTTGAAATTTATAGTCACTTTTCTCGGTAAGCATTTGTCTTCCCGCGTTGGTATTGAATGCAGTTAAGTTTTGAGCTGTGGTCTTTTTGCGCTGGACTGCGCATGACTGGTCTTGTTTTTTGGTCGATCGGTTTCCGCCCACCACTAGTGGAGTGAGCGATTTGAATGGCGAAAGAGATGCCTCGTTGAAGAGGGGATCTCCGCTATTTTTTGTTCTGTCAGGGATGTGTAGTCCTCTTAATGGATATTTCGTTTATTCGAGATAATACCTCTAGTGTTTCCCACATGTCGGGAGGCGTGATATTTCTGTGTATTCCCTGAAGGCAAGGTAAATTGACTTTTCATTAACTCTATCGATTTTGGGTCGTGAGCGATTTCGATTCATAGCCTGTCTTCGAAAGTCGTCGTCACGAGATGTTTTCCCAGCTCACATGTCGCTGTATTGTACTGCATCGGTTGATGCATGTCCCAAGGACCATTACTTGCTACTTTGTTAAATGAACTAGGTTTGGAAAACCTTTATTATCTAGAGGATATTTTTGAGGACATTATTTATACTTCGGCAGACGTGTCTGTCTTGCTGAAGTCAGACTAAGGAGAGTGAACTGATCTCATACATCTGGTTATCTCCTGGCTGTTATAGAAAAGGATGGAGTTTTTCACCTGACTACATTTACAGCACTATGAAATATAACATGCATCTGACTCATCATTGTAATGCTGTCTACCGTCTATTGCTGTATTGAATGTTGCTGTGATAATGACTGTTTGATGTGCCTACATATTCGCGTAACCATTTTGTCACTGTGGCGTCCACAATAAATAATGAAGAAAAACGTCAACGGCTGTTACAAGAATCATTGACTTTATACGTCGTGAGTTTACTGACGTCCTATGTGGATTGCCCTGTTATTTTTGTATGAACATTGTTTGACTGAACACATCTGCACACTACACAAAACCAGACATGCGGATACCATCCATCATCATATGGCATCACGCATCATTTGGTGGCCATAAGCTGGTTTGATGCTGGTACCAGCAAACACGGGGTCCCTTACCCACTTCATTTTCAACAAGAATTCATCAGCATCCTTCAAGAAATTAACATTCTTCAAGACAGTCAACATCTTCAAAATTTTCAAAGTACTCGGCGTTGCCGGTAAAAGTCAAAATTTCAACTTTTTGACGGAAACAAGAATTTGACAGTACCCGGCGTTGTTACATGTTGCCGGATAACTCGGACTGCTGTTATCTTTTACGCAAGTCAAGCAAGTTGCTGCTGTCAAGGTTCCAGTGCTGTCGTTTTTGTGAAGGTCAAGTGCCGGTTGAAACGGGTTGTTTTCTGAAGAAGGCCAAGTACCGATTTCCATCTACTTACTTTTGGATTAGAAGGTCAAGTGCCGAAACAACTCAACACACAGTAATTCAGAAGCTCTTGTACCATCGTGTTAGCAGTGGAAGCAGTTCAGATGTGCCATCATCGTTGGAGCTTCGCTCTTTAGGACGTTGATTGACATCCGTTTTTTCTGCTGTTCTACGATTGGAAGCCTATAAGTTAAGTGGCCTGTTTGTATGTAAACTGTGCCCTTATACTTCTGCTGAGTCTTCTGTGTATCATCTCATTCTATATGTTATATGTCTATTTGTTATTTGTATATTTATATGTTTATATTTCAGCGGGTTCTCGGTTGGGTGGTGTCTCCGTTAGATTATGCCACGTCATAGAGGTCGTCTATTGTGAGCGTTTTCTGTAGGGTTTGCAAATTTCCGATACTGGAATTTGCTAAGCGACTTCTGTTGCTATTTATGTTAGCTGTGATGACATGTTTTAATATTGTTTTCGTTATTATTTCGCATTCTTTAGTTTTGTTTTGATTTGTTTGTATTTGTTAGCCTACTCTTGTCTATAATTTAGTTTCATACAACATTTTTGTTTATACACTGTGGTGTCATGTATTTTGTTTAATTATAGCGCAGATATCGTCACATTTTTTGTGATATTTCATTAATTTCTGCTTTATTTTTAGTTGATTTCTGCGAACGTTTTTGTATTGTTGCTGATCTTTGTTATTGTTTACATTGTTATTGTTTACATTGTTTGCATTGTTTACATTTTCAATGTTTACATTCTGCATGTGTTTACATAGTCATTGTTTACAGTTATAGTAATTAGTTAATGGGCTATGCTAATGCACTGTTACTACTACACTGATGATAAATGAATGATGAATAGTGTCGTGCACTATTGAATGAGAAGTGCACTTATGATCAAGAATTGAGTGCTGATATTTCATATACAAGTTCTTTGATTGGAGACTTGTTTCCCACAGAGACTGGGATAATATAATGTGATGTGAATATACAAGTGCTTAATTAAGACTTGTTACACTTAGGTTTGAAATAAATTAGTTAATTATTTCAGGTTTTGGACTCATATGTTAGACAACATGTCTACATTTGAGCACTTTATTGAGCAGGGTAAATTGCTTGGGAAGACTGGTGATAAGTTAGAAGAATTTGCAACTGCTCGATATGATAAAGCAATGGAAGCTGAACAAAAGAAACTGCAGATGCAGGTGGATGAAAAAAGATTCCAAATGGAAATGGAAAAACAAAAAAGGGAATCAGAAGCTGAGGAGAGAAAACTCCAGCTAGAAGCTGAAAGATTTCAAAAAGAGGCTGAAAATAAAAGACTTGAAAAAGAGGCTGAAAATAAAAGACTTGAAAAAGAAGCTGAAAATGAAAGACTTCAAAAAGAGGCTCAGGCTGAGGAAAGAAGATTACAGAGAGAGTCTGATGAGAGGAAAGAGAAAGCAAAAATGGAACATGAAGAAAAGGTCTTAGCTTTAGAGTTGGAAAAATTGAAATTGACGAGCATGAGTAATGGTAATGATTCAAACAAGGGTTCATCTTCTGGTAAGGCTAATAATGATACTTTTAAGATTAAGTTACCAACATTTAGTCCTTCCAGTGATGACATAATGTTCTATCTGGACAGATTTGAACAAGCATGTACAGCTCATAACATAGACAAAGCAAAATATGTTTATCAGTTATCAGGGATACTGACAGGTAAAGCTCTAAGTATATTAAATATGGTGGATGAACCTGACAAGAACAATTATGAGGTTGTCAGGGCCGCTTTGTTAAAGAAATATCAGCTTAACGAAGACGGCTATCGTCTACAATTTAAAAACATGTTACCTGAAAATGGAGTTGAATTCTCCGAGTTTATTGCAAGAATACGCATTACTTTCTCACGATGGGTTGAACTATCTAAGACGGAAAAAACTTATGAAGGACTTATGGACTTAATACTTAGAGACAAAGTCATGTCGTCTGTCAATGAGTCTTTCCTTGCTTTCCTTCATGAACGTAAACCTAAAACAATAAAAGAAATGGAAGATTTCTGTTGCCAATACGTAACTGCGCACCCACACATAACCATGGGTAACTCTAAGGTGAAAGAAGGTTTACCAGTTGCTTCGGCAGCTCCGTATGGCCAAAACTTTGCTCGTAGATTCCAACAAAATTTTGATAGAAAGAGTAGCGGTAATTTCTGTCAAAATCATGGAAATCAATTTCATGGTGATTCTTCTTCGAAGAATTGGAGACAACCTGATAGTACTCGTTACTATCACCCTAATAATTATAAGCATTTCAAAAGAGGATATGGTAATAGAGGTTATTCCTGCCGAAGACCTCAGAACCAAACAAATAGATGTTCGCATCAATGTGAACATGATAGTAATCGTGGAAACTGGAATTCGAACCAGGATAACAATTACAATAGAGACAATAATAACTGCAGAGATAATAATAACTCTGATAACTTCAGAGGTAATAATAGTCGGGGTAGATCTCAACACAAAAAAAAGAGATATCAGCAGGCTAATGCTGTACAACAGGAAACTGAGGGAGCCTGTAATCATGTTGTTGATAGTAAAAACTTTGACGCTGTCACTGGTTCTGCTTTTGACTTTGAGAGAGCAAACAAATGCCCCCAATGCAGTACTTTATTCGAACCGGGTACCATAACTACTTTGAGTTGTGGTCACCCACTTCCCGCTCTTCCTGCTGCTGTTGCGCATGACGGGAGGGGTTCTTTAATTCTACATAAGGGTCTTGTTAATGATACTCCGGTCTCACTACTTTTCGATTCCGGATGCACCACTATTGGTGTTAGACAATCGCTTGTAGATCCATCTTGTGCTACAGGAAGGGTTATTAAATGTGTCACATTTGGCGGCACTCTAGAAAAATATCCTACTGCTGTAATTCGCATTGCCACTCCTTTCTTTACTGGAGATGTGCATGCTTGTCTCTTACCTAATCCTATTGCGGACCTTATTATTGGTCGTATTCACGGAGTTAGGGAGTGTACCCCACAGCAGATTGCTGCTTGGGAAGATAATAACATGCAAGCTACAAATGCAGTAGTTACAAGAGCACAAGCTCTACAAACACCCGAAACTTCACTGAATAGTGATAATGAAGTTGATAGCCAAGATAGTCACTTAGTAATCACTCGTGACTCTTTCATAAAATTGCAAGAAGAAGATCCTTCTTTAAAAAAAATTCTTCGTTCTTGCGAAGAAAGGTGATCCGAATCAGGATACAAATAGAAAATCTTGGATTGCAATGAGAAACGGCGTACTTGTACGTATGGTACAAGATTCGACTACGTCGGCACATTCGCAAATTCTTGTTCCCAAGAGCATGAGAGTGCAAATATTACAACATGCTCATGACTCGCAATGTGCTGGACATATGGGTTTTTCCCGTACGAAGTCGAGAGTCCTTGCGGCTTTCTTTTGGCCTTTTGTCAATAAGGACATTCGTATTTACTGCCGATCATGCAAGGTATGTCAGGAGGTCAAATCTAGAGGACCACGACATGCTGCGCCTATCCAGGCTGCTGACATTCCTATTCGGCCGTTTCAGAAAATGGCCATAGATATTATTGGCCCTTTTAAGGTCAAGTCGGCCAGAGGACATCAGTTTATCCTTACATGTGTCGATATGTGCACACGTTGGCCAGAGGCTATTCCTCTTAAGAGCATATCTACTACAGATATCGCAGATGCTCTTTGGTTGATATTTTCTCGCTTGGGGTTCCCCAGAGAAATATTGTCAGACCATGGCACTCAACTCATATCTGACACTATGTCACAGGTAATGTCTACCTTACATATTGAACGATCTCTCAGTAGTATCTACCATCCTATGTCTAATGGGTTAGTTGAGCGTCTGAATAGAACGCTCAAGACTTTGCTTGGTAAGATAACTGAAGATCATCCTCAAGATTGGGACAGGGTTTTACCCGCGGCTCTCTTTGCCTATAGAGAAGTCCCTAATGAACACACAGGATTTTCTCCCTTCGAACTTGTCTTTGGCGCGCGTCCACGCGGCCCTATGTCTTTATTACACGATCTCATCACTGCCGATGATATTAGCGATGAAACTCAATCCTCATATGAGTATGTCATTGCTCTTAGACAAAAGATCATTGAGGCATGTAAGCTAGCAACTGCTTCATCAGAAATTGCTAAAGAGAAGGCAAGACAGTTTGCTAACAAGAATAGATGTCTACGACAACTTTGTCCAGGTGACAAAGCATTCGTCCTACTCCCCAGTAGGGAAAATAGACTTCTTATTGCATGGAAAGGTCCGTATGCAATAGTCTCTCGGATTTCCGATGTTGACTATGTGGTCGATATTGATGGAAAGCATAAAACTTTCCACATAAACATGCTTTCGGAATTTCACGAACGTCCGGACTATTTGCTGCCTATTTTCCAGGCAACGGATGATGCTCCTGCACCTCACGGTCATTATTCATCCCTGTCTGTCATACAGGATGAGGAATCTACCTTCTCTGATGTTAATCTTCCCCTTCCAGTGGTTCCATTACATTCTACGGAATCTTGGAAAAACGTTTCTGTTTCTCCTAATCTTTCTGGTGACGAACATCGACAAGTCTCGTCGATGTTACAAACATTTCAGGATGTTCTCACTGACATTCCTGGACACACAGATGTCATAGAACATGACATAATTCTTACCGACAATAATCCAATTAGGGTTAGGCCTTATCCTATTCCTATACACTTTCAGTCGCAAGTGGAAAAGGAATTGGATGAAATGATTCAATTAAATATAATTGAACCATCGACTTCACCATATTCTTCTTCCATGGTTATTGTCCGGAAGAAGGATAAGAACATACGAATTTGTGTTGATTATCGCAAATTGAATCAGGTCACAAAGTTCGATGCTGAACCGATGCCTTTGTTAGAAGATCTACTGATTAGACTTTCTAATTCTAGATTCTTCACTAAACTTGACTTGTCTAAAGGTTATTGGCAAGTGCCTTTAGCAGAGCATGCCAAACCTCTTACTGCTTTTTCTACACCTAGGGGTCTATTTCAATGGAATGTTATGCCTTTTGGTCTCATGAACGCCCCTGCCACTTTCGTTCGCATGATGCGTCGAATTCTGTCACATCGTTCGGATGTCATCGCATACTTAGATGACATCTGTCTCTTCAGTGATACCTGGGAAGATCACTATTTAGGGTTATATGACTTACTGTCCACTCTACGTGAGAATAATTTGACAGCGAAACCTTCTAAAGCTTTTGTTGGTTTTGGTGAAATCTCTTTCCTGGGTCATCGTGTTGGTCATGGTCTCTTGAAGACAGAAGACCACAATACTTCCAAAATACTGAACATCTCTGTTCCTAAAACGAAGAAACAAGTTAGGAGTCTCTTAGGTTTAATTCAATTTTATGGGAGATTTATTCCAAATTTATCTTCGATCATGGCACCTCTCTCAACATTGTTGAAGAAAGGTTCGCCTAATCTGGTCCGTTGGTCTGAAGAATGCCAATCTTCACTAGACCAAATCAAGAATATATTTTCTTCTCCTCCCATCTTAAGATTACCTACTCTTGATAGGACTTTTGTTCTTCGGAGTGATGCTTCATCCACTGGGATTGGAGCAGCACTGATGCAAGAATATGCAAATACTCTGCATCCTGTTATGTACATTTCTAGAAAACTAAATGCGGCAGAGAGGAACTACTCGGTTTTAGACCGTGAGTTGTTAGCGATGGTTTGGTCAATTCTAAAGCTACAAAGATTCCTCCTGGGCGCACATTTCATTCTAGAGACTGATCAGAAAGCTCTTACAGCTATTCAGACTAAGAATTTGAAGAGTTCGAGATCCACTCGATATGCTATAGCTCTTCAACCTTTTCACTTCACGGTACGAGCTATCCGTGGTGCGGATAATGTGATGGCTGACATTTTGTCTAGATGCCCACATGACTCCAACTAATACTTCTGTCCTATATTTCCATATATTACAGAGTCATAACACACCTATATTTCTACAATAGATTAGCACATCTGTACTTACTTTATATGTACACACTATCGTGCTTTGTTGTCATCTTCTTCTGTTCGTTTTTTAAGATGATAGAGGAGGACTGAGTAGTTAATATAAGGGCCGTTAGTTTACTAAACAGCCACAATTATTAATAATGTATTGTACCTTATGAAGCATATTAGTTATTAATTAGCATTATATTGCTTGTACTTTCTCAGAATGTCATTGTTGAGCTGAGGACTTACCTTACTAGTATCAAGCATGACGAGTTCTAGATTGTGTACTTACCCTCGGAATACCAGAGCATATGTCCTGGATCGTCATGTAGTTTAACTTTACTATGTACTTATGTCATTACATGTCAAAGAATGTACTATTTAAATTTTCCTATCAGATTTGTACATCCATTTTTAAAGACAATATTAGAGTATGCTGTTTAATGATGATTATGGTAACTTGCATACGTATATTGTGTTTACATGCTAACGTGATGTGTGTTGGTGACACCTCCCCGATGTGAATATTTTTTGAGACATATTTATTTTTCTGTTGAGGTATATCCTCACCAGACACTCTATATTTAGCCTCATGTTAGGCAATTTAATTAATTATCAGCGCATAATTCGTGCGTTTTGAGCCGCTTATCGCATGCTCTTTGATATTTAAAAAAAAAAAATATGTTCCACATTTTTTTTTATCGGGAGGAGGTGGTGATATGTTGCGTGATAAATTCTCGCAACATCGTTTTATTACAATATCTATTTTATAACGCAAGGGCAACAACTGCTTGAAATTTATAGTCACTTTTCTCGGTAAGCATTTGTCTTCCCGCGTTGGTATTGAATGCAGTTAAGTTTTGAGCTGTGGTCTTTTTGCGCTGGACTGCGCATGACTGGTCTTGTTTTTTGGTCGATCGGTTTCCGCCCACCACTAGTGGAGTGAGCGATTTGAATGGCGAAAGAGATGCCTCGTTGAAGAGGGGATCTCCGCTATTTTTTGTTCTGTCAGGGATGTGTAGTCCTCTTAATGGATATTTCGTTTATTCGAGATAATACCTCTAGTGTTTCCCACATGTCGGGAGGCGTGATATTTCTGTGTATTTCCTGAAGGCAAGGTAAATTGACTTTTCATTAACTCTATCGATTTTGGGTCGTGAGCGATTTCGATTCATAGCCTGTCTTCGAAAGTCGTCGTCACGAGATGTTTTCCCAGCTCACATGTCGCTGTATTGTACTGCATCGGTTGATGCATGTCCCAAGGACCATTACTTGCTACTTTGTTAAATGAACTAGGTTTGGAAAACCTTTATTATCTAGAGGATATTTTTGAGGACATTATTTATACTTCGGCAGACGTGTCTGTCTTGCTGAAGTCAGACTAAGGAGAGTGAACTGATCTCATACATCTGGTTATCTCCTGGCTGTTATAGAAAAGGATGGAGTTTTTCACCTGACTACATTTACAGCACTATGAAATATAACATGCATCTGACTCATCATTGTAATGCTGTCTACCGTCTATTGCTGTATTGAATGTTGCTGTGATAATGACTGTTTGATGTGCCTACATATTCGCGTAACCATTTTGTCACTGTGGCGTCCACAATAAATAATGAAGAAAAACGTCAACGGCTGTTACAAGAATCATTGACTTTATACGTCGTGAGTTTACTGACGTCCTATGTGGATTGCCCTGTTATTTTTGTATGAACATTGTTTGACTGAACACATCTGCACACTACACAAAACCAGACATGCGGATACCATCCATCATCATATGGCATCACGCATCAGGGAGGCAATTACGTGACAGTGAAATGCAGAGATTGTCAGCCTTAGTTATCAGTATCTCTATTCGACGCATTTTCGACTTATCGAACAACTTCCAACTGTAGTATGTAATCTCATATTCATTACCAGAATCTGAAGTTATTGACTATTTTTGTTATTAACAGTATTGTTTTGTCTTTGATCCACCATCACTGAGCTTGGTGATATTAACAGTAGCGGATTTAACGGTCACTAATAAATAAGAAGGGACCCTGACACCATCATCAGCACTGCTATGCTATTTACCCCAGAAGGACAAGGAAAGAGAGGCAGATTAAAGACAACCTGGCGGAGAACGGTGGAGGCTGAGATGCAAAGCATGAACCAGAGCTGGGGCACGGTACGAAGGATGGCCACTGACCGAGCAAAATATGAAGCAAAATGGCTGTCGTGTGAAATTCTAATCCACATATATAAATTAAAACGTAAATGTAAAGCCTAACAAATAAATTTAATAAAAGGAAAGAAGAATGGTAAAGAACAGTGCTGTCACAATGACTGTACTCGAAATCCCCCTTGTTTTCTCCTTCGTCTGCAAATTGTAACGTTTCACGTTGATAGTAAAAGCCTACTGCTTCAATACCCGCTTTCTACGATAAAACGTGTACTGCCTTTCTAAGAAAAACCTTGATATACGCAAGCTGACCTATATTTAATATTCCATTCATGTCATTTTATACACTAAGTTACCATAAACGAAAGACAGATGGACTAAGGATAGAAAGAAAGGGAGGGGCTGAAAGCCAGAACGCAGGCAATACTACCACAGTCTCGCGATACACAATTAATGCCACCCCTAACACGCGTGTAAGGCCACAAGCACTAACTTTTTTTCAAATCGACAGTGATAAAAAACACTACCCATACGAGAGTTAGGTTTTAAAAACCGGAAAAACGCTTATTAGGAAACATGACATTATACTGGTTTACGTTTGAAAACATTACAGTACCCAGACACCACATCGATCGAAGTGAACGGGAGGTAGAAGAAAATACATATTTTGAACGCAGCCCCTTAGCCCCATTAAATTTATATATTTGGGTTCCTTAGGACTTGCTGACAAAGAATATGTTAAACGTTACGCAAATAGTCTAGGAATTAACAAATTATAGCCAAAAGAAATAGTGAGGGATGTCAGACAACACCAAAATCAGAATCGCTCAGTGGCAGATTTTCACACCACCATTGTACGGGAAATAGGTCCCCATGTTACCTCCTTTTCCTGGCTTTTGGTTAAATGTAAGGCTAAACACGATCCTCGGTTGGGCTATAAATATTGATTCTTTGTTGTTAATAGTGAGTAGGAGTCTTTTTTTCAAACGGTGATGTAAACATGGCTCGATTATTTATGTGGCCGTGTACATAGCTTGTTCTTTGGAAACAGTCTATATTCTAACAAGACGAGAAGTAGCACAGACCACCCCATAATTCTATATTTTATGAGAAACAGAAAATAATATTTAGTGTCACATATTTTAGGGTAGAATCGCTTTACACGCCATTTCTAATAATTTGGGTTATTTCCCCTGACCTCAGATAGCTCAGATTTACCCCGGGGAAAGTGGATCTGACGCCATTTTTGGCAGTAGAAGGAAAGAGAGCAACTCAAGAGGTCGTATATCTGGTCCAGCGTATACATATTTCTTAGTTTGAGTTTATGGAAAATCAAACTTGAGAAATCCACGATTTCAACATTTCTTATAAAATGTGTATTTCAGGACATTGTGTGGTGATATATATATATTTCTTACTGGCGTAAGGAGTGACAATCGGTAAATATGTATTTTGAATATAGCTCCCAACCCGAGTCGCAGCAGAACTAGGTTCGAGCTTTTGAGTCAATTTGCGAAAAAATAGTCTTACACCTCAAACCATGGAGATCAGAAATTATTCTTGAGTTGGAAAATCCATCTTAACTCCAGAATGCTTATGATTTCAAAAGCAATCAAGGACAAATGCCTGAGGAATGGGTAATCATGTCGTCGAACTCAACATAAGATGTGCAGATAAAAGAAGGACCCACGGTGGTACCCCATGAGACAGCTTCGCATTAACATAATTTGAACAATTGAGTAGGCCTACGAGACAAGGATGCAAAAAGGGATTTTTTGCATCGATGAAAGCATCTGACTTTACAGATGATGAATTTTATTAACTTATTATTGTAAAAAAATGTTCTGAATTCCAGACTTTGTTGAAATTTTAAGTCCCTGTTCATGCTGAAAGATAGGGGACCCTGTCAAAGAGTTTTGCATGCCCACAAATCGAAGGGCTGTTGAAAAGGTGAATTACTACAGTTTTGAGATCTACACTTAAGGTCTCGGAATCCGCCATTTCAATTGCAATTCGTACATCAACACCTAAGAGAAGAAAATCGAACCTGGACAGTAATTTATAGCCAGAGAAATCTGAAATCTCCTGATAAGGCCAGTTAAACACTGCTCTCCTGTCAAAGTAAACTGAAAATACTGCATATACCGGCACTGCCCAGAAGGTAATATGGTGCGTAATCCAGGTCCTTGGAACACCATGACCCCGGCTACAGGTTAACCGAATAATAGGCAATTTGAAGCGTTAGTCTCAGCAACATTTTCAAAGTCTTACTAACAGCACAAACACCAGTGCGATTGAGCCCCAGTGCATATTTTTCTGTCTTAAAATGCCTGGTCAGAATGCTGGAGATCGAGATTGGCTATATTCATTGCCAGTCAACGTAACTGTGTATTATTCCATGAATTGTGGTAAGCTTTAAATATTTGATATCTTTTTAATGAAAATTGAATGTAAATTGATAACACTGACAAACAACATTTTTCTTTCTTATATAAGAATAAGTGTTCTTAGGTCAGCTTCTTGCGCTGATTTCAAATCTGAAATCCGTTTATCTCTATCACGTCGGGTTCTTAAGATATTTGTGAATAAATATATTTTTGGGAAACCGTTATTTGCTCCGTTTCATTTTTACTATATAACTTATTAAAAATTAATAAAAAGCAACATAACTCTACTTTTTATACTGCTAAAAGATGCATGACATATGTTACGCGATTTTTCAAATAGTTACTGTATTTTGAAATAATTCTGAGCAAAATATGGCTTCTAGAAGTTGTAGAAATTCGGCTGATCTGTTCTGTTACGTGTGCGGATATTTTACCGATCGTGTTGACCAGAAAAACTTTACACCATTATTAAAGATAGCATATGAACTTTATTTCGATTCGAAAGTTGATGATGCAAATAAATCTTGGAAGCCAAATGCGGTTTGTTCGATACATTGGCAGGTTGGTTACGAAAATCGCCGAAGCAAAAGTCGATGCCTTTTGGCGTGCCAGTAATATGGCGTGAACATACAAATCACACTACTGATTGTTACTTCTGCTTGACAAATATCCATGGTTTCACTTTTAAATCTAGAAAGTCTGTGGTTTATCCAAATATTGAATCGGTTTCGAAACCAGTGCCTCATGATCCAATCACGTGTCCGATCCAAGTACCACCAGAACAATATCCGTTGGACGTAAATGAACCATCAGAAAGTGATAGTTTACCTGCTTTAGAAACTAATTCTGACTCAGATTACATACCGGTGAATGATGGTGTTTACTTAATTAACCATTCAGAACTTTCAGATCTAATACGTGATCTCGCTCCTACCAAAGGACAAGCGGAATTACTCGGTTCGCGACTCAAAGAATGGAATCTTTTAGCGCCCAATACTCCGATATCTAAATTTCGTCATAGACACAGAGAACTTGTTCAATACTTTGAGATGGATGATGACATTTGCTATTGCAAAGATGTAAACGGTCATGAGCACATAGTCAACGAATGGCGATTTTTCATCGATTCTTCCAAGACTAGTCTAAAAGCCGTGTTATTGCATAACAGAAATTTTTTTTCATCAATCCAGTCGCCTACTCTGTTCATATGAAAGAAACTTATGACAATATGGCTATACGTTTGGAAAAAAATAAAGTACAATGACTACCAAAGGCGGATTTGTGGAGACCTAAAGGTCATTGCAATTCTCACGGGCATGCAGACTGGGTATACTAAATTTTGTTGCTTCCGATGTGAATGGGACAGCCGCAACAGACAGGAACATTATGCAAGAAAGGTGTGGCCTATCCGGGATCGTATGCAGCTCGGGCATAAAAATGTAATACGCGAGCCATTAGTTAACAAAGACACCTTCATTTTACCACTGTTACATATAAAGTTGGGGCTCATGAAGAATTTTGTAAAAGCGTTAGATAAAACGAGCAAAGCTTTCACTTATCTTCGAGAAAAGTTTCCGCAAGTTAGCGATGCAAAGATAAAGGAAGGTATCTTTGTAGGACCTCAGATTAGGAAAGTTATTGCAGACAAACAATTCGAGAACTTGTTACATGGTAGTGAACTTCGCGCATGGATGGCATTCAAATCGATCGTCGATAACTTTCTGGAAAATCACAAATCTGTCGACTATGTTGCATATTGTTAAGCAGTGCATAGAAGCATACATAATTATGGGCTGTAACATGTCCCTCAAAATCCATTTGCTCGATTCGCATCTTAACTTTTTCCCTGACAACCTTGGCGAAGTCAGCGATGAACATGGAGAATGATTCCATCAAGATATCGCCGTAATGGAGTCACGTTATCAAGGACGGTGGAGTGTGACCATGCTTGTCGATTATTGTTGGATGCTTCATCGCGATGTACCACATGCCATTCACCGACGAAAGTCGACTGCAAAGAAATTCAAGCCTACATAACTGTTATACTCTTGTACGAATGATGTTGTAATACTGTATGCGTTGTTAAAAAACTTCAATTGCGTATTTCTAGAGATCCCGACCTGATAGAGAAAAACGGTTTGCAGATTTAAAAACAGCGCATTAAAATTGACCATGTTAAAACTATTTAGAAATGTTGAGAAAGAAATGTAAAGTTTTTTTTTGATTAGTCGGGTATAATTTTGTCATGTATATATGTGTGGTTCAGTAGGAGTACATTTTTTTCAAAGCCTATATAGTGCTAAACCTGAACAGAAGGTTGTCGGAGGAAAGTAAAATACATGGAATTTGCCAAACAGTACACTGACACCATTTTTATTGACTAGAAAGAAATAATGCTGGAATTGCAGAGGCGTAGTAACCATTAGGGAGGAGTATACTGGTGAAAATTGTTTCAGATGAATATAGCAGTTGGCCTACCGCTCTGAACTCAGTGTTTGTTATGTATTGTGTTCAGTCTGGAAATTTATAATAAATTAGTTCTGAAATAGGAGGTACAACCTTCTTGTTTCAGGGACCGTGGTCCTAAAGTTATTGAGCAGCACCTGGTCTGAGCTTTGCTGAACCTAGAGGCTGACAGCATACTCCTGGGTCCAGATAGTGACCAGTGAGGTGTCTCCAGAACCCAGGGAGGCTATCGAGCAGAGGAGTCTTTTCCTGCCGCCATCACGAAAGATAAGCGTCTGTGGCCAGAGGAGCTCAACATTATGCCCCCCCCCCCCCCCTCAAAATCTGACTTTATAATAAAACAGAGGGAAAATACAGTGTTTAAATTGATAGGAACTGTGAACTTTTCCCCATACTATTTCCAAGATAAACAAACACTTGAAGTCATGATGACAAATAACAACATAGCTTGAAAAAACAAAACCAGTATTACCTCATATTACTACTACACAACTGACACACATAGGATAATATTAATAAAATATGTCACTACAAGGTTCATATTGATAAATTCTGTACATATAAATTGTAATTACAATTGATTGTGATTCCTGGTTCACTTTGTAGTTGAATCAGGACATATATATTAGTGAAAGTAATTAATACATATTTATATTTGAAACTTTACCAGTGACTCATTTAAGATAGTCTTATAGAGTGTTAAATGTGTGTGAGTGTCACAGTGTTGTCAAGTGTGGTGGAATAAATTAAATTGTTTATCTGTCTGTTGTTGTTGTGACTTACACTTCATCATATACATACCCTAGACATTTAACGTAGTCATCACAATATTCCAGAATAATTCTGACTGAGGTATAATGTGGTAGCAAGTAAGGTTATCTGCAAAAACACTCAGTCAGAGGCTAAGGATTATGAAGGCAACAAGAAGAATAAGTGAGATATCTCCGGGGCCATAAACTATAGATGAAAGCGAGAACTAACTGTGTAACCTAGCATATTGTGTATTATAAGGGCTTTAAAAATCTGTTTTTAATTTTTTTAAACACACAATCCTGAAGACCAGGCTATTTACACTCGGTTAAATAAACGTGTATCTTGCCTTGTTTTTCTTTTTTCCACAGTATTACCTGTTAGTTCAGCAAACTGCCTCCAAATCAGTACCTGACTTCCATTGTACAAACCCGGTGCACTTAAATAAACAACATAACCTAAAGTTGACTAATTCTTTACCTTATCACATCGTTAAATAAACGTTTAACCTATTCTTTTTTTTTTTTTTTTCGTACACCCGCTAATACTCGAGGCGAAATCTCAGGTTATTATTTATGTCTAACCTGACATTGATTTTACGTGAGTATCCCTTTATTTCTTGTACAGAGACAGGTGTCCCTCGCCATTCAGGCAAATACTCTCCGATTTCGGAGGTACCCATTACAGCTGGGTCGGCTCAGGAGCCGCCAGTCCCTGGTGGACGACACTGCTTTAAATGTTCTCGCCAGGTCTCGAGTTAATCCAGTCCAAATCCCGGTCGACGAAAAATCCTCAAATGCCGTCACCCGTGTTTGATCCTGGATCACCCGGTCGCCAGAGCGGTGTGGTAACCACTCCTATTCTATTGAAAGGGGGTAATAAAAGGCGATTCTTCAGCAAAACATCTACAAAAAGGAATGTAGCACTAAAACCACTGACAGATGTTTTGTAGAGTTGTTGGTTTCTTATTTAGTACGCGGTGTAGAAGTATTTTCCGTGTAAGCCACAAAGACAATTCCACAATCTAGTTTAACACAAAGTTTCGTACCTGTCAGATTTATGAGCCAAACGTTGCATGAACCTTTGCTGCAGGCTTCTTATCATCATTATCATCATCATCTACTATTTCTTCTTCCTCTCCTTCAGAAACAAAACAGGAGCATTTGTTATTTCACCTCAGCCCTCTTACGAAATCAAGTCTACATCTGTTCCGGCTGATCACCTGCTATCACACATTTCATTGCTGTTTGCTCTTTTGTTTTATTCCCAAGGAAAAGCACAAATGTCCAATGGTGTATGGAAATCTACATAAATGCATGCTGTAGCTCCCTTACAAGGCTCTGTTGCATTGTTTCCACCTAGATTTACAGAATATCAAGAGCAGTGGTATTCAACCTGCTGTACGCGTACCCCTAGGGGTACAAGAAGACATCTAAGTGGGTACGTGAAAAAATGTCTGCCAATGTAATGTTTAGGTAAATTGAATACTTGCAATTATGCAACAATAACCTGGGAGGAGGAGGGGGAGGGGGGGGGTACATAATTAAAGATAAATTATATTTGAGGGTACGCGAACAAAAAAAGGTTAAATACCACTGATCTAGAGCCCTGGAAAGTACGGGGTACTGGCAGGGCTGGATTAAGCCAAGAAGGGCCTCTAGGCTTTTTGGGGTTTAGTCTCCCCATCACCTAATAGGCAATAACTTAAATATGTTATTTTTCTACCCCCTTAGCATGGTGATTGTATGATACTTACTTACTTAGTCGTTCCTCTTCTACCGTGAGGTGTAGAGTTTTGGAAGAGATAGCGTCATACTATCCTGTCGACTGTCTTCCACCTGGCCTGGTTCCATTCTAGTCCTCGGTCCTTCAGAGATTGTCTAATGTTGTCCTCCCGGCGGACTCTGGGTCGTCCTGGAGGACTGGATCCCTGGCTCTTATCCTCCCATACTTGCCGTGGCAGCCGATCTTCTCCCATTGTATATACTAGTATTATTAATAGACTTGAATTTTAGTATTTTAGCATTGCTTACCTCTTTTATTAGTAATTATTTTGTATTAATGTTTAATAGTATAGCAAAAAGTTCATGCGCCGTTATGATTTAGCCGGGATGCGATATGTCTTTAAGCTATTGTTTTTACTGTCCGTTTTAGAACGTTATGAATGCGATTGCAAAGTGCAAACGTTTTCTTTTTGTACATAAATCTATGCATTAAAATTATTTTTAAAGTTATGCACGGGCTCCTAAGAACCGGGCCCGCTAGACTTCAGCCTAATGGATAATCCGGCCCTACGAAATGGGCAGTCCTCCATAATCCTTACTTGTAAGCCAGGACAAAACTATTCTTCCGAATAGACACAATCAAACGCAAACAGATGTAACAAGACTACAAATGTTGGGAACTATATTGGCGCAGCATCAGTGCTACTTTGCAACGAAATTAATGTACAGCTGTCTTTGCCATTCTGAGCACTGCTCTATAATGTTCCTGAGAGTGAATATATGATCTACACATCTTCTGTTCTTTCTAAATCCTGCTTGTTCCTTCCTCAGCTTGTGGTCCACGGCTTTTGAAATTCTCTGTATAATTATCCTGCCTAGTATATGTTGAATCTGCTCTCGTCTGTGAATAGGATAGCATTCCACTGCAGTCTAGTCCATCTGACATGTTGCTCTGCCCATTGCAGGCGCTGCTGACGATGTCTGTGAGTCAAGTTTGGCCCAACATAAGGTCGTCTTGCAGTAAAGCCTGTATCTCTGAGTGACAGCATAAACATGGACAGTTTATGGAAAATACTGAGGGCTTATGGAATTCCAAGCTGCATAATGTCAATCATAAAAAGCCTCTATGCTCTAGTGTTGGGCAGAGCAACCTAACCTTTGAGGTGAAGACAGGAGTACGACAGGGATGCCCCTTATCAACCACCCAGACAACAAAGGGCAGTCCAAGAGGAATAAGATGGACTACATTTTCTACATTGGAAGATCTGGAATATGCAGATGACATTGCACAACTAGCACATTCACAACAACACATCCAGGAAAAACGGATAGACTTAATAAGTTTAGCCAGCAGGTGGGCTTGAACATCAATTTAAAGAAGTCAGAGGTCATGACGCTCAATGTAAGCAACCCTGAGCCCATATCAGTAAGGAATCAGCAACTGGTACAGACAGACACCTTCACATACGTAGGATGCATAGTAACACCAGACGGCGGGGCAGGCAAACACATCAACATCAGAATGAATAAGGCAAGAACAGCCTTTCTTAACCTAAACAACATCTGGAAGTCCTCTCAATACAGCACAAGCACAAAATTAAGATTATATCAGAGCTGTGTGCTTTTTGTGCTTCTCTATGGTGCGGAATGCTGGAGAGTTATAGAGAAGGAAATGTCGAAACTGTCCTCTTTTCACACAACATGCCTAAGAAAAATTCACCGAATCTTTTGGCCGGATACCATCACCAACCAAGATCTGCTTACTCGGAGCAAGCAAGAGGATATGCACACCATCATAGCTGGCAGACGCTGGAGCTGGGTTGGCCATGTCCTCAGAAGAGACCACGATACCATCACAAGAACACCTACGCTTTGGACCCCTGAAGGAAAACGAAAGAGAGGCCGACCAAAAACAACCTGGCGGAGGACTGTGGAGGCTGAGATGCAAAGAATGAACCAGAGCTGGGGCACTGTACGAAGGATGGCCACCGACCGAGCGATGTGGAATCAATTTGTTGTTGCCCTACAAGACGCCACTAGGCGTGATGGTCACTGACTGCTTTGACGGACGGAGGCTAAGGATCAAAGAAAGAAGATTCACTTTCTTGGGGATGCAATGAAAAGACGAACGCTGCAATGTATCTTGACCGTGGGAAAGCTAGGAGGAAAAACTATATAGAGAACGACAAAGAGAGAAAATACTAGACAGCTTAACACCATGGCATTTTTATTTTAAACTGACAAGATAAACAGTTCGGAATGCATAAAGTAGTGGAGAGACTGATTAGTAGCTATTGAGGCCATCACATTGATAAAGGCTTTTCTTTGTTGTGAGTTTCCTGCTTTCATAGGGTCATACTGGACACGTAGATGGAAGGTCAACTCGTTCCGACACAGTGCTGACATCGAGTGAGAATGTAGATGTAAAGTACGCGAATGTGTGTATAGTTCTGTTGAGTTGACAAGTCACTCACTCAATCATAAGCAGAAGTCAATAAAGGGCAGACTACTGGCGTCGTTTCATACATTTAATAATAAACGTACACTTCGACATCACGAGTACAGTCATTTGAACAGGTTGGCACACAAATCATCGTATACTTGAAAAATGGGTGACAATATCAGATGTATATTCATGTAGTGGTAAATATAATGGAACGATAGTAGACAAGCACTCAATATTCTGGTTGTCTATCGTCTCATGCTCCAACTGACTAATCGCGTCAGTAAAAGTGGATACATAAACATCAACAATGGTTCACTGACAGAACCTTCTCTTGGCTAAGTTTCTTAAGCCGTACATTCATCAAATATCTATAGCAACAATGTTAAACCACAGTAGTGGGTTTTCATAATATGTAGATCTCTGTACCATCATCAGATAATAAGATCTTCTCTGTTCTCCGACTGTAGTGGTTTTTGATGTTATTGCGTGGTTGCTATGTTACCTAGTGTACTGGATGAGGTCAGCTGTGAAGGCTCCTGAAGATAACAGTTTATGTGAGTTACAGAATGCCTTTCTGCTACCACTTATGACCTCAAACAGACTTATTCTGCTATTATGTATGTTAGCTACGTTTAATGTCTAGGGTAATGAAATGTGATGTGTAGGTAATTAAATACACAGACACACACATGTAAACACTAAGTCTAATAATAATAAGCTCTATGATCAAATCAACTAACACTGGCTTTAGAATTTAAATTTTACAATTTTTTAGAATTTATTTAGTCCTGAACCAAATTTTCTTCTGGTCAGGACGTATGAAACAATATGTATTTATCAATAAAAGTGCATATATATATATATATATATATATATATATATATATATATTGAATAATCAAAATGAAAATTTTGTACATAGATATATCGTTACATTGGTTAATATTAACACTAACTACAGTGTCTTTGGAAAACTAGCACTGGATGTCTGGTCTGGGGGTGTCATCATACCCGATCTCTGTTTACACTAGTCATTGTCTTTGAAATATGGAACTGAGGTATAGTTTTTATACACCAGGATTATGTTTATTTATTTTAAGGTGGAAAAATTTGATGAATCCACAGCAGGCCAGGTTTTCAACTTATCTGGCCTGTGACGATGCAGTAAAGAATTCAAGTGGCCCACTCCTCACAGGTGCTGAGATAAAATGGTAGGCTTCTTAGTCACCCACTCTTGGACCTCTTCAAAGTATCTGGCACTAGCGCAGTGCCAGACCAGAAACTCTGAAACCAAAATTTTTGCCATGTGTCAACACACTGCCTACTGCACCATTTTTACACATAACAAAGCAAAAAATTTACAAAGACCGGGTCAGATCTCTCTGACCGACTCAGCACATCTCACCCATGCGGTATCAAATAGCACTAGTTTCCCATGACTGCATTGCATCCGAAATATGTTCATTAGTCTCCTTTTCCATCCAATAAGGTGGGTGATATGTTCCCACTGATCTCGAATATAGATCTGTCTTCTATAGTCTTGGATATGTTTTCCTATATTATTTGTTTGCCTCTAGGCCCTGGACTGTCGCTGGGGACCTAGAATAAGCACTCACTTGTCGTAATCATTTTTCATGACATGGCAGTATCAATCACTCAAAATATTAAAATAAAAAAGGTTAATACTTTTTCCCTTACCACAATTCAAATTTGAAAACACAGTTACGTTGTACTAGCAAAACTCAGCTGAGCTGCTGGCTAGACTATGGCGTCCCACTGGTAATATATAATTTTCATGGACGTCAGACTTCTACAATAACGATCTGTGTATATGGACAGTCTTCAACAAAATGGCACTTGCCTCTACTTTTTTTCTATAATATGAACGCTTCCGTCCAATCAGCGGACTTCCCCTCTTGCCCCTTGTCCACATGCAGTTTGTTTTTCTGCGTTAGGCTCAAGGACGCGTCAAAAGTGATTTTTGTGAGAAGTATGCACAAATAACTGTCTGCTAATCTGTATTGAACAATACAGTATTTCGTCAATATCTTCCGTGTTATCTGTCCGTCTTTGTAATTAAAAGTATATTATTTATCAGGTAAAGATGGGATATCAAACTAGCTAGTTTTTATTCTCCTAAACTTATTATTAAGAAAAAACCTACTTTTTTCAAGGTTAGTTTTGAAATTTGTTTTTGTACCTTCGTTCACGGCGTTTGCCGCTATATTCAAACTAAAACGAATAATTACCGTAGAACGTCCAAGATACGTCTGTTTCTGACAAGAGCTAAGGTCGTTTTTCGTCCAATTCCTTACATTTTGTCAACTAGTGGCGTAATTTTTTCTTTAAAACTACAAATTGCGTCTTCTAGACTTTAGATTCAAACACGTGTTCAGACCGTCGCATTTTTTTCTTTTATCTCCGTTTCCACCCCGTCTAAAAGGATAGGCCGTTAGTCTGCATGTTATAACTAGTTAGTTTTCAATGACCCTAGAAAACGCTGGCGTAGGTGAAGAAGCAGCGGCATATCTTACCTATATTTTTATCCCTACATGTTATTTTACCTGTTATCTTTATAAATGGAGGAATTTTAGTGTTGCATCACTGTAATTTCACCACACCGACAATGATCCGCTTACAATGGCGGGAATCCAAGATGGCTCTCCTCAATGAGCTTCGCTCACTCAGGATGAGAAGTTATGAAGCAGAATTACTTCATTATACATACGTAAATGTCCTCATTGGGCTTCTATACATTTCTGCTATCAATAAGGCTGGTTACATCAAATAATCTAGTGCTGCTAGATAACATGTCATGTTCATCTGTAATCAACAATCCTAGTTGCACGATAATACGTCTCTCAGCTAGGCTTAGCAAAAAACGGTGCAGCAAAAAAGGGTATGGTTTTACCTGGCTTTAGGAAAACACATACAAGCGAATAACGCACGCCATTCCTAGGCGTTAATAATGGACATTAGGAGAATCTCTGATAATACAGTCATGCAGAGAAACAATCTCCTTCCTAGAATAATTCACAGAGATCCATCTACAAAACTTTCTAAACGACCAGCCCATAGCAGCGACGACATGACTATCTTCTCTCTCTGTCGACACACCCAATCGACGCATGCCCAGAAAAGCCTCTCACCCCAGAGTTCAGCTCACAAAATAGTCCGACATAGAAATACAAAGATACAAAGATATAAGACCGAATCACCTTAAATAGTCAAGGAATAAATATAAATTCGGGCCATAAACATTTTAAGCAAGACCAATCTGTTTCTGGCCATACCAGACGAAAAATGACGTAAATCTATTATTCATACGCCAGATTGACACAAGAACAAATAACCCATAGAACCGAATACTACATCGAACAATCAGGGTTCTGTCCCTTAGACCGAGAATCATTGATTCATCAGACAAATAGTTACACTTTGCATTTGCATGCCTACCAACAGTAATCTGTGCGTCACATACAAAAGAATATGTGCGCAACGGAGACACCATCAACTTCGTCACCAGGCATCGTACTTGAAGATTACTTTTCTCAATTGTTTCCTCTGTCATTGTCTTTTTGCGGAAAATGTACCAACAAGTGTCCCCTTTCCCTAGAGTTAGTGTGTAGCATTTACAATTTATAATAGTGTCGGTTGCCGCACATTGTGCTTACCTTCGATAAGTACGTCCCTTCGTTGTTCAGGGTTAAATGTTAGCCAAAAGTACATAGGAAATATCAAGAACAGGCAAAGGTAGATCTGAATGGAATAAAATATGATAATAAATTTATTGTAAGATTCAAACCAGTCCAAATGAAACTTTTAATGAATTCTTAGTTCTTATCTCTTACACTTTTTTTTCCATATCGTCTTACAGCTAACAGAGGAAGTTAACTGGTCATTTGAAGCGTTTCGACCCTTTAAGTTACACGGTGTCGCCCATTTTATCCCACTGTTTTATTCTTCTATTGTATCCGTTGGATCTCATACGATTTAAAAATCATAGAGCCACGACATGACTCCGCCACACAACAACAATAACAACAACTAGAAGTTCGTTGCCATGATGGATGACGGGTACTTCTTCTTCTTCCTTCTTCTTCGTTCGTCCTGAAAAGGACGGTGGTTGCGTTGTGTCTGTTTACGCCTAAGCTGTGATATCTGCACCTTTCGGTCGACACATCCGACTTCTGCACGGCATTTTTTAGGACAGGGTTTGCATTCCCATTTCGATCCACACTCGCTCAGCCAGACTGCACAGCTGCAGACTTTTTCCAGGACCACCACGTGGAGGTGGAGTGCGGTCTTGACCAGCTCTGGTTCGCTGGTCCTGACGCAGGCAGCCAAGCTAGGATGACGGGTACGGTCTCAACAAGTACACAACCACAGGTTTTTACTTGATGAACAAAAGTAACATTGATGACTTTGGTCTCAACAAGTACACAACCACATGTTTATACTAGGTGAACAGACGTAGCAATGATGACATCGGTCTCAGTAAGTACACAACCACATGTTTATACTTGATAAACAAAGGTAGCAATTATGACTTTGGTCTCAACAAGTACACAACCACATGTTTATACTCGGTGAACAGACGTAGCAATGATGACTTCGGTCTCAACAAGTACACAAGCAATTGTTTATACTTGATGAACAAACGTACCATGATGACTTCATCCTCGACAAGTACACAACCACATGTTTACACTTGATAAACAAAGGTAGCAATTATGACTTCGGTCTCAACAAGTACACAACCAGAAGTTTATACTTGATGAACAAACGTAGCAATGATGACTGTGGTCTCAGCTGAATTTCTAATTCCCTGCAACCACACAGAACGATTCTGAGTTGACAAGTCCTAAGGGTGTAAGCTTCTATAGCGTATACATTTAGATCTACACATTCAACTGCCGCTGAATTGTTGTAACAATAATTCTAGTCTTGAACTTAGTCATCTTCCCACAACTGAAACATTAGCAAACTCTAGACACGGCATACAACTTCGTATGAAGCAAAAGAGCATATGCCAGACCCCTCATCCAACTGACTGACTCGCCCCATTCCATTCTCAACTTTTCGTTTTCGATATCTGGTCACTTCTCAAATCATGCTTACATACTATTACTATTGACTGAAAATAAACACAGACTGACCTCACGAATTAACTTACATGCCAGATAGACCGCATCAACAACTGTACAGCTCACCTTATCACTTCACCTGTTACTGACATACTATAATAATCAATCAACACACCTCAGCTCCATGGTGACTAATATGAGACTGTGCCTGGGGCTGGCAACTTCGTCATGCAAAAACATACATTGCTACAGAAACCACTGCTACAGAAACCATTGCTACAGAAACCACTGCTACAGAAACCACTGCTACAGAAACCACTGCTACAGAAACCATTGCTACAGAAACCACTGCTGCAAGAGCTTGTGAATGATTCCCTGCAAGGAGGCCAACTACAGTGGTAGTTACATAGAGAGTAACAGGAACATGATGATGTCACCTTGGCCGCCTACGGATCACATCATTTAACAGCAAGGATCTAAAACTTACACATACTGTCTCAGTTAGGTAACATGTTTACATGTGCCCATTAACACCAAAGAATGATTTATTTTTCAACACTAAATTCAACCGTTTCAATAGAATTGACCTTAGTATAATTTTTTTTTTTATCATACGCCCGCAATTACTCGATGCGAAATCTCCGGTTAGAATGTCTTACCTGAGACTGAGTATCCCTTTTCCCCGTACGCTGACAGGTATCCCCTCGCCATTCAGGCAGATACTCGCCGATTTCGGAGGTACCCATTAGAGCTGGGTCGGCTCAGGAGTCGTTCAGGTTATTCCAGTCCCTCGTCGACGACACTCCTTCAAATGTCTTCGCCAGGGCTCAAATTATTCCAGTCGAAGTCCCGGTCGACGACACCTCTTCAAATGTACTCGCCCGGTCTTGAACCTGGGATCTCCCGATCGCCAGCGCAGTTTGGTAACCGCTACACTAGCGCGGCTCCCCTTAATGTAATAAAAGATAAAGTAGTCCCATAGCAGATCCTGCCGTAGGAGAGTGAAGTGATAGAGACCTCACCATACTAGGTCCAGGGTCGAGAGGTGGGGTGACGAGTTCCCTTCCTCGTTGCCTTAAAGAGCAAAGTTTAGCTTTTTGAGCTAACTCAAAGAGCACAGTTAGGAACCCATTTGTAGCTGGGTAGACTGGGTAGGCGTGTCGCTATCATGATTCGAACCCGGCACCTTTGCCGCGAGAGACCAGCGCTCTAACCACTCTGTCAATTCCGGTTCCGGTTCCTGTCCAATATGTCGGACATTGTTTTCCAAGAGTTATATTAATGAAGTAATTTGATGTATTCTTTTATATAATTTGCACAGTTCGTGCCTGCATCTTCATGTTTGAAGACATTAACCGTTTCGATATGCATATTTAGATACCTTGTGTAATTGCTTCGTGCGAGAACATTTACATTACAAAAATCATTTAAGCGATCCTATCAGCCATTTTTGCTATTTCTGTGCACAAATATGGTGACGTACAATTTTCACACTCTGCAGCAATGAAAGCGATTAACGCAACTTCCGTCACTTTGAGTTTCAGCTGCTCAGCAGGAAAGGTAAAACATACACTGATTCAGATTTTAATACAGTATGGTGAAAGTTAGTTGCTTATCCTTTACAGGACGTGGCAATCAACCCCAGCTTTTATTGGCTGTTTTGTGATTTTTCTAGGCAATTTTTACGTTCAGTAGTTTGCCATTGCTTTCTGAACGGTACGGCGCTTATACCATTGTTAAAAATCCACACAAAGCGATCTGCTACCAAACCGCCTGCAGCAGGTTTCGAACCTGGTATATCTGGATTATGAAACTGCGTTCATATCCATTAGGCCACAGACGCCGACAGTATGGTGAAACAAGATCTAAATATCCACTAACTGATAGCTTGTGACAATAAAAATCAGCACGATGTCGAAGGTAAGAAACAGGGAACTCCATTGGTCTTCTGAAGCAAATTTGGTTGATTTACTACAACTAGCTTCATTATTATAATAGATAATTCTCAGGAACAATGGCAAACGTAAACTCGATCACCACTACTCGATCAAAAAATAAAAAAATGACACTTTAAACGTGACGAGAGCTGTAAAGAAAAAGACCAAGATGACTAAAGATAACACCCTGTGCATGCCTTCATTCAATATAACTTATAAAAACAACAAGCAGTGTGCCATACTAACTTTCTCCACATTGCTAGAATATGAAGCCATGAGAAGTCTTTCGAAATTATACTATGAATCAATTGCACATATTGAAATAAGAACAGATGCTAGTGTTGCACACGTGGAAGATGTTATTTC
The DNA here is from genome assembly GCA_024509875.1 of Oreohelix idahoensis. Lineage (NCBI taxonomy): Eukaryota > Metazoa > Mollusca > Gastropoda > Stylommatophora > Oreohelicidae > Oreohelix > Oreohelix idahoensis. The sequence continues at coordinate 286,462 of JAMPIV010008403.1, forward strand.
CACTGACGAATTTTTCCTCCATTTTTACAACATCTCTAACAAAGTCATGATTCAAGGTTCAGAGGCTGCTGTGCAAGATTGGATACAGAAAGATTTAAACAAATTATGGATAACTGCAACCACTGCTGGAGTCAGTCGACAGGCCATCACATCCAACGTAGCTGTTTCCAACATGCCAGAAATATCGCATTGTAAAAAATTGGCTATAACTTATTCTTCTACGCCCGTTGATAAAAATTTAAAACTAAACATGCCATGTATTGATGAATGTGACACATTTTCACAAACTAAACTGAAAACACCAGTTACAGCAGAAACAGAATATGTAATCTCAGAGGCAGATCACCATTCACTTACGGAATTTGTTTTGATAGTAGTCCAATGGCAACATCACCACAACTCTTACAACTTTCATATAATCATGAGAATGAGGAGACATGACGCCTTTCCCAGAAAGAACAAACGACATACAAAGAAAAGTCAGCACTATGAAAAAAAAAAACAAACAAAAAAACAAAAAAAAAAACAAAAAAACAAAAAAACAAACACACATACAAAAAAACAAACAAACAAAAAAAAATAAAAAAAACAAAAAAAAAAAACAAAAAAAAAAAAAAACAAAAAAACAAACAACAAAAAAAAAAAAAAAAACAAAAAAAAACAATAATACACAAAAAAAAAAAAAGCCTGCAGAACATACGGTCTGGAAGCTTCCTGTAACAAAAAACATGAGAAAAAAAACCGGATGAACATTCGTGTCAAAAAACAGCTGAAAACAATACAAAAACAAAAACAAAACAAAAAAAAAAAAAAAACATTAAAAAAAAAAACAAAAAAAAAAAAAAAAAAAAACCACTAACTCACACACACTCTAAAAACCCAAGACCCAAACAAAGCAAAATAAAAAAAACATACGCGAGCTAAAGCCTCACTATCACCAGACAAACCCCGCCACCTCCTACCCGCCCGTAAGAACGCTACGAACGCGGCAGTCGCGTGGAGCCAGAACCCCCCAAGTAACACACCAGAACACCCCACCCGTTGACAGTACTGTCATGGCCCCCCCCGATTTCCCCTGTAATTCACTCTGCAGACAATGCACAACGATGATTTGCAGACAGATAAATTCCCGGGTAAAAAAAATTTCGAATCGGCGCTCTCCACCAAGAACGGACGTAGTAAAATCCCATCCCCCACCCCACCCCCCCACCACCCACCACACCACACAGCATGCCATACAATTATCAAGACAGTCACAAAACGATTCAAAGCCACTGACGGCTACCACCAAGAATCAGGCCACCGTCTCTATCACACCCGGAGCAACACAACACAAGTTCACTAAAATAACCAAGGAAAACACTTATTTTCGCGGGGACCAAACAATCAATAGACAAGCGCAACCTTCTACCCAAATAATCTAGGATCCTCTTTGGTACAAACGATATGGACTCCGATTTACTATGTTCGTCTCAAGAACTGGGAGCCATCCACTCGAGGATTTCTGCTTCACTCCTTAAACGTTTCATTTATTGACCCCACGCTGTCAACCAGAGTAAAAACCCTCACCTCACCTCCACCATTGCTCTAATCAGACTCGCTCAAAGATATGGGAAAGACATTATCACCAAGCCTGATCCTAAACAGATCACATTCTCAAAAATTCCTTTCGTTCCATCTATTCCCCCTAATTCGGCTCACCGGACGAAAAATCTTACTTACTACGTCCCATCCCAACCACTTTCAAACCCCTCCCATTCCCCAAAATTCCTCCAGTCAGGGGCCTCCCATTTACGCAATCAACTGATGTCAATAAATCTAAACTTTTTAAAAGACCACTGCATCAGAACAACTTATAACTTCATTGATCCAATTCCTCGTAACTTTCACCTTCGGCGAAATTCAGGAACAAGCCCCTAAAAAAAAACACCCATTTACCCCACTCGGTGACTATCCTGCCTCTATCCCACTGAAGGAATCAGCAAGCTGGCAACAAACCACTTAAAGTACCCCAGTAGCACCCTTCAAAGGACGTCGGACACACCAACACACAACAATATCTAATAGATCTCCAACACACAGGGACCGCCTATATCAAATAACAGTGTAATTACCCTGGCTTCTCAATTAGTAATTACATGATCTTCGACTTTCTCACCACTTACTTACTACTTCTTCACAGGACCCCCACCACCCTCATACAATCATATATCATAATCAGGGAACATACATAATCCCACAGAATGTTATCATAGTCAAATCAGTTGCAGTGCAGCGGACTCCGCTTGTGCTTACATTGTCTCCCTAAGCTGGCGATCCCCTGAGCAACACCCAAATCTGTTCGTTCCTTTACTGCACCTACTCAACCAGTACCGATTCCACTTGTCATACCACTTTCCAGTCCTCAAAAAATACAGATGTAACAAATGATGCAAACTACAAACTCCAAAATTTCAATCTTCATGCTGCGGATGCAACTCCCCCTCACTCACTCCAGCCCATCCAATGTCACCCACGACCACAAAAGGAAAACATACCCCCCGTCACCCGCATATGTGTACCACTCTCCTTACCACTACATCTTCAAATCATCTATACCCATCCTTTCCCATTCCCGCTACAAATAAGGATATTGGACTGTTTTCACCATGTGCTTGGCAGAATCTACAAAAATTGGTTGCCAGCCCCCCACTATCACAAAAACCTACACACCCCCCATACTCCGATCCCAACAAGAACACATGAAAAAAACTCTAAAATATATCCCGCTAACATCATTATACACACTGCACCCCAATCCTTCCTCGTCCTAATCTACCACCTTTTATACTTTCAACAGCCCTGTCTACTCACAAATGAAATACTTTGGTGATTCCCAAATCAATTTCACATAGTTCCAATGACTCCCACAATACACGGAATTACTGAATAAAACTTGTAGATGTTGGGACTCGGATGTATTATAGCTTTATAACGCATTGTCAACTCATTAAACACAGCACAATGCAGATTCTTGGTTATTTTTTTTTACATACAGGATACATCTCTGTCCCCACTCCACTCTCCCTGGCTTCGGGAAACCGCTACGTACTTCTTGCATGAGGCTCCCAACGCCCCCCCTCCCCAATCGACAAGAGATGTGAGTACGTGTGTAGACATTGAAGGGACGTGTATCATGAAAATGTCAGATCCGCGAATGAATGAATGGTAGTTTCCTCTATAGATAGAAATGACTTCCCGATTAGAGTTGCACACACCGTTGGTCGCTACATCACTCATTTCTACTCACACTCAGTCTGTCCTCCGTAAACTTCAAAAGTACTAGGAAAAAACCTACACGTTTTGTTCTTTTTTTTCTTTAATATTTATTTATTTTTTGAGCCACCGCACACCATTGGGACAGTTCGTGTCCAAGGTTCTTCCACAGGAAGGAAAAAACTCTGTCGAACAAGCAGCTTAATCTGGTTGATCACCAGGGCATATCAATCTTAACGTTTAGCATTAATGCTTGGCAAATCATCCATAAATGCGAAAGCATTCGTAAAAAGCATTCAGAGCAGTTCCATCATCTTGGTAAATCACTATGGATTTCCACTGTACCCTGGCACCGGTCAGACCCCCCGATTAAATAACCAACTATAATAGGAAGGCTCCTCAGACCTAATCTCGCTCTAGCAGAATTCCACACCAGCCCTTTCACGTAAAGTTTTCAATACTATATATTTTTCCATAACAGATATAGCAATCCCAGACCCATGGGGTCCTCAACACCTGTCAGCTGTGATACTCTTGGCCTTCCACTCCCCTGAGTCCCCCCCCGAAAAACCAAATATAGTACAGGACATCTCTCCCTTTTTCTTCATCGACTAAATACCAAAGTATCATGAATTTCAAAACATGATGTTCATTCTCTCGTGTCCTGACGGTCTTCACTCACTATAGCGAATCCCCAGACAAAATCTTGGTCATTTCCACGTCTTACAAAATCGTCATTCATCTCTTTTCTTCATAACCTTCTGCCCATAGAGGTCAATTTGGTATTTAATATTTCATAACTAATATAGTTGCTGATAATAGGAAGTTCATCTTCCTTTGAATAAAATATTCTCTTTCTCAAAAGCTACCAATGTTGCTTCTGTTTATCCGACCCAACGATGGCGAAGCATACAAGTTCATCATTACAACCTTGTGGTTTTTACCTTTCTTCATGCGAAATATAACACTTTGCCCCCCACCGCCCCATTTCCTTGGCAAAAGAGAATCACATAAAAAACACTGGCGCGGTCAAAGTACATAAAAATGTCTAAACTGGGACTATCACTTTTCCCATCTACTTCTTATAGCTTCACCTTTTTCGGCGACTACGGGGCCGGCGACCCCCGCAGCCCCCGGCTACCATCACAAATTTCTAACATCCACGGAACAGGCCATGCCACAGCCCTATTCGAATCACCAACACCCCTCGCTCTGAGCGAATACTTCCGCTGCATAAGCACCCTTTTGGACACATCTTTCTAAGCTGTAACAATACCAACCAGTTGTTCGACTAGATAGAGCGTAATGCTACAAGGATGATATCCTTATATAAGTCAGGACCTCGTCCTACTCAATACATAACACTACGTATTACAATTCAGGCACCAACTTTAGATATTTACTAGAACAGTAGGCTAGACATCAAGTTCTCAGTTCCTACCCAGCCATAGAAGGAACATTAACGCAGCTACCGCCTTAGGATCCGTTCGCGGAGAACCGAGTCGAGAGACGTGAACTCCTTTCAAAGGGAGTAAACTCAACTCCCCAAATGACTTCTCTTAAGTCAACGATCTAAAGAAAGGACATGTCGGGGGCGTTATTACGAAAAATATTTGCGAAACATTAATCAAGTGTATAAAATGTATTATATTGCAGATAGTTAAAGATTGCACCGACTAATTATCATTAAGCCCACCGCTTATCATCGAAGTGTCAACTCTCCTGAGATAGGGTACTCTAGAGAGACACGGCAGCAAGACATGTCTCTCTGTTTATATTATCAAATACATAATCCGGAGTGCCTCAGCTAGACGATACTAGTCTCCATAGGGACTCTCAATGCTACATATCAATAGTTGTGAGATCTATGTACGATTAGTTATTCGGCAATGGGAGAACTAGATTATAAGAGAATCATACTCCTTTACAGTCTGACCCATAGACTTGACCGGGTGAGGAATGAAGATCTCAATTAATAAACTCTGTCCTCCTATAATATCCGCATAAGTCCTAACGTTTGGTACTAGGTACGTTAGGCAGAATAGAGAATAGTTTCAAAAAGCGTACCAGCGAAGGACCGCAGCCAGAGCATGTACTGCCCATAGATGTACATAGCTCTGAAGACAGAAGAAGCTCATAAGACTTACGTTCGCATTGCTCGTTGGCTACTCGCCAATGGTGACCGGGTATTCAAAGTGTTCCACGACCAAGGTAACGATCTGTACCGAACCAAATGACGTTATGATGAGATGTGTCCAAAACTGTCCTTACGAAAAATCAATAAAATGCTTTCCAAGGAAAACAGTAGTCTTACCTGTGCGTCTAATTACCCAATGACTACGAGCATTTTTCCCGGTGTCCATCTATACGAATCGACATACCAAAAATTCTCAACAACACTCTATAATCTACGCTGATTTTCAGACTCTGAATGAAGACTACCAAGTCATTGGCCTCTTTGTAGTGTTAATAACGCGCCCGCGAATAGTTAATATGCGCTTATTAAATCTTGGCATAAAATGTAGACGACACCCCAGCCCATACTATTCTTACGTTACGTATGATGATATTGCTACGAGATCGTGTCAATACTCAGGACAGATACACAAAAAATAACGCTAGTCAATGAGATACAAACAGTTAGACCCCTCGTAGAGCGCCTATTCCCAAAAAATGCTGTTTTCGGTTACTCAGCTGCATGTAGCTAAGTAGGGCAGATCTTCGTGGGCACTGCTCTGTCCGATTGTGTATGGTGAAAAACTGCGCACGGATTTATGCCACATCTTTTGTTGCCTGCACGTGTCTGTAGTGTCCATCTACAACCAACCTGTAAGCTTGCTCTATTATAACCACATTGTCTGAAACGCGCTAGATATGCAGCTTATTATGGTCATCGCGTAATGTGATCATGTGTGTTAACGGGGGGGCATTGCTAATATAGCTGGGCTAGCCGAAACAGGTAGTCAGCACGCAATACCTATCGGTAACGCTATCGACGTATTTCCACTACAGGACAGAAACAGCTTCCTAGCTGCCTGACATATCTCTTGGATTAGCCGTACATGAGGCACACTTACTCCATTCCTTGCGTCCAACTTAATTCTTTACACTCGAAACAATATTCACCGCTCCTGCATCTCGCGCTATAATATAGAACGAAGATCTAATTGGGGGCATGTCATTTCGAGATATTTCGACACTAGGATCTCCATGATGCCACTGTTGTTAACATTCACTAGAGTAGATCTAGATATTCCCCCACGTGCAATACGCTTGTTAATTCTCCTTTCTTTGTGCAGACTGTTATTAGTGTCCCTAGATCAGCCGTTATTAGAGCGACTCAATGTACAAGCGACTTAGCCTAGTGAGCTTACCAGACTCCATACTCGCTCGCTTGCACGTCGTGCAATGATTGAGTACTCTCGCCCCAGCCAAAACATCCTCAGTCTGGGATGACAGTCGCAATCACTATACCGTGGACGAGTAGCTCTGGGGCGATAGTCCTTATCTGTTGTATGGTATACACTAAATATTAGGGGGTGATACTCTTGAATGAAACAAATTAGTTTTTGATCTTGTAAACCAATAATGCTGACAAACATTGGCATTCATCCAGTAGACCAGTGAATCGAACCCACTGTTAAGGACGTGACCCCTCCGCTCAAACATTTATTGTGTAGTTAGGTGGAGCAACTTGTATAGGCGATTCTGTTTCGCGTATTGTTTGTCTAGGCGAATTGTTTAATAGGGTAGTGTGACAAGTTTTGCCCAGTGACTAGATTCGGGCGGGGATTCGGAATGAAAACAAACGGGTCCATAATGAATTGTCACTGAGACATCAAAAGGGACTTCGTTCCCGGGGTGTCATTTAGCGTGCTTTTTATAGTCCCTAGGTGATAGAGCGATGTTGACAAGTATAGCTTAGTGATTTATTATCGTCTGGTCTTGCCTGGTGTTGTCAGAAACCGTGTAACCCTGTTTACCTACTCGATGTTTCCTAAGATACTGTAGTCAGGGAGTAGAGAAAGCGGTAAGAGGTTTGGCGCGTTCGGATAATGGAACTTGCCAATATCCTTTAGACAAATCAAGTTTAGTGAAAAAATGCGATTTAGAAAGACGAGTAAGTAACTCTTCTAGTAAAGGCATAGGTTCAGCATCGAACTTCGTAACTTGATACAATTTGCGATAGTCAACGCAAAGACGTATGTTATTGTCTTTTTTTCGAACAATAACCATCGGCGAAGAATATGCAGAAGTGGATGGTTCGATTATTTGTAAATCTATCATTTCATCCAACTCCTTTTCAACCTGTGTTTGGAAATGTATAGGGATAGGATAAGGTCTAACCCTAATTGGAGTATGTTCAGTTAGAACAATGTCATGCTCAATGACATGAGTTCGTCCAGGGATGTCAGTGAGGACATCCTGAAATGTTTGTAACATAGACGAAACTTGTCGCCGTTCTCCTAGAGACAAATCAGGAGAAACAGTAACGTCTTTCCATGATTCACTAGAATGAAGTGGGATCATTGGAAGCGGAAGATTAACATCCGAAAAACTTGTTTCCTCATCCTGTATTACAGACAGTGATGAGTAATGACCATGTTTGACATGAGAATCGTCCGTTGCCTGGAAAATAGGCTGTAGATAGTCAGGACGTTCATGGAACTCCGTAAGCATATTGATGTGGAAGGTTTTATGCTTCCCGTTGATATCGACGATGTAGTCAACATCTGAAATTTTCGATATTATATCGTACGGACCTTTCCAACTAATAAGGAGTCTATTTTCACGACAAGGTAGCAAAACAAATGCTTTGTCACCAGGACAAAGTTGTCGTAAAGTTCTCTTCTTATTAGCAAATTGTCTTGCCTTCTGCTTAGCAAATTCAGAAGAGGACGTTGCAAATTTGCATGCTTCGATAATCTTCTGTCTCAGCGCGATGACATACTCGTAAGAAGATTTTGTGTCATCGTCAATATTGTCAGCTGTTATAAGATCATGCAGCAAAGACATTGGGGCGCGCGCGGTCGCGCGCCAAAGACAAGTTCAAAGGGCGAAAACCCTGTATGTTCATTGGGGACCTCTCTGTACGCGAAGAGGGCCGCGGGTAAAACCCTATCCCAATCTTGAGGATGATCCTCAGTTATCTTCCCTAATAAGTTCTTAAGTGTTCTATTTAGTCGCTCGACCATCCCATTGGACATAGAATGATAGATGCTACTCAAAGATCTCTCTATCTGTAGAGTAGACATTACTTGAGACATGGTATCCGATATCAGTTGGGTGCCATGATCTGATAATATTTCTCCGGGGAATCCCAGCCGAGAAAAATATAAGCCAAAGAGCATCTGCAATGTCAGCGGTAGTAATGCTCTTTAGAGGGATAGCCTCTGGCCAACGTGTGCACATGTCTACACACGTTAAGATAAACTGATGTCCTCTAGCAGATTTGATCTTGAATGGACCAATGATGTCTATCGCCATTTTCTGGAATGGACGAATAGGAATATCTGCAGCCTGAATAGGCGCAGCATGACGAGGACCTTTGGATTTGACTTCTTGACATACTTTACAGGATCGACAATAGATCCGTATGTCCTTGTTCACAAAAGGCCAAAAGAAAGCCGCAAGAACTCTTGACTTTGTACGGGAAAAAACCCATGTGACCAGCACACTGAGAGTCGTGTGCATGTTGTAAGATTTTAACTCTCAAATTCTTGGGTACAAGAATCTGAGAGAATGACTTGACTTAGTGGAGTCTTGCACCATACGTACAAGTACGCCATTCTTCATTGTAATCCAAGATTTACAATTTGAATCTTTATTCGGATCACCTTTCGTTACAAGAGTGAAGAATTTCTTAAGAGTCGGATCTTCTTCTTGTTGTTTTATAAACGAGTCACGAGAAATTACCAAGGGATCATCTTGGTTATGCACTTCATTATCTTCAACAGATGAAGTTTCAGGCATATTGAGAGCTTGAGCTCTAGTGACTACCGCATTAGCAGATTGCATATTTTGATTTTCCCAAACGGAAATTTGCTCCGGAGTGCATTCTTTGACTCCGTGAATGCGACCGATGATAAGATCAGCGATCGGATTCGGCAAAAGACATGCGTGTACATCTCCTGTGAAGAAAGGAGTAGCAATCCTAATTATAGCGGTAGAGTATTTCTCTATGGTGCCGCCAAATGTTACGCATTTGACTACTTTGCCTGTAGAATGAGAAGGATCTATGAGTGACTGCCTAACCCCAATAGTTGTGCATCCAGAATCAAAAAGTACTGAGACTGGATTGTCATTTACTAAACCTTTGTGTAAGACAAGAGAACCTCTCCCATCATGCGCGATTGACGCAGGAAGAGCGGGAAGAGGATGCCCACAGCTTAAAGTAGACACTGTGGTTGGCTCAAATAATGTTTTGCATTGGGGGCACTGAGATGCTCTCCCAAAATCAAAAGCGGCACATGCCATATTATTAGAGTCATCATTATCTTTATTTTGTTTATAGGCTTCGTGGGACTCTTGCTGTGCAGAGTTCGCCTGGTAATGAGCTTTATGTTTTTTGAATTGTGCTCTACCTCTGTTATTATTGCCTCTGTACTTATCATTGTTTCCACTATTATAACCCCTACTCGGGTTTGAATCATAGCTCCTTTGGTTACTATCATCATATTCATTATAATGAGTATCTCGGTAATTATGATCCTGTTGTCTCCATGAAGGAAAACTTGGATAGTTTCTAGAATGACTTCCTTTGCGAAAGTTCCTGTAATTATGACCACCCCTGAATCGAGGGCTGTCAGCTCTTCTCCAGGTATTCGAAGAAGAACCCTGAAATGATTGGTTACCTTGGTTCTGATAACTGTAATAGTTACCTTTTTTATTAAACCTATTTTGAGGTCCTTGGAATTTGTGAGAGTGATTAGGGTTGTATGGTGTTGCAGAAGCAACTGGCATACCTTCTTTAACCTTACTGTTGCTAATAGCTACGTCCGGATGTGCAGTGACGTATTGGGTACAATACTGTTCCATTTCTTTTAGAGACTTAGGTTTACGCTCATGTAAGAATTCGAGGAAAGGTTTATTTATACTTGACATAATCTTGTCTCTGAGTATCAAGTCCATAAGGGCTTCATAAGTCTTTTCTGTTTTGGATAGCTCAATCCAACGATCAAATGTAAGACGTGTCCTTGCAATGAATTCTGAGAATTCTACACCTGCCTCAGGCACCATTGTCTTAAACAACTTCCGATAACCCTCTTCAGACAACTGATACTTTTTTAATAAGGCTGCCCTAATAACATCATAGTTATCTTTGTCAGCCTCTTCAACCAAACTTAAACTAGTCAGAGAATCACCTTTCAGATTTTCTGATAACTGGTTAGCATATTGTGATTTGTCCACATTATGGGCTCGACACGAGCGTTCAAATCTATTTAGCCAGAATGTTATGTCATCACTGGAAGGGTTGAACGCTGGTCCCTTGACCTTGTAAGTAAAGGGTTTACCATTACCACCAGATGCTTGATTACCATCACTTATGTTTGTTAACTTTAACTTTTCTAACTCAAATGCTAAAAGTTCTTTTTGGTGTTCATGTTCTCTTATTGCTTTTTTCTCTTGAGCTTCAGCTTGTAATTTTCTCTCTTCTGCAGCAGCTTCATCTTTTCTTCTCTCTTTTTCCATTTCCATCTGGAATCTTTTTTCATCAGTCTGTATCTGCAATTTCTTTTGTTCATCCTCTCTTTGTAATTTTTTTTCCTCAGCTTCTAATCTTTTCTCCTCAGCTGCTAATTTCTTTTCTTCAATCAATGCTTTTCTTTCTTCAGCAGCAGCAGCTAATGCTTTGTCATATTGAGCAACTGCCCATTCTTCTAATTGCTGACCAGTCTTATCAAGAGCCCTGCCTTGTGTGATAAAATAATCTAATGTAGACATGTTGTCTAATAAGATCAGTAATTTGCAAAAGTAAATAAATTCACTTTCTTAGTCTTAATCAAAGACCTTGTATGATAACTTTTTAACCTGTGGAAAATAGTACTTAACTATCCCAATCACTGTGGGAAACAAGCCTTACAAAGGTCTTGTATAAATCCTTATAAAATAACAGCTATAAGTTGCTGGTTCACTTTATAATATAAGTGCAGTGCACCAGAAATAGTGTTTTATATCATCAACTGTGTACCTTTAGTAATAGCAATTAACTATCAGTTGATTCTTGTACATCAATTTATATGATCAACTATATTTTAAATAGTGTATGTCGATCAGGCACAAAACAAAACAGTTATACAGAAGAACATGAAAACATTTGCGGAAATGACATAAATCAAATGGGAAAAACAATAAAAGATAACCCGCAAGAGGATAACAAATACAAATAACGCCACAGTATATAAATATAAATTGAGAATAGAACTGAAAGATAGAATAGGGTAGACCAACAAATTACAAACAAATCAAAACAAACTAAAGAACAGAGGAATATTACAAAAACAACAATGAGTACAGTCTTCACAGCTAACACTAATAGCAACAGCTGTCGCAGCAAATTTTCAATCAAGAAAATTGCACCTATAGAAACGCACACATCAGACCCTCTATTACGTGGGATACACTGTTGTGTGACAAATATCACATATAAATATTTAAACATAAATACATAAATGCATAAATAGTATGGCAATATGATGTAAATAGAGTGTTGCAGAAAGAATGTGTTGTAAAGAAGGCTCAGTTACACTGCCTAATAGTACAGTACTGTGGTACTTTATTAAACAAATACTTCTGGTCTAATTATTTTAAATTCAACACAGAAATAGAAGTTCCATCGTTGATGTGAATGCCACAAATCGATGTAGGACTTCTCAGTTCAATAACATTTCCTTTCGCAAACACTGTCAAATATTCTCCAGTCCTGATGTGTAATGTTCTATGTTTCAACCAAGCTTGCTGTGTAACACTGTCAGTTGTATGGCAAATGTCCAACGAACCAAATGTCAACAAACGCTGACCTAGTTACCGCATACTCTCGACAGGACAGGTCACGCTGACATCACTGTAGAGTTGTACTGTTGATGTATTTGTGTGTCGTAACAGACCCCAAGGAACGTCTGGTCTCAGAAGTTTACTTCTCAATATGGTCACTGTGCAGGTTGACCCAGGAAGCTGGCACACACCAGTTGATAAACTCTGTATTGTTGTTGTTAACTCATACTGGCTACTAGTTGTTGAATCACGCTTTATTTGTTAAATGACGTGAATGTCCACCAGTTGATAAATGTAGATGTTGGGACTGGTGTAGTAAAGTGTAACGATTGTCAACTCATTAAACCCAGCACAGTTTTGGTCATACAGGTCATCTTGTCCTGGAACGTGATGAGGCTCCGACAAGAATGTGAGTGTAGACAATGAGTGTGTATATGAATGTCAGAACGCGAATGGTAGAATGATTCGATAGAGTTGACAAGTTGGTAGTACATCACTCATACTCACACTGTTCGAATTCAAGAAGTACTGGAACTACGGTGGTCTTTTTATAACATTTAATGAGACGCACACTTGGACAGTACGTGTATGGTTACAGGAACAAATGTCGACATAGACAGCATAATGTTGATCACAGGCATATCATCTTAAGTTAGCATTCATGCTTGGCAAATATCATAATGGAGCATTCGTAAATAAGCATTCAGAGTTCCATCATGTAAATCATCTGGCTTTACTGACTGGGCACGTCAGACCATAACCAATATATAGGAAGGCTCCTAGACCTAATCTCGTCTAGCGAATATCCCTTCACGTAAAGTTCAATATATATATTTTCCCATAAAGATATAGGAATCCCAGACATGGGTTCTCACATGTAGCAGTGATCTCTTGGTTCATCGAGCGATAGTACAGGCATCCCTTTTTCTCACTCGATAAATACAAAGTATATGAATTTCAACATGGCTGTTCTTCTCTCGTGAGTTTCACTCACTATAGGATCCAGACCAAAATTGGTCATTCGTTAAATGTCCTCATTTCTTCATAACTTCTGTCATAGAGGTAATTGAATAATATCATATAATCTAGTGCTGATACATAGGAATGTCATCTTCCTTTGAATAAATATTCTTTTCAAAAGTACCACTGTGCATCTGTTTATCGACAACGATGGCGAAGCCCAAGTTCATAATAAATTGTGGTTTTACCTTTCTATGCGAAATATAACTTTGCCATTCCTTGGCAAAAGAGAATAAACACTGGGGTAAAGTACATACAACATGTCTAAATGACTATCACTTTTCCCCATCTACTTATAGATCACTTTTTCGGCGATAGGCCGGCTACATCAAAATTCTACATCCAGACAGGATGACAGCCATGAATCACACCCCTTGCTAGCGATACTTCCGCTGCATAGCCTTTGACCTTTTCTAGCGACAACCAACATAGTTCGACTTAGAAATGTAAAGATATCCATATATAAGACAGACTCGTCCTACTCATACAAACACTACGTATAAATTCAGGCCATAGATATACTGAAGCAAGAATAATCTATTCCTACCCAGCCAAAGAATAAATCGCAGTAGGCCTAAATTCGTCCGCGGAGTCCGATCGAAGATGACGGAACTGCCTTCAAGGGAAGTAACTCAAAAATGACTTCTCCTTAAGCACTTAAAAAGGAAACACTTTGTTTACCAAAATATTTGCGAACATAATAAGTATATAAATGTATTATATTGCAAGATAGTAAAAATTGCCCTTTACAAATACCCAAATCGTCAGCGACTCAGGTTGGGACATCTGAATGTTTGTCATCTCAACCATGTGAGTAAATTGGCTGAAAGTACTTCCATACTCTATAATAACAATGCATACTTTCATATTTTTGAACTAAAAGAAACTAGACTTAATGAACACATTTCTAACCAAGAACTGCAAATTGCAAATTATGAAATTTTCCGTCGGGATCCATCAATTAGGTTTGAAACTGGTGTGGCTGCCTATGTGCACACAAGAATCAAAGCTATAAGACGCGTTGATCTCGAATGTCCTGAAGTTGAATGCATGTGGCTGGAAGTCCGCCTTCCACACACTACCTCTATATTAATTGGCTTTTTATACCGCAATCCGGATGCCAGAATTGAATGGCTAGATCAGTTCTCAGACATGATGGACAAAGTCTGGATAACTTCTGTGGAACTATTAATAATGGGAGACTTCAATATTGATGCCTTGAAGCGAAACGTTAATTGGGATAATTTGTATGCCCTGTACAACCTGAACCAGTTGATATCGCTAACAACCCGAGTCACAGACAAGTCATCAACCTGCATAGATCATCTATATGTTACTAACACTGCTCACATCATCGAAGTCTGCTTCCCGTATGTGGTCTAAGCGATCACTACCCCATATGTTGCACATGGACCAAAAAGGGAGTACGAATTCCTAAACTCTGTCACCAGGTTATACAAACACGAATATTCAAGAATTTTGATAGCTCCAAGTTCCTGTCTGATCTCTTAGCGACACCTTTTGATAATGTCTATGGAGTATCTGACACGATTGAAGCCCTACAAATATGGCTGACAGCATTCACTTCAGTTCTTAACAAACATGCTCCTGTGCGTATAAAACGAGTCGTCAAAAATTATGCCTCCATGGATAACTTTGGAATACCTGAAAACTAGGCAACTGCGAGACTATTTCAAGAAGATTGGAGACCATGCAAGCTATCGAAAATATAGTAACTTAGCGCAGCACATTTTAAGGAAGTCTAAAAGACAGCACCTCAGATCCATTATTGACGACGGCCGGAGCTCATCTAAAATCTGGAGCGCTATTAACCTTCTCACAAATGTACGCCGGCATAACCTCCGACAGCAAGCTACAAACATTAATGTTGATGAATTTTGCCAGTTCTTCTCGTCGATCGCTCGAACATCAGGAATAAATCATCAGCAACTGAATTGTACTACTCTTTCTGATTTCGTTCAATCGAGGTTAAACGAAGCCCACCTTCCTGAATTACCTTTACTGTCAATCTCGGAGGTTTCAATTTTAATTAAATCATTACCTAATAAGAAATCATGCGGTGAAGATGGAATATCTTCGAGGATACTTCAGCTTGCAGAGCCTGTTGTGTGCGACTCACTCACTTACATTTACAATCTGTGCCTCACAAAGAAAGTGTTTCCTCAACAACTGAAAACAGGCTTAGTGGTACCAGTACCTAAAAAAGGTGATATTAATGTCGTCACAAACTAAACCAATCTGGTTTTCGACCCAAACACTCTTGTCAATCCTTGTTGACTAAGATTACCGAAATCTGGCATTCTAATATCAACTGCGAAAAAATAAATGGAGTATTATTAATTGACATTTACAAAGCATTTGACACAATTGACCACTCGTTGCTGATACAAAAGCTTGCGGTGTACAAATTTCATCCAAAAGTGATCACATTAATAAAATCATTCCTTGAAAACAGAACACAACGAGTCTTATACAATAATGTGCTCTCTAAATCATACACCACTACAATGGGTGTCCCGCAGGGCGCAATACTAGGACCCTTACTCTTCAGCATCTTCATCAATGACCTGCCCTTGTCATTGCCACACGACGATTGTCTTATGTTTGCTGATGATACCACAGTAACAGTAGCTGGCACAGACATTAACACTGTTCAGTCTCTTTTACAGCATCACCTGGACATTGTACAAGCTTGGTTCACTATTAATAGTATGTCCATTAATAAAAAACAAAACTCAATCTTTGATTATCTCAACCCGCCTAAAGATTCTGCACTGTCAACCAAAAACGTTATCTTTATATCTAGACGGAGAACGTATTAAGCAAGATACGGACCACAACCTGTTGGGTGTGGTCATCGACCAGTCTCTAAGCTGGAAGTCACATGTCTATTTCATCGAAAACAAGATCTTACAAAAATTGTTTCAACTCTCAAAAATCAAACATTTTTTATGTCCGCACTCTAGATTTATATTCTATTATGCACATATTCAAAGTCACTTTTCTTATTGCTCAAATATCTGGAGTCGCTGTAGCGTTTTTGAAACGCCTAGAATACCTACATAAAAGGGCGCTAAGACTTGTTTGCCTGAATGATATTTTCACAGTTGAATGTTCTTCCTCTTACAAAATTCTTCTTCTTCCAAGATCTCCTCTTTGTGCATCAAATTTTACACGGCAGAACGCCTTTATACTTGCAAATGTTCTTTCGCTATAAATGCAGGTGACGTATAATGTAAATATAGCCTCAGTAATCATACAGTAATCCGACCACCTTTGCTTCCCCATTTAGTGTTTATAATTTTGCTACGCTAAAACCACGAATTTTGCTGTCTGTCTGACTCATATTTTGAAGCCACGCCTATTTTTCCTGTTTTACATGCGCTGATGAGTTTTTTACCAACTTTCGCACCTGGCAGTCTTAACAAGGGGACAGAACCTGGTTTGTTTACCTGAGTTCTCACTCGAGCTGATCTGTCAATCATTGGTCATTAGACAGACGCACGTGGGGAAAAGACCAGATCCTTGAAGAAATACAAGGGCGATAATAATACTTCCCGACCGCCTTTGATGTCCGTGCATTTCAGGGGACGTAAAGCTTTGATCTGCAGAAACGGACGGAAATCTAAAAGAAGCCCGTTCGCACGGCCCGTGTCTTTTGATGTAGTTCGGCATCGCGAGTAGAGCGAACAGTAAAATCTTTTATCTCGGAAATGAAGCTCCTTGATTTTCCCTGCTATGCCGAAGGTGTGAATTGTCACATCCTTTAGAGATATTACACAAAATCTGTATATATACGGCGTTCTCTCCAAGTCAGTTATCAGGTCTCTCAGAAAATGTTGGATAATCTGAACGCGTACTTTAAAACCTATGTAAAATAGTGCGTTAATAGCCTTCGTAGGGATTTATTCTGATTTCTGGTAATAATAATAAGTTGTGCTTAAGTGTTAAAATGTGTTAAAGTTTTACCATTTCTAATTCACTGTGATTCCCTAGCGGTAAGACTAGTGAAATAGCAAACGCGTAGATATTTTCTTACTAGTTGTTCAGTTTAATGTAAAAATCCATCAACCATTTTTTTACACCAGAAGATACGGTTTAGCTGACTAGGTGTAATGCTATGAGTGACGGATAAAGTGACAGAGTAGAATTCGAATTATATTTCATTGTAAGTAATTTTCTAAATGGCTAGTGTTTAATATCATGTGTCAAAACAATAGACGCCGACAATCAAATAGCTAGTAATGACAAGTGATATTTGTTAAGGGCGCGTAGTTATAATTAAATTATAATTGACATTGTGCACTGATTGTTTTACCGGGCGGGGGGGGGGGGGGCGGGGGGGAAGGCGACATGCCTAAAACCCAACCTATACTCGCTAAGCGAAGCGCGATAAGATAGGCTAAGACTGTTAAAGAAGATTATTATGTATTTTCCATGTTGGCCTCACTTAGATTTGTTAGCAGTTTAATCTACGCGGTAACATTTCTACCTGGAGTCAACATGATATGTTTTGCACTATTGTTAATTATAAATGAACGCGATAATAGGTTGAAGTCTCTATGTAATGATGACCTAATGATGTGCCGCGTTAATTGATTCAAACGGTCGATCTTGACCTTTCGTTCTATGATTCCGTCAAAGCAAGACGTGATATATTTCGCTCCCATGCGAATTGAAGTTTTATGATATTCTGCTACGTGGCTTTGGTATACGAAGGTCGCCACAAGTAATTCATTGATGTTGAACGCAAGTATGCTAATTCAAGAATAATTTATCAGAGGAGTCTCTCTGTTTTCGGGAGCTATCAAACATAATTTTAATCTCCATACTTTTGGTTATCGCTACTTGGATGGTTCGGATGCCGACATCTTCAGTATATAGGCCAGAGTATGTGATGATACGTAAAGGACAGTAGGATACTGTTACGTGCAGTCTTTGATATCTTACAATATTATACATTGGTATACTTGTTATGTTCGCAAATATTTTGTAAACAAAATAGATTCGTTTTAGTGCTTAAGGAAAAGTCATTATTGAGTTACTTCCCTTGAAAGGACTTTCGATCGAACTCCGCGGATGAATCCAGTTTTACTGCGATTTATTCTTTGTTTGGGTAGTAATAGATTGTTCTTGCTTCAGAATATCTATGGCCTGAATTTATGTGTATTGTTTGTCTGTGTAGGACGAATCTGTCTTATATCTGTATATCTTTACATATCTAAGTCGAACTATATGTTCTGTTGTCTCTAGAGAGGTCAAAGGCTGTTCGGCGGATGTGTCGCGAGAGAGGTGTGTTTTGGCTTCGCCCTGATGATGGGCTGTGTTTTTCTATGTCGGCTTGACGCCGGGAAAAAAGTGATCTCAGTGGTTTTTGGGGAAAGTGATAGTCATCTAGACCTATCGTGTATGCTTTATCCCAGTGTTCATTCTTATTGCCAAGGAATGGCAAAATCATATTTCTGAAAACCAAGGTAATAAAGATACTCTTTTGAACTCTCGTACGAAGCCACCGTTTTTCGGTAGGGATGATTTGTACGTCTGAGAGGATACATCTAACTAGATGAAAAAAACGATTCTGATTCCTAGCAGCACTATATCCTGTAGAATGCAGTCAATTGTTCATGATCAAATCTACAGAGCAATGAAATGTTTAATGAATGACTAACTTTAGGACAGATTCATTATCTGTATCCAAACGTGAGTGACAGCTCACGAGTGAAGCCATCTTGGAACCAAACATGTAGTGACTTTCAAGAAGAGAAAAGGGATGCCCGTATTATCGCTTGATTAGTCCAGAGATCACTGCTACCCATGAGAACCCATTGCTAGCGGTTCAATATAATTATATGGAAAAATCTGTGCTGGACATTATGTTAAGGAATCTTCGCTAGACGAGATTAGGTCTAGAAGCCATCTTGGATATTGTTTATAATCTGACGTGCTTTGTCAGTAAACTCAGTTGATATATATATATGGGCAATACTGAGTGCTTGGCTACTGACAGTCCATTATACTATTATTCTACATGAGTGCCCATGTAACATAACATTGCAAGACCATTTATCCACTGTACCATGATGTATTATGCCAACCTGTGATTTGTCACTATCTGTGCTGTCGAGTGTGTACGTCCAATTAAACTTTAGTAAAGGTACACAGTCGGTGGTGTCGATGACTTCCAGCCATACATGAGTGTGAGAAAAGAACATTTGTCAACACCACGAACTCTTCCTATCATTCGCACATTATACACTCCATCTATGTCTACACACCACTGCGTAGGTCAAGTTGACATTCCATACTCGAACCACGAGCAACACAACAACACAGTATTTAACTCTGGTGATGTTCGAGCGAGCTTCAGATTTCTCAGCATGTCTCTTGCTCAGGGCAAGGGTCTTGTATTAAGAGTTTATCAACTGATGATGATGATGTCTGCTTCCATCCACTTATATTTATCATTTGGTGGACATCATTAATAAGAAAAAGATTCTTATCAGATACGCATTGTTATGCATGTATTAATAAGATACCATGTACACTGAATTGTGGAACTGTTTGAAACGAATAAATATGTTTATAATTGTGGACCCAAACCAGGCGTTTGGAGCTTATGAATATTAATCATCTTCTTGATCACCCAAACCATTCGACAACACAGCACGATCGCCCATTCGCACATATTCCATCAGTTCTCCCAACTACAAATAACAAAGTTAAATAACGCAACAAAGACCCCGAGTGTCTTTTAATTTAATTAGGTGACGGAGAGGAAAAGAGATCATACCCTTACGCGTGATTGTATAGAATATTGGCATTTTTGGTTAAATGTTCTTTTTCTTCCTAATATAGTACCGGATCAAAACCATCGGCCAGCGGTTTTCTATTGTGGCCTTTTCCTGAGTTGCTGAAGGAGTAATAGTTGTAGTTGTTTTCCTTGGCGTTCGACCCCAGTACAGGTGTAAACAGGAATTGCCAAGGCGACAAACTAACATTTTATCTGTAAAGTTGAGTTAACTGGACTTACAAAATACCCAGGTTGTTTATTCAATTTTATCAGCCCGCTGTGGCAATTTACATAACATTTTTCCCGACTTCTGACAGTCGTTTTTCCAAGTGGATTTTATCCAGGAGCATACGCTGTTTCATAATCGGCACTCACCCCAGAGCAAGCCGATAAGATTTATCATCATCATCTTAATTAACAGTTTAGCAACCAGATGTTTCTTTAGCTATTGGAAGTACTGTCTACTGTGAACACAAGATCGCGGTTTATTTTTTGCTACATGAACTATTTGATGTGACATTGCATATCCAAGAATCAACCACCAAATTAGGCGTCCCCCATTATAAAAATTAATTATTAGTGGAAGGACTGGGGCCCACTTCGGAGGATAAAACTACTGGATCATGATACATATGGATGGATGTTTACGTTCAAGAGTGTTACACCAAGTTTAGGTAAGGCGTGATTGATGTGGCCACGAATGACAGAGTGAGAGTGAATATTTTCTAGTTACGGAAACTGTACCATCCTTTATTTTCTTTGCAAATACTGTTATTTTACTGGATAGCTTAAGTAGGAACTTTGTTCATTTCTTTACTGTCTATTCTATAACCTAGTGTTAATCTTTGACCTTTTGAGTTATTAACTTCTTTTGGGATCCTTTTTTCTCAACAAAGGCGGAAGGCACTTATTGGGTTATTTTCCTGTGTCTGTAAACATGATTATATTGATTTCTATATGTTTGATGTTGTAAAGTTTAAGTGATAATAAACTAAACAAGAATTTAACTTGTGTGTTGGTAAGATCCAAATCCATTTACTATAGTTTTTTCGCGTGTGTGTGTCTTGTTGTCACATAATTGTGTGTGTGTGTGTGAGTAGTAAACGTATAATTATACTTATAGGGAGGTTCGACAGATCGTCTTATACTAAACATAGTCGTATAGATAGGCTGGACTAGAGAAACCACTCATTCCAGAGACAGATCTTCACCTTAATCTATTCACTCGTGGAATCTATTCTAACACCTTTCCTTCTCATATACCCCCACCTTCTGCTCTACTCAGACGGGACCAAATATCTCTCTAACCTATCTAAAAATTTACGACAATACTGCTCATATTTTATACGTGGCGACCTACTTTTGGACCTTGCAAAACCTCGAACTGACCTCTTCCGAAGTTGTTTTAGTTATACAGGTGCTTCAGCATGGAATTCCCTACCCAAGTCTGTCAAAACTGATAATTACATCTCATTCAAAAGACATCTGCATTCACATGTCATGAAATCTTGTACACACATTTAACGACAATTCTGTTTCAGTTATTTCAACGTTTCCATGAGCATTTAACTGTCATTGTAATTTTTTTCAATTTTAAATTGAATTTTTAATATTAAGTAGCTTTATTGCTCTCTCTCTCTCTCTCTCTCTCTCTCTCTCTCTCTCTCTCTCTCTCTCTCTCTCTCTCTCTCTCTCTCTCTCTCTCTCTCTTTCTCTCTCTCTCTATCCTTCTCTCTTTGTGCGTGAATGACTATGAGTAAATGTTATTGTGTATGCTCAGTTTCTGATTGTGATGATAATATTAATTAATCCTGTCTGAAGTTGTTAATATTTTAATTTTAATTTGTAAAACGCTGAAAATTGTATTGCATGGCAGAAATGTAAAAAGGGCAATTATGCCTATTTCTTTACCCTGATGAAATAAAGATTTCGTTCGTTCGTTCAATTTGACGCTGACTGACCTTAACATAGTCCGGGATATTTATTGGGCCCCAGCTAAACGACTTGATTTTTATTTTTCCCATCCATCTAGCTCGCATTGATCTCTGGCAGCACGGATGAGCGATGAAAAAGATGTTGTTGCCAATAAGAGCTAGGTCTACCACATTAAGGTGATTGAAGTCGCTGAGGGGGTTGATGAGGGAATAGTACGCCATCAGGCTGGAATCATTGTAGACCAGATCCATCATTTCTATGGCGAGCGTCCCAAATTCGCTGAGAATAATAATAAAGGGAGATAACAGCATGTAGATAGTTCTTCTTAGAAATACAAGTCATGAGAAAATAATGCGGAAAACGTAATGGTTATTTTAACATACTTCTGGTTTTGTCGTGATTTAAAATTTTAAAAATGCCTTTTGGGCGAGGCGCTCCATTCAACCTAAACACAGGGTTCGTCGGTTATATTGGGCTCATGTTCAAATATAAAGACCTCGTGGTCGTGTTAATACTATTTGTCCTAATAACGTGTGGTTCAAAAGACATAGGAAAAGTACCCCTATTTGTATATATTATATGAACCAGCTAATCCCGTTTATTCCAGGTCTTACCAGTCAATATTTGCCTTCCTCATAGGTATTATTGTTTCTAGGCTTTCCTTATTCTCTGTCTTTTTCCTCAAAAGCAGCCAATATCCCGCCTTTTTCTTTCCGCATTCTTTGAAGTCATCACTGCAGATGGTCTCCTTGCAGAAAGCCAAAGCCTAAGCGAAAGCCTAAGCATGTATGTGCTCTTGCAGATGTGGTTTATGTAGCAGTTAGTTTTAAATAATGACTGCTTGTTAGTGCTATTTCCTCAGTGTGCTTTCTATCCGTCTCCAGTGACTTCTTCTCATCTCTTGTTCCACTGACACTTATCTGGTTCTTGTCAACAGTTCCACATTAGTGATCGAGGAAGTGGAGGGGAACTGCGGTAAGACGTGGAATACGATGGATGGGTTTGAAAAAAAATCGAAAAAAGGTGATTCGTCTTACGAGGACAAAGGACAAAGAAAATAGTCTACGTTACGGCCACAAGGCCTTCGTCAGGAAAGGAAAGAAAGTGAAGGCTAGATAGGACACATAAAAACTAAATAAAATAAAAACTGGGTACTTCCCTGAAGGCAAGAACCGAAATTCTATCAAAATCACTGTCCTGTTGATAAGCGCGTGGCTGAACAGACAGCGACTTCCGCCGCCGGATGTACACAATGCATACTAAGAAACTAAAAAACGAAACCGGAAAATAAACTACCCAACGTGATAAAAGTGGGGACTGGAAATAATAAGGGACAGAATGAGTGGGAGATAAATAAATATGAAATAAAAAAATGTATATGGCATACATTTTTTTATTTCATATTTATTTATCTCCCACTCATTCTGTCCCTTATTATTTCCAGTCCCCACTTTTATCACGTTGGGTAGTTTATTTTCCGGTTTCGTTTTTTAGTTTCTTAGTATGCATTGTGTACATCCGGCGGCGGAAGTCGCTGTCTGTTCAGCCACGCGCTTATCAACAGGACAGCGATTTTGATAGAATTTCGGTTCTTGCCTTCAGGGAAGTACCCAGTTTTTATTTTATTTAGTTTTTATGTGTCCTATCTAGCCTTCACTTTCTTTCCTTTCCTGACGAAGGCCTTGTGGCCGTAACGTAGACTATTTTCTTTGTCCTTTGTCCTCGTAAGACGAATCACCTTTTTTCTATTTTTTTTCAAACCCATCCATCACATTAGTGATCTTGTCATATTACTTCAACCCATCTATTCTACACAAGCATCCATTTAGGAAAGTCTGTAGCTTTTTGATTGTTGTTTTTGTTGTTCTCGATGCTCCATGTTTCAGAGCTATGCCGTAGGACTGACTTGACATTTGAACTGAAGATTCTAATGTTTGTTTTGGACTTGATTTCTTTGGATCTTCATATGTGCAATGAAAGCTCCTCTGGCCTTTTGTATTCTTATTTTGATGTCAAGGTGTGTCACTCCAACAGTTTCTATATTGCTGTAAAGGTTTATGCATGTTTCTACAGCTTGTAGTGGTGTTTTTTTTCAAAAGCAATATTGTTATCGTTTTTCTGCATGTATTCTCATTATCTTTGTTTTCTCATTGTGAATTTTCAGACTGTGACATCTCATCAAGCCCTTTCATTTTATAGTGAGATTCAATGCTGCATTTTCTATTACTACATTAAATGGCGTAACAATCGAAGCAGGTAAATTGTGATAAGAGGTTTAGATGTTATTAATTATAGGATATCCTGGACAAATAGATGTATCAGAGGATACCAGGATAGTGCCAGATAAGAGACTGGTCTTATAAGAAATACCCCCTTCTCTGAAAAGAGCAAGGGTGTATAGACAATCAAGGTGAGGTCCAGCTATGTAAGTTCCCAGAGTAAGAAATGATGATGATGAAGTTCTCTGGGTCCCTATCTGCTACCTCTTGAGATCTCACCAACAGTATGTTAACTGTGTGTGGTTATTTGGCAAAGTGTCTAGGGTAATATATTATAACAGTTAAGAATTTCAAAACAGAACTTTAACTTTAATAGAATTAAGCAAGACTGTCTGAAAATAGATGTATGTATAATTTAATATTCCTGTACCTCAATCTTGTTGGGACAGGAATTCTCAAAATTAAGAAAAGGTTATTTACATGCTAAAATAAATATTTTTGGAAACTCTGTCCATTTTTGTACAACAAAAGTCACTGGAATGAATATACCCACAGTTCTTGATATTATCACGACTTCTATACTGTAAGGTCTGTTATTTTCATCACTCCCAGCTGATATACTGTTAATGGTGAAATTATGTTTAGGATGAGGTATCAGTGCCTGTATAAAGGACTTATCTGTGAAAGGGTTATTGCAGCTGTTTTGTTGATCTTAGGCCTGTACACCAACGTTGTGACTCCTGACTGAAGATAAGGAGCTAGCTTCAAATTGTAGCATGAGCACTCACTCCAACATGTTCTTCCTTTCAGGCTACTGCAGCAACGAGGTACTTTGTAATACAACCTGAAATAAGAAGGACAGTCCCTTCTGTAACATCTGCCTCTATCAATTTCACCTCTAAACTGTATTAATTATGTCCCAGTCTTGACATATGGATGCGAGTCATGGGCAATGACTACAACCCACAAAAGCCAGATCCAAACCTCAGAAATGAGGTATCTGAGGAAGGTGGTTGAAGTAACAAGAAGAGACATGGTCCGCAACCAGACGATACGTCAAGGCCTAAAATCCCACCCGCTGCAGACCCAAATAGAACAGTCCCAACTAAGATGGTTTGGCCATGTCTGCAGAATGGGAGAAGATCGGCTACCACGACAAGCATGGGAAACAAAGAGCCAGGGATCCAGACCTCCAGGACGACCCAGAGTCCGCTGGGAGGACAACATTAGACAATCTTTGAAGGACCGAGGACTAGAATGGAACCAGGCCAGGAAGAAGACAGCTGATAGAATAGTCTGGCGCTCTCTCTTCCAAACCTCTACACCTCACGGTAGAAGAGGAACGACTAAGTAAGTAAGTAACTGTATTAATACCTACCTAGGTCAGCCACTTGTGCTAACAAGTCGCACCAGACCTTAAATTCTGTTGTCTACACTCAGCTTGGTGTAATCAGTCTTCTTCAGTATTGATTCTACGTTAATGTCCCTCCTTCCTGTTTGTCTTCCATACAATAGTCACGGTGAGGTACAATATAACTTGTGACCTGTTGATTACTTCATTCGAACATTCCCTATATGTTTTCACATGTTATTTGAACAGTGTGTCATTCCAAAAGACAATATCAATTTATTAATACTGCACTTACAGTCGCAAATTTGTAAGGCCAATTGGCAAACATTTTACACAATATCACTCCGACTTACCCTCAAGTAAAGAATATTCACACGCACAAGCGACCCGACAGTAAAGGGCTATAGCACTAAGCTTGCATCGCAGACGGCAAAGGCTTGTCCCTCTGTCTCTTTCAATAATGTCAGCTTGGTATGGAAGCTTTGTCGTCAATGGCGGACTTTACAAGAAGTTGTTAATTTTTATCACACTACACCCAACCAATCAGATGACGAGTCAAAAAAAGTTAACTATTTCCTAGGCTATAGAATTTGAGCAGTTTTAAGCGTGTTTGTCTAATCTGACCGAAATTGTTTATTTTATATCATAGTTATTTGTGCACCGATTTTAATTATCAAAAGTGATAATTAAACGGCCAATTATTCTCTATCGTTCTATATAGCTTTCCTTTAGTTATTCCTTTGCATTCAAATGGGGTAAATTTTTTTGTAATTAAATTTGATCTTAACCTGATGTAAAAATATTACTAAATTAAATTGTCTAACTTAAGGTAATTTTTCTATGAGGGAATCTCTATGTGTATATGTTAAGCAATATCAGCGCTATAATTTGAGATATCCCTTTTATTTTAATTATTTTTAGTTATTGAGAAATAAATTATCTAAGTTCGGTCAAAAACCCAAAATAGGCATTATTTCCACTTCAACCAAAATTTTCTTGTTTTTACAAAAAAGAGGTAACGATTTGATTGGTTGTTAAATTTTACTACGTCCTTCGATACATATTGGGATGGGTGTGTGAGGGGGGGGGGGGGGGGGGGGGGTAACTTTTAACTTGTTTTCTTAGAAAAATTCAAATACTCTTAGTTAAATGTTGGCGGTAAATTTGACTGAACCCTCAGACAAATTTCAAATACTGTAGTTATTTATAGATTTAAAATTACGATAGCTAGTACGTTTTAAGCGGGGAATTTGAGCGTGTTGTCATACGGATTCACTTCACTACATAGATGCATTTTCTCTAGGTCCTCGAAACGTAGTAGAGTCTTCTGTTAATTCTCGAGGTGATTTCAACCCCAATAGTTTAATTGACCCCTAATCGACCCTCTGACATTTATCGATCCCCTATGATGTCGATATCGACTGTTGGGGCTCGATATATGACCACCTTGGGGACCCGTGGTTTAACATGTCCTAGGTGTCTGTCACCGCTTGACATAAGAGTAGCCCAGTGGATTATATCAACATAAAATTGTCAAGCTGTGTACATCTCTATCTTTTCCCCTTAAACTGCCCAATTAAAAAAACATATCAGAGCAAACAACTAAAACGTATTTTTCTCAAAACGACATCAAACCATTAAAAGTTGACGCACGTGCTAGTGTGAATGTTTGTATGGGTGTGTATTTTGTACTGACATCCGATGAAAGACAACTGTATTGCTCAAAGACTAATGACATAGTCGAACTTCCCTGGACATTTTTTTATTTACCATGTCCACAAAGGAACATATAATCAAAATTAAGACGTATGTTCTCAATGCTGTATTCTCACACAGGTACTTGCTGTAAACAAATGAAAGTAATTTTAATTTTAAAAAAAAGGTATTTCTTGTTGCACACCTGTCGTTCACCATATCGGTTTTCGTTCCTTATGGAGCATGAGACTATTACTGCATCTAGCCAGAGAGAATGACGCCTGCGCCGAAGCATTCATATGTTCTTGCAGTGCTGGTCTCTGAAGTAATTTGTTTTACATGATGAGGTTTGCATGCACAACTTCATATTAGTCGCTTCTTATTACATGGCTGGGAAGGGGGGGGGGGGGGAAGCAGTAGCGCTTTTCTGTCTGCGTCTCCTGAGAGTGTCCCAGAAACTGCCCTGGGCATTGTGCATTTGTGTTCTGACTTAATTGTTTCATGCAAGGTAGGAGAACACAGTACGACACGCTTACATGGCAGCCTGCTTCACTTGTTTCTTGAGGTCTACGTCAAGGATCCAGTCATGGGACATATGATAGTACATATTAGATATGACCAGGGCAACCGCAATGGGCTCTGACGTTCTCTTCCAGAGCACTTTAGCCAGCGCCTTTCTGTTTGTTAACACGGCCCAGTAGATCAGCGTTAACAAAGCCTGGCGAAATAAGACTAGTGTTAGTTCATTGTTATTCTAGAAACCCTTGTTCATGGTCCTTGCTCAACAATAAACATAGAAGGAAATGTTCTCTTTATGTATATTTATGTGTTCACAAGTGCGTTACTTAAACAAAGTCATCATCATCATCATCATCATCATCATCATCATCATCATCATCATCATCATCATCATCATCATCATCATCATCATCATCATCATCATTATCATTATCATCATCATCATCATCATCATCATCATCATTATCATCATCATCATCACCATCATCATTATCATCATCATCATCATCATCATCTTTCAGCTGCCCAAGGAGTATAAGCCTTCAACAAACATATTCCAAGTCTTCCTGTATTGTGTCATTAGGTCAAGGTCTCTCCATGTCTTCATCCCCTTCATGTCTGTCTATGGTTCTCTTTTCCGACTGCACCTAGTTCTCCCTCTACCTCTCTTACCCTGGGCATTCCAGAACAAGGACTACCTGGTAAGGCTTCCAGCAGGTTTCTTCAGTATGTGTCCTATCCATATCCATCGTCTTCTTCTCATCTCTTCTTCCACTTGGCATTTGTCTGGATCGTGTCATCAGTTCCATATTAGTGATCTTGTCTTACCACTTCACTCCTCCAATTTTACGCAGACGCCTGTTTATAAAAGTATGTAGCGTTGTTGTTTTTGTTGTCTTCCATGTTCCAGAGCCATAGAGTAGGACTTACTTTATATTTGAATTTAAGATTCTGATTTTTGTCTTGCACTAAATTTTTATCTCCGTACATTACCCAATGCAACGAAAGCTTCTCTGGCCTTTTGTATTCTTATTTTTATATCATTGTCTGCCCCTCCCCCGTTGCCTATATTGCTGCCAAGTTATAAGACCTAATTAATGCGTATTTTTTTATTATTCATGTTCTTCGACCATCGACTACATACAATATTATGATCTTTGTTGTTCTTTGGCCGGTACTTATCGAAAATTGCGACGTATAAATTGACCCGGCGTGTAAGGTCGACCCGGATTATAAGACCCTGTCGCAGGTAGGTATAAATTGCGAATAGGTTATGACTGAGTTGACACAGATTATGAATGTGTAATGTGAAAGTAGATAAGAATAGAGTCACTAACGAAAATTATGGGAAGAGATCTGACATGTCAGGTTAATCTCAGTGTGCCCTCACTTTCAAAGCGCACGGGTGAAGGAGGCGAATGCAAGTGCTCTTCTTCAAGCACCAATGATAAATTCTATTTAGCTGGTCGCTTAAGACCACTGCTGACAACTAAAAGAAACGAGTATAAGCGAGAGCTAGCAAGGGAGGCGCCTCTATTTGGTTGAATGACGATGACTTCGCTTCAGGTAGGGCACTAATGTTGGCCAGGTGCAGCTTCTTCTAACGAATGCTTCAAGTGCTCCGGTTTTCCCGACTGCTAATGAGTCTGACAGGGTAACCGAAACAAGTCGATACTAAAGGCAACAGCCGTATGCACTGTGATTTGCAGTAGGCGGTGATTAAATAATCCACGAATGACCGCCAGGTAGAATAGGTAACTGACAGGCCGTTTGGCCGGCTGTGCGAGTTGACTATATCTTGTTACTGATAATGAAGAACAGAAGAATAAACTCCACGGGCCACGGTATTATGCGCGCCCGCTATTTTTCTGGATACTCGCTTAGTACCGAGCAATATTAGGATCAAGGTGACCAGCTCTGAAATATACAGACGTCAAGAAAAAATATACACAACCGTATTAATCCAGCACTAATGGTTTCCTAACACCTCCCGTACATTCTTTTGATCCATTATAAAAACCAAACACATCCCCCCGCGCTCCCCTTTCTCTTCTCTGATACTACAATCTACAATACGCACTCACGTTACGCAGTCATGCATTTCTCGCCTCGCGAACTAACCTAGTGCAGCTGGAGGCTAAGGTATTCACACGCACCCGTGATGCCTGGTATTTTCAAGTAAATCCAGGTTAGTCATTCCCAACATGAATAGATAAATACAGTACCTAATGCAAGAACTTTTTTCCAGATGTGATTATACTGAAAAGGTTATAAAATTAATGTTGCGATGAAACACACTAATAGCAAAACGAGTAGACAGAATTAAATTATACACATATTCCAAAAATGGAAAACAAATGGTCAAATGAAATATATATCCGCTCCCCTTTCCTGTTTTTCTGACAATCCCTCTCTCTCTTCTGTCTGATAAAATAAATCCCCGTCTTATTCATCTTCTGCCTTGGCCGTACTTCTTAAGCGGAGTTAAAACTGGTATAGTGCTTACTAACATTAAAACTCCCAGGTCACACATAAAAATTACTTTAACTAAAGTATTACATAAATTATAAAGTAACTCGGCTCCCCAATAAATAGACTTTAAAAAAAGTAGGTGTGCTTACCGAGCAAAATGAATTCAATCTCCGCACAATAAATCTGGTTATAAATCTCAACCTAAAATGATTATCCAGGCACCAAGGAGTCCCAGAGCGGAAATGGTGAAGGGTGATAGAGACCTGCCCTTAAATATTAAGAAAAATCGCCAGGTGCTCGGTCTGCTTTTCGCAGTACGCTCGAGATGAGACACGATGCCGGCACGAGATCAAAGGACAGACAAGTTCCCGGTGCTCCCTATAATCAAAGAACCAGGGTACTCGCCATTTTTCCCAAGAATCTCTACGTAAATGACTTAGGAAAACTTACCGCTAGCGCACGTGCGGAGAGGCGGGCTAGCTTGGCTCTAACGAGATTTACATGAACCTAAAGACAGAATAGAAACTATTAGAGCATAAATGACAGAAAAGTAAATGTAGACAAAATTAGAAAGAAACCAGAGCAGACTACTCAGATTAAAGGGCAGACAATTCCAATCAAATTACGGCTGACCCGTCTGGCAC
Organism: Oreohelix idahoensis; assembly: GCA_024509875.1. Classification (NCBI taxonomy): domain Eukaryota; kingdom Metazoa; phylum Mollusca; class Gastropoda; order Stylommatophora; family Oreohelicidae; genus Oreohelix; species Oreohelix idahoensis. The sequence continues at coordinate 317,377 of JAMPIV010008403.1, forward strand.
ATAAATGGACTTACTTTTTTAAGCTCAGCATTCTTGCTTATGCCTTTACTCGCCGTATAGGTCGACCACCAAACATATGGTACCCTAGACCTGGGGAAAGTCTTGTGAAGCTGTTCGTGTAGAAACTGTCATAACATCCTTGTTTAATGTGAGATTTCAAATGTAATGGATGAGAAAGGCAACTTGTTGTGGCGAGACGCTGAAGATGAGGAGAATGACAGCAAAAATACAGATGATGAAGTCGAAACTTCCAGTTATTCGTGCTCGTATGCAGGCGTCTTTACGTCAAATGATGAACAGGAAGACTTTGACGGTATTTTAAAATGTTATGAGCATGCTTTCACTGTCAATAAAATATAACTGAAGGAATTTTAGTTATGGAGTTAACATTTACGTAAAGGATCACACTGTGTACTCGCTGTATAAGTCGACCCCTAGCTGTGCAGAGATTTTTTAATGGCCTTAAAAGTGTACTTATACACCACAGTTTACGGTAGTTCACAGATAGGTTATAGAGGTCACTAGTCTATAAAACTCAAGGACCTTCCAATGTTCCACAGAGTTACGTTCAATGTCGAGCGAGTCGCTACCTTTATTTCAGGCGCTTAGCTGGTCGTCTATCCTGCTAACAAGGCGATATCGACGTTCTGAGGGTCCCTGGTTCGAATCTCTGGAAGCCTTATCACTTCAGTTCCTTTTCTGATATCTAGTTTCCACCTTTTTTTCTTTCTTTTCACGATTCCAAACCTTTTACCTATATTCAGTTATTATTTCTAAAAGGTTTATTAGGAACTTTGTTGAGAGTGAGGCTTTATTTGAACGTACCAATGCAAGATTTTAAAAGATATCGATACATTAAAAAATGTTGTGATAAAAGCGCTGTGATTTAATTATCTAAATGTCATTGTTTTTTTTTTTTTACTTCTCCTCGAGTCATCACTGAAGGGTTGCTCCGTAGCTTTATAACCAATGGATCCAGATGAGTGTGACTATAAAGATCCAATAAAGGTGAAACGGAATGTGAAGGAATGAAATAACCACAGGATAAATAGTTATATCATCAAGACATGCAGCAGAACGACCGCACTATACTTCAAACACTTTTTTGTGATGGGTAAATATTAAACATGTTGATGCCAATGATAACTGCATTTGCGTTCCTGTATAAAATGGCGGCATGTTACCTTAAAGAGGTTCCCAGTCAGAGCAATTCCTCTCTAGGGAAATGCTTTTCATTTTTAAAATGGGAATACATCACATCCAGTGCAGGGCATTATGAGGCCCTTTGGAAACTAAAATGTATGGCCACTGAATATACACAGCGACAGGTCATAACTATTTAAGTATTCGTTGCACGTGTTATTTATTCCGCACGCAATTTTTACAACACAATACACATACATTATACGTCTAGACGTTGTGCATGTAAAAAAAGACGAATTTTTTTTTTTTTACGTTCGCCCGCTATTACTCGAGGCGAAATCTCAGGTTAGTATGTCTAACCTGAGACTGATTTTACGTGAGTATCCTATTTTCCATGTACGCTGACAGGTGTCCTCTCGCCATTAAGGCAGATACTCGCCGTCTTCGAAGAGTACCCATTAGAGTTGGGTCGGCTCAGGAGCCGTTCAGGTTATTCCAGTCCCTGGTCGACGACACTGCTTCAAATGTACTCGCCAGGGCTCCAATTAATCCAGTCCAAATCCCGGTCATCGACACTCTTTCAAATGTCCTCGCCCGGGCTTGAACCAGGATCACCCGATCGCCAGCGCAGTGTGATAACCATTACACCAGCGAGGCTCCCGGCGACGACTGAAAATGAAATTTTCCTACTGCATGCATAATTGTTGACAATACTTCACTAATTTTATCTCCGCCTCTTTCCCTCACTATCATGGATATCTCGAATTAACTGGTCATTCAAGAATAGCTTGCAACCTAGTTTGCAAGACGGTTCCATCTCCTCTTCTCGCAACATGAACAGGATACATTTCATGAGTTAAAGATACACACTGACTATTTCAGTTTGTGAATTCACAAAACGCCAAGGACTTACTAAACTAAATTAAAAACTCCGTTGTGTGTTAGTGGTCGGACTATAAAGAGCGATTCAATAAGTCATTTCCTATTTTTATTTAATTTTCATTTTTAATTATAGCTAACTGAATTATGTGAAAGGGAAGTCAGAATAAAGAGAATAAATTACCAATTTATAATACAAAATGCTATGTCAAAGTAATATTACAGGTCAGTTTGAGACCTGTTTTATTCAACACAATTTCACAACGGGCACCAATTTTTGCTTTCTCGTGTGACGTCAGTTTATTAATCATTTTACATTTTATTTCAGTTGATTTTGTTTCTGGACATTAATTTTTTTTAAATTGTGTAAATAATTATGTTAGTCAAATGACAGTTTTTGCTCTTTGTTTTGTGTCATGTATATCCAATGGATAAAAGCGAGAATATAAAAATATAAAACATAATAAGTGACTTTGCAAACACTCTGTAGGGGCCACATTTTCTTTTTCTCCAGTTGTTTAGTAAACGTTAAAACAACACTTAAAACTAAACTTCTCTGCTGTTTTATTTTAAATAAAATTTTGCCTCGTTTTGGCGATGCGCGTCCCGTTCAACCTAGTCGGTTATATTAGGGCGCATGTCCAAATATAAAAGACCTTTAGGTCTGATAACATCCAACACTTTTCTGCTGACAGTTGCTTCGTGTACATGTGTCGTGTACATGTGTCGTGTACATGTGTCGTGTACATGTGTCGTGTACATGTGTCGTGTACATGTGTCGTGTACATGTGTCAAGACGGCACTTCTTGGAATAATCATCGATTAATAAAGTCCGTGCGTGGATTAATGTGTGGATAACACACATTGAGGAAACCTGCTAATATCAATGGCAGGCAGTCCTTGCTCTAGAATTCCCAGGACAACAGAGGTACAGGAAGACCACAGAAAACATGGAGAAGAGAACTGAAGACAGATAGGAAGGGGATGAAGAAGACATGGACAGATCCTGTGCTGGCGGCACGAGACAGAGGACTTGGCGTACATGTGTTAAAGACATGTGTTCCTTATGTGTGGGTCTCTATATGGTTTTAACAAAATGTCCTCCTTTGCCAAGGTGTGCTTGGTTCAAGCTAGACACGGTGTCCGTCAGTTATGTTAGAGCACATGTCCAAATTTTTGTGTTTTTTTTTGTGTGTATATAAAAATGTATTGTTAGAAGTGTTATAATGCAATGTATAAAAGTAAAAATGTTAGTTGTAAATTGCAACAATAAAAATTAAATGTCTTTTTGATTTTGATAACCTGCCTTGATTCCTAGCATGAAGTTATTTCCCTTGATTACTGCAGTAGGCGTGAATGAATTAAAACGGAATTTTTTTAATTTTTATTTTCTGTGAAAAACATAATGACCAGCTAAGAAATAACTTTTCACGGTGTTATCCAGGAGAACCTTAAGAGTAACCCTGCCTAATTTCAAGTAGACATTTCAAGGAATAAAGAATCGTGTAAATTACAAGCAAACACCCACTGCCTTATATATATATATATATATATATATATATATATATATATATATATATATATATATATATATATATATATATATATATATATATATATATATATATATATATATATATATATATATATATATATATATATATATATATATATATATATATATATATATATATATATATATATATATATATATATATATATATATATATATATATATATATATATATATATATATATATACGTGGGTGTGTGTGTGTGTGTGCGTGCGTGCGTGCGTGTTTGTGTGTGTGAGTGATTTTGAAAAAAATTGAAAATCTGCCGTGTGCTAGCTGATAGAAGTAAGCAGTTGTTTTCAGTTCTTAGTAATTATCAACACTACACTTAAGATATATTTTGAATGGCAAGTACGCTCTGATACAACCAACGGACTTCAGTCTAGGTCGAAAGCGGCGTGCCACGCGAGGGCAAACAACTCAACGAAATCCAAAAATAAATAAATTTATTAATACATGGTTTGGTTGTTCGTCCATCACGGGTGATGAAGACCACTCTGTTCATCCAATTATTTAAGAATATGTTAGGTTAGTCTATGGGTACGAAGGTGACCGAAGAGCCCGATGCGGGCCTGGAAAGATCTCAGACAGTGTGGGCAGGGAATGTTTGCTTCATGTGAAGGTTTTATTTCACGGTCCTTTCTAGCTTGTCTCCGCTGTTCCGCTGCTGCTCTTCTGGATGATTCGCATGCTGCTGCACCTTTACGAAGAGATGTGCGCCAAGCAGTTCGGTCTTGCGCAGCAGCTTCCCATGTGTCTGGGTTTATGTCAAAGGTTTTCAATGACGTCTTTAACGTGTCTTTGAAGCGCTTCTTTTGGCCACCATGGGAGCGTTTACCCTTCTGCATCTCACCATAAAAAAGTATCTTTGGCAGTCGATGGTCTGGCATGCGGACTACATGACCTGCCCAGCGAATTTGTGACTGCATCAGAATAGTATCAATACTAGGGATACCAGCTCTGTCAAGAACGGCGGTATCCGGGATCTTGTCTTGCCATTTGATATTCATTATCTTCCTGAGACAGACTGTATGGAAGTGGTTTGGCTTCTTTACGTGGCGCCTGTATACAGTCCATGTTTCACATGCATATAGCAGCACTGGAAGCACCACAGCTCTGTACACCTTCAGCTTTGTCTGTAGACTAATGCCACTTCGATGCCAAACGTTGGTGTATAGTCTGCTGTGCTGCTGGCTTTGGAGATCCTGGTGTTCACCTCATCATCAATGACAATGTTCTGGGATAGTGTGCTACTGTTGCGTGGGGTGGGTTTTCACTGGTATTGGAGGGTCCTTCGTTCGATTATTATCTTGGAACAAGGGTCAACGTTATATTGATTCATCATTTGTTGAATGTCCAAGAATACACTCGTTCCCTTCGGAGCTCATCAATATATATACATATTTTTCTTATCAGAAGAGTTCTTCATTTGCATAATCAACAACATTGGCAAATGCAGCAAATAGCTGTAATGTATCGATGTGATAAAGTCCTCAATTCAGAGTCCATGAATTTATTTACAGTTCACACACAAGACATTCACGTAGGTATAGATTCATATATAGTCATTAGAAATTACATGCATAGTATTCATGTCCGTCCGTGTCAAAACAATATGTCAGAAGAACATCGTGGCTATATACGTGCGCTGTTGTAGTCAACAGCCAGAAATGAGCACATGAGTTCTTGACAGCTACAATTTGAATCATAATGCGATTCTCCTTCCATCATTTAGTTAATTTGATTAATCTCATACTTATATTAATAACCGAACTGACCCTGAGTTCTACATCGATTTATATATATAATATAGGCTATATACTCAGCCTTTTTTTCCTTGTAAGAAATACAAGACACGACCTTCTTGCTTGACGGATAGCGTAACAAGGGCCATGTAACCAAGTCACCCAGCGTGACCTTCCCAACGCGAATGCGTCATAATCTCCGCATATATTTCGCGTTCAGTATACCGTAAAATATCGACATATTCTATAAATATTAATGACCCTTAAACGTTGCGCATGGGTAAACCCCAGCAGACGCCGTCATTTAAAATAACACCGTAACAGATTTCCTGTCAGACGGGGGGATTGTGTGAATAATATTAATCAAATTATCAAAAATTTAACAAAACCCGACGTATGACCTACGATGTTCTATCTAGAACAGTGTCGTGGTCATGTCAGTAATATCTTATAATAAAATCAACGTTATATCATACATATAACTTATATTAAACAAGGAAATGTCACTGTCACTAACTTATTAACTAATTAATTTGTTGTATGTATCGACTAACTAATAATGTGAGGTGTTATTAAAATTATTCTAACTAACTAAAATTAAAATAATTAATTATAGTATGTATGTATGGTACTAACTAATTAATATCTAATTGAAGAAAATGAGAAATAGTATAAGAGAGTAAAAGAAATAAAAATTGAGAAGTACGGACAATTAAAACCAAATATTAAAGTATACATTAAATTAGAATGCGTGTGAAAATGAAGTGTAAGGATAGACACCTAATTAAATTGACATAATCAGAAGAAAAGAACAGAAAAAATTCATACATTTTAACTATATATATGAAATGTCATAATGTAATATCCATTACCTTGATAATTACACTAATTAAAATATTAATTGGTGTGATATTATTTTGTTTCATCTTTTCTTTGTATATTTTATTTTTTTATTTCATCACACTTTAACTTTATTTTACTATATATTAATTTAATAACTAGAAAATTTAACAATATTGGACATGAAGATCCAATCGTTGTTACCTCCTATTGACTTGTATGAAAGTTCATTAAGACACAAGGTTCATATTATCAAATTATGATTTGATTATCCATTCATCGTTAGTTCCTTTATTGAAAACTTGAATATAATTTGAAGAAGTCATCAACGTATCTGTCCCTTCTACATCAGAGATTGTTCCTTTTTAACAGTTTTTCAATCGAAATGAGTGATACCCAAAGTGGAATTGAAGTCCAAATTTTCAAACGATCCGTAAAACTTGATATTTTGATCACAATAGTTTATTTCGAAATGTCATTATTTAAGTAGGGAGTCCAACTGAATTGTTGTATATTCTGACTTGATATTAATACCGTTCATAGCAAATGTAATGCTTGACTAGTCAGAAAACTTTCCTGAAATTGTAATATTCATTCAGAATCCGTAGGATGTCTGGACAACGTGTCGGCTATGACGTTCTCAGTTCCAGGTATCGACTGTATCTCGAACTCGTAGGGTTGCAACGTAATAGCAAATCGTGCAAGTTTAGCACTTTTATGGTTTGAACGACGTAATGCTGCAACAGATTTCTGATCAGTCTGGATCAGAAATGGAGATCCCAGTAAAAATTTCTCTAACTTGGTAATTGCCCAGATTACGGAGAGCAATTCTCGGTCTACAGTCGAATATTTAGTCTCCGGAGGTTTCAGCTTGCGTGAGATGTAAAGTACCGGGTGAAGGACATCGTCATGATATTGGAGTAGACAAGCCCCGAGTCCGTAATTACTCGCATCTGTACATAGAACAAACTTTTTAGAAGCATCTGGTAATCTTAAAACAGGTGGGGATGAAAAAATTTTTAAAATAGTGCGAAAAGTTTTGTCACATTCGTCTGTCCAATTTATCCTTAAAGGCATGTTCTTCTTTAGTAACGATGACAGGACAGCCGTGATGGATGATAGGTGAGGTACAAATCTGCTATAGTATTGGATCAACCCTAACAGACTCCTAACCTGTTTCTTCGTTTGAGGAACAGATAAATTTAATATTTTAGAAACCGTACTGGGAATTGTTTGGATACGTCCTGATCCAATAATGTGTCCCAGGAATGTTATCTCATTACACGCTATTTGAATTTTAGTTGGTTTAGCGGTTAAATGGTTATCCCGCAATATTTCCAAAACTGATTTAAGACCCAAAAAATGTTCCTCAAATGATGAACTAAACAAACATATGTCGTCAATGTTGGTAATTATATCTGATCTACCTGCTAAAATTTTTCGCATCATGCGAATAAAGGTAGCTGGAGCATTCATTAGCCCAAAAGGCATCACGTTCCACTGGTAAAGACCTTGTGGAATTGAGAATGCTGTGTAGTATTTGGCTCTTTCGGTTAGTGGAATCTGCCAATAACCTTTGGTTAAGTCAATTTTAGTGAAACGTGTAGCATTGGATAGACGAGGAAGTAAATCGTCAAGGATAGGATGTGGTTCGCTATCCGGTACTGTCTGCGCATTAAGTTTCCTATAGTCAACACATAAACGTATGTTGTTGTCCTTTTTCCGGACAATGACTAAAGGAGAAGAAAATGGAGATGTACTAGTCTCAATAATACCTAATGATATCATCTGTTCGAGTTCCTGAGATGTCTTACTCAGAAAATGTAGAGGTACAGAATAAGGATGAACACGAATTGGTGTATCATCGTTAAGAATAATATCGTGAGTAATTACAGATGTGCAACACTGTACATCCGTTAACACATCTGGGAAAGATTGTAGAAGATCAGCAACGCGTTGATGCTGTTGCGGTGTAACCGTAGAAGAAATGGTCACATCACGCCAAGATTCAGTAGATTGGACAATAAGTACAGGTAAAGGCATCTGCACTTCAGGAAAAGAAGCTTCTTCCTCCTGTATAACAGATAGATTAGAATAATGACAAGTAGATACAGTATTATCATCTAATTCATGAAAAATTGACTGTAAGTGTATAGGACGTGTATGAAATTGCTTGAGCATATTAATATGGAATATCTTTCTGTGTCCCTTGATATCTAAAACGTAATCAACGTCTGAAATTTTATCAGTAACCTTATAAGGACCAGTCCATGAGATCAATAACTTATTGTTATTGTGAGCGAGTAATACATAAGCCTCATTGCCTGGGAATAATTGGCGTAATCGTCTAGATCGATTTTGTATAGATCGAGCCTTAGCTTTTGCAGCCTCAGAAGAAGCTGTTGCCAATTGGCAAGACTCAATAATATTATTCCGAAGATTAATCACATACTCATAAGATGACTGAGTGTCCTGAGTCATCTCTGCATCAATTAATAAATCTTTTATCAGTCCCATAGGACATCTTGGAGGGGCACCAAAAACTAACTCAAAGGGAGAGAAGCCAGTTTGTTCATGTGGCACCTCTCGGTAAGCAAACAGGACAGCTGGGAGTGCTATGTCCCAGTCCTGAGGGTGTTTAACAGTAACCTTATGTAAAAGTTGTTTAAGCGTACGGTTAAGTCTTTCAACTGCACCGTTACTCATGGGATGATAAATACTACTTAAATTCCTATCAATGTTCCAGGTTTTCATTACCTCCTTCATGGTATCGGATATAAACTGCGACCCATGGTCAGATAATAATTTTCTAGGAAACCCTATTCTAGAAAAAATTAGATGTAATGCATCAGCTACATCTGTGGTAGTGGTTGTCTTCAATGGAATGGCTTCTGGCCATCGTGTGCATAAATCAATGCACGTGAGAACAAATCTATGTCCTCTCGCAGATGGTAGAAGTGGACCAATTATATCTATGGCCATCTTGTCAAAAGGTCGTACTGAGATATCGCAAGCCTGAATAGGCGCCGTGTGAAAAGCTCCACGTGCTTTCACTTCCTGGCATGTAGTACAAGAACGTACATACTGCGAAATATCCCGTGATACTCCTGGCCAAAAGAATGAAGACAATACTCGAGATCGTGTTCGAGTATATCCCATATGTCCTGCACACTGCGAGTCATGCGCGTGTTGAAGAATGTACCGTCTAAAAGCAGCCGGTACCATCACTTGTTGTTTTACCTGTGATTTATCACTAAAGCATCTAATCAGTATATCATTTTTAACAATAAACCAATGTTTGTTATTATTCCCTGATGTTAAATTATCAACCTTATTAACTAGGTTAAAAAATTTATTTAGAGATTTGTCATTTTTTTGTTTGTTTGCAAATGATTCCCTGTCAATAGGTGAATTGACCTCAATATCCTCCTGTTTCTCTGCATCCATCTTATTATCATTGACACTCTCCATGAGCATAGTCTGAGCTCTAGTTGTCACGGCGTTTCCAGTGCATAGATTGTGTCTCTCCCATTCAATTATATCTTCTGGTGAACAATCCTTGCTGCCGTGTATGCGACCCACCATAAGGTCTGCAATCGGCTTTTTCAGCATGCATACCTTCACGTTACCTGTGAAAAAAGGGTGTTTTAACATGGATAATAGCTGTGGGGTAAAACTCAATAGTTCCCCCAAAAGTCATGCAACGGACATATTCCCCCGTTGCACAGCTAGGATGTACAAGCGACTGTCGCACTCCAATGGTTGTGGACCCCGAATCTCTCAATACAGAAACTATAGAACCGTTCACTATCCCTCTGTTAAAAATCAGAGAGCCTGTTCCATCATTGGCTGCAAGACCTACTTCTGGTAGAATGTGTCCGCAGTTTAGCACTGTCTCCTTTGCCTTCTGAAAAATAAGATTGCATTGTGGGCAACTATTCGCCACGTTATAGTTAATAGCAAAGCATGCAGCAGAAGAATTCATTGTATTATCGTTAGGTGGAACCTGAACCTTAGGGGTGATATCATTTGTAACTGCTGCCCCGGTATTATGGTTATAATGTGAAGATCCACGAGAATGAGAACGATTACGAGAATAATTAGTTGAATTATCCCGTTGTCGTCTATTGTAATTGTTATCTCGATGTCTCGAGTTATAATTATCGCTATTCTTCCAATTGTTACCATTATTATATTGATATGACCGATTATAACTTGAGTTACGTGGATTACTGTTGTATCTTGACTGAGGTGAATAATTTCTGTTTTGTTGTCTTCCTCTATTATAGTTATTGTTAAAGTTATTTTGTCCCTTATGAAAATTAATGTCATAGTTTCCTTTGAACCTACCTCTATCTACACTGTGTGTTCTTGGTTTGTTATTACTATGATATGCCATATTGGAGGCTACAGGAAGTGGTTCTCTTATTAACGAGCCAGAGATGTTAGCATTCGGATGAGCGTTGCAGTAATTTAAAGAAATTTTTTCTAACTCATCAATAGTTTCTGGTTTCCGTTCTTGCAGATAAGCAAAGAATGGTGGGCTGACAGAAGATAACACTTTATCCCTCAATAACAAATCGACTAACTTGTCGTAAGATTTGTTGACACCTGCCAGTTCAACCCATCTGTTAAAAGTATTGCGTATGTTAGCAATAAAACCTGTGAAATCTTTATTGTTATCTGGCAACAAACTTTTGAAACGTAATCTGCATGCCTCTTCGTTCAAATGGAAACGACGTAATAACAAAGTCTTAATGGCCTCATAGTCTGTGGCTAATGTAGGATCAATATTTTGTGCTGCACTTGCAGGTTCGCCATCCAGAAATTCCTTAAGTTTAAGTGCCCATGCAGTTTTGTCAAGGTTATTGACCTTACATATATCCTCAAAGCGCGCCAGCCATGATGATAGGTCATCCACGTGTAATCTGAATGGTGGTAGTTTAAAGTAATAATTGCCCTTAAGTCGGTTGGAAGAAGATCCCGATTGAGCATTATCATTTTGGCTTGCTGCAGCACCCTGCGAATTAAGTTTTGCTGTTTCCAATTTAAGCCGTTGCAATTCCATTTCTTGCTGCAATATGATTTCTTGTCGTTTCAATTTATTCTCTTCTTCAATCCGTAGGATTTCATCTCTTGCTATCTTTCTTTCTTCTTCTTGTCTTAATTCTTCTCTCTCTGCTTTAGCAATAGCTTTCTTTTCAGCCTCTTTTCTTTCAGTTCTTCCATCTCTGCCTTAGCAATGGCTTTCTTTTCAGCCTCTTTTGCCTCATGGTTCGCAAGTTGTTGTTCCGCAAATTCAAGGAGTGCATCTCCTTTTTTGTTACAATCTTTTCCAATTTTAATGAAATGATCCAAAGTATGCATTCTTGAAGTTGAATTATTTAAGTATTCAATTACTTATGTTTAGTAATCACCAATGGAATCAATGTCGATAATTATAATTACTCAACGAATGAATAATTAATATAAGAAATTGCAATATTCCTGTATTGTTATAATATTTTGTAAAAATATTATATATATATATATACCCGCTAATATCTATCATAAATAGTTATGATAGTTATATAAGGTGCTGAAATTATATCATGCACTTAATATTAATATTTAATAATTATGGGTATTGTTCCTAAATAATTAGGTTATTTAATCTTAATTGTCACCAAGTGCCCAATGTAGTACTGAGAAAGTGTACTAATTTCTATTTAATATGTCTTAATTTGTTATAAGTTATAATAATTAATCATTATATATTATGCCATAATCATGAGCTATAAAGTGCATTGCCCATTTCTTGGACCACTACTGCAAATATGTGCAAAGTCCCTAATTCCTCATTAAAGCTCATAAAAATTTAATCATATTCATCTACACTATTATTAATGAAGAAATTATAGCATTAATATTAAATTATAGAAGGATGAAATGAATACAAACAATACAATGGGTTAACCAAGGAGTACAGAACAGTAGCACAATACAAAAGTGACATTTTCACCATAAAACTGCATTAATAACTAAGTGGTATAAAACGGAAGTGAGAGATTAAGAATGAACTGAATAGAAAGTTAAGCTGCGTACGCAACAATTAGTGACGTATACATGGACTCATTGACGATGGTACAAAAAAAAATTAAACTGAATGATAGTAAGGTCAGAAAAACACGATAGGTTACAAACATTGTTACCAAACTGAATAAAAATTAGAACAAAATACACTAAAATACCCCAATTATAACTAGACTGGACATCTAACATGCAAGGTCAATTAATTGCAAATACGAACGAACGAAAATCATCGGAAGGTCGTCGATGGGTTCTTCGTTAAAAACAATTAACTAAAGGCCCTAAGGAACATTCAGAATGAATATCGGCATCCTGAGAGCCATTTTATTCATTCCAAACCGCCGCCCATCCATACCCGCTACATGAAAAAAGGACAGAAACAATATTTAACATGGATACATAGAAAAAAGAACATGGCGTTATGGGACAAACATGACTAACTTATTGTAACCTTCAAATAAGTTACTTATCTTTTTGCCTCGACAGATTCATACAATGCTTGCTTCGCCAACGGACAGTAGGACCTATATTTCATGCTCATGTTGATTGAATCTATTTTCCAATGTTTGATTAAGCGTTTATAGATAATCTTCTTCAAAGACCTTGAAAGGCGGCTGCCATCACTACAGCTGATTCATCCTGTTGTCAAGGGGGTGTGACGTCATCGGTGTAGATACAAAAAGTGTTCATTTCGCTCGAAGGAAAATTATTTCTTTCAACTCGATAATCTTGAGTATTTTTTTACAATGAAATTCCAGTTCCGCACCACATCGGCCACCACTGGTGCGTGGGGTGGGTTTTCACTGGTATTGGAGGGTCCTTCGTTCGATTATTATCTTGGAACAAGGGTCAACGTTATATTGATTCATCATTTGTTGAATGTCCAAGAATACACTCGTTCCCTTCGGAGCTCATCAATATATATACATATTTTTCTTATCAGAAGAGTTCTTCATTTGCATAATCAACAACATTGGCAAATGCAGCAAATAGCTGTAATGTATCGATGTGATAAAGTCCTCAATTCAGAGTCCATGAATTTATTTACAGTTCACACACAAGACATTCACGTAGGTATAGATTCATATATAGTCATTAGAAATTACATGCATAGTATTCATGTACGTCCGTGTCAAAACAATATGTCAGAAGAACATCGTGGCTATATACGTGCGCTGTTGTAGTCAACAGCCAGAAATGAGCACATGAGTTCTTGACAGCTACAATTTGAATCATAATGCGATTCTCCTTCCATCATTTAGTTAATTTGATTAATCTCATACTTATATTAATAACCGAACTGACCCTGAGTTCTACATCGATTTATATATATAATATAGGCTATATACTCAGCCTTTTTTTCCTTGGAAGAAATACAAGACACGACCTTCTTGCTTGACGGATAGCGTAACAAGGGCCATGTAACCAAGTCACCCAGCGTGACCTTCCCAACGCGAATGCGTCATAATCTCCGCATATATTTCGCGTTCAGTATACCGTAAAATATCGACATATTCTATAAATATTAATGACCCTTAAACGTTGCGCATGGGTAAACCCCAGCAGACGCCGTCATTTAAAATAACACCGTAACAGCTACCAAGGTATGTGAATCTGTTCACAACATTCAGTTTCTCACCATTAACCTTGATGACTGGCTCAGTATAAACTGTGCCAGGAGCTGGTTGGTACATGATTTCTGTTTTCTTCGTGTTGATGGTAAGCCCAAAGTTGGCGCAGGCTTCGGAGAATCTATCCACACTATGCTGCAGATCAGCCTCTGAGCCAGCATTGAGGGCACAATCATCAGCAAACAGAAGATCTCTGATAGTGTGTGATTTGACCTTGGTTTTTGCTTGAAGCCTCCTAAGGTTAAACCATTTTCCATCAATACGATAACTAATGTCGATTCCTGTGTCCCCGTCTCTAAAAGCATCAGTCAGCATAGCAGAAAACATGATACTGAACAGAGTCGGTGTAAGTACGCACCCTTGTTTAACTCCATTTGAGACGGGGAAAGGCTCTGATAGCTCACCGTTTTCCTGAACTCTAGCCTGCATTCCATCATGCAGTTGCTGCACTATTGTGATAAATTTCTTTGGGCAGCCGTATTTTGCCATGATCTTCCATAGACCCTCTCTACTGACCGTGTCGAACGCCTTTGTCAAGTCGATGAAAGCTGTGTACAGGTCACAGTGCTGTTCTTGGCATTTTTCTTGTAGCTGTCTTGCAGCGAACACCATATCTGTGGTTCCACGTTCTTTCCGGAATCCACACTGACTTTCAGGTAAAAGACCTTTGTCAAGATGAGCCGTAAGGCGATTCAAAAGGATTCTGGCAAATATCTTCCCAGCAATACATACACACACTCAAGAGCATGAACCATTAACATAAATATGTTGAAGGCCTCTAAGATGTTAGAAAGCACTGACGTAAGACTAAATGATGGCTTACTTTCCGCTCTGCCGTCTGCTTCTCTTCCTCCATGAATGCCATGCGACCCAAAAGAAGCTGCTCTGGGTTAACCAATTTTGTTAGACCAGTCAAAGCAAGCAAGATCTTGTTCAGAGTGCAGTTAGAACCTTCCAGAAAATATTTCCCTAAAGAATGCTGAAAGAAGAAGCAAGGGTCAATAGTCGCAAGGAGTATTTGCGTAGGAGACATCTTTACATTCTAGCTAGTGCGTATGTGCAAATGTGTGTGCGCGTAAATGTGTACATGTACGCACATGAGTGTATATTAGTATGTATATGTACGTGTACATGAATTTTTTAGTGCACTTTTGCAAACGAGGTATAAACAGTATGTGCATATGAGCCTATGTGTGGCTGTGCATGTGCTTATCTGGAACTGTATGTGCAAGCGAATGGAGGACCGGATTTACGAACGTCAGACCCGATTGGAACAATTTTGACCGGGCCCTTCCAGAGATGACCAAAACTGCGTAGAAAACGTTTACCATATTCGTTTCGTGTATTATTTCATATCGGTGACTATCATGGCTGTATGCATAATAACAAAACATATATTACGTAACATGTGGTACACATTATAAAAATAAAGTTCTTTAAAATGAACTATTTTGCATACCTCATCTATACTTTATGAAAAGAATCTTCCCATCTTTTTGTTCGGTCCAAATATTGCCTAATGCTACGGTCTCTATTCCTTTGTGTTCAATTGATATGATTGTCAAACTGTTTAACTGGTCTCTCTGTATTACTGATAGCAGATATATTGATTTAGCTTCTTGAGGCTGCAGTTGTCACAGGAGTCAGGAAGATTCAATTTGCTATTTATAAATTTTGGACTGCTGTTGATCGGCATAATATGCACGAAGTTGGAGCCTTTTTAGGAGATTTCTACAATAAGACGAAAGAATTGGCTTTAAAGCTTCCAGTTTTTCACAAAGTATGAAGTTATTTAAGTCAATAGATTTTACAGTTGAAATTTTTGTTTGTTTGTTTTGTTTCTTGTCTTTCCTGCACTAGCTTCACATCTGATTCTGAGAAAATCGATTGAATCCGGCCTAAGGCCGGCCCTGAGTGTACTTGTAAGTCACGTGTTACCTGCACAATGTTTCTACACGTTTTCACACATGTGCATGCGCATCTGCGTGCGTATATGTGTGAGAATGTGTATACACATATTTGGCTCCTGTGAGAACACATGTGTACTCATACGTATACATTTATATGCAAGTATAGGTACAGTGATGTATGCATTTGTATGTGCATGTATGCCTATGTGTTGTGTAATCTGCGTTAGCCTGATATCATTTTTCTTACTGTCTTTGACAAAACATTTCTTGCACACGGTAAACATATACATAATACCATATAACTGCAACACACATCCATTCATGCATGCCACTACAGATTGTACTCGACTTACGAAATTTGCTTCTTACGACCACTCGTACTTGCGACTGCCATCCAATTATTCCTATCATTATATTTATGTCGTAAATTTTATTAATTAATTTATATATTAATTATTTATAACAGTACAGTACTGTACGGTGCGGTAGTTTTATGTTAATAACATATAAATTGCATTATTTCACTACAAACAAAGAGTTAAATTAGTTTTGAAAATATAACACAACAGAAACAGACCTACGTATTTTTAGCATTCACGAATGTTAAATGTTATCATATTCTTAAGCTTCATAAAGAGTAGAGTGATTTTCGACTTATCATCAGATAGTAGATCGAGGAAGTCTCTAGACAGAAGCATGAATACTATGGTAGAATCACTGAATAGCAGACACACGCCGCTATGTTGCCCAAATGGCTATCGATACGTCGGCCGTGTCGCTTGGAATTATTAAAAAAATATATCCTCTAACGCAGATGTTCTTAACCTTTTATTTTTTGCTAATTTCCCCCTTCAGGGCATAATTTACCTCTGTGGCCCCCCTCATAGTCGCTGTTAGCTTAAACAATAGGTACTTTACCATCTTACTGTGGATCCCTAGGAATATGGCATGGCCTTCTTAGGGGGGGAGGGGGGGGGGGGGGGGGTGGGGGGGGGGGGGGGGGGGGGGGGGGGGGGGGGTGACCACTGCTATAACGCAAACCAAACCCTGTTTTGAGAATTTTCAAAAATTATTAGGTCCAACATTGAGGACGTACGTTAAAACACAAAGAAGAAGAAGACGAAAACAAACCTTACAAACAATAAACTCTGCACATCAATATAAAGCCATCACTGTTGTGCTTCCATTGAACAAGACTCATACTTCTTTGGCTATTCATAACGATCCGTAATGAAACCCTCGCTGATATTTTAAACATTCCAATCGACATAGCCAGCATCTCGGTAGCTGCATCGAGTCACTTTCTAATATAGCAGTGCGTGTCTACTATTTTGTGATTCAACCTATACTATAGAACATGTGTGCGTACCTTTGATCTACGCAAAATCCTTTCCAGACAAACGTGGACAAAGAAATCATTATCCAGGCTCTCCTCATACAGGTAATGCAAACGAGTTTCTCTCAGGAAACCACGCAGCAGGAAACCCATGTTTAAAAACAGCTCCACAAACTGCTCGCGTTCCGGTAACAAGAGCGCCTGCGTGAAAAGGTCGTCCTTGACCTGTGGACGAAAAAGACATCCCTAAGCAATTGGTTTTGGCCAGGGGTCAGCAACCAGTCAATTGTAATCTATTGGTTTATCATATGGGCATCATTTGGCAGACCTCTAGCTGACGGAGGGGGCAACATGAATTTGAACCTAGGACAATTTCGGACCAGCACTCTCTCGCAGTACTTAACAGCGCGTTGTCTACCAGTTTTAAAAGTACTTTGACAAGTCTTCCCACTGAAAAACCGATAGCTAGCTCACCAAACAAAAACAAAAAAACAAAACGAAAAATATACCCTCGCTCCCGTCTCCCCCTTGATCTTTTCGCCCATGGAGATTTCCTCGGTCGCCCAGTTTTAAGGCCGGCCCTGACTCCACTGTAAGACAGCTTCTGTACTTGAAGTTTGTTTACCCATCGCACGTTATTATTACGTGGTTCCACTGTTATGATAACAAAAACGTAATTGTATCAAACACTCTAGATCAGGGGTCGGTCCAAGGCATTATTTGGCCGATCTCTATGGTGACGGTGGGGAAAAAAATAATTGTTAATCTATGTCAATTTCGGACTAGCCTCTCCCAAATGCACTTAAAAGCGCGGTGTCCCCAAAGATAAAAGTTAGTTGCTTATCCTTTACAGGACGTGGCAATCAAACCCAGCTTTTATTGGCTGTTTGTGATTTTTCTAGGCAATTTTTACGTTCAGTAGTTTGCCATTGCTTTCTGAACGGTACGGCGCTTTTACCATTGTTAAAAATCCACACAAAGCGATCTGCTACCAAACCGCCTGTAGCAGGTTTCGAACCTGGTATATCTGGATTATGAAACTGCGTTCATATCCATTAGGCCCCCCAAAGATAACAAAGTCTAATTTCACCGCATTCACAGTGAATGATAGCTAGTTAGCGTACTAACATCCACTTTATTCGTGTACTGTGTAAGATAGAAAACGATCATTTGTTTGAAGTGTAGTTAACATTTGGTAAAATATTTACTTTTAATTTTCCACAGCTCTGATGATGGGATTGAAGGAAGTACATCGTGTGGCAGAGATAGCAGGCTGGACTTATTCTACATTCACAAATATTCTGAAAACTGACACCAGACACGATTTTATCAAGGTAGATCTATAGGGAGCTCAACGTTTCTAAAGTAGATACTCACTGCACCTGGGTTGGCTACCGCTGCTCTAATCTTAAGTTATTAGCACTGCTCACGTACAGTATATTTATTGTCCTCGCCGTACCAGCTTGTCATATTTTTCTAAATACTTATTATTTTCAATAACACATTACACCTGTTGATTTGTCATAAACATGTGTTGTTGTTGTTTTTTTTTGGAGGGGGGGGGGAGGGGGGAGGGAGGGGTGGGGGGGGAGAGAAACCTAATTTCTCTCTAATTCAGAATATCTCTTGTCACTGCAAAAATTTAACGATCCACTGTTTTCTTCTTCTACTCCATGGCATATGCCACATTCTTCTGTATTATTATAAATGGCTTACTAAGCGGGATGCAAGAGAGCAAGTCGCCCCAGGTGACAGCCAGGAGGGGGTTGCCAGCGGACACTTATAAGATAGTACATACTGTTAAAAATATACTTGCAAACATGTTACTTTATGCGAAAGGGGCATGTGTGTGTGTGTGTGGAAATGGGGGGGGGGGGGTGTTAGGATTCACCTTGGGTGCCAAATAGTTTAAGTATGTCCCTGATTATAATATTAATTTTTAGAGTATGTCATTCCCGCTTTCATTCGCCAGATAAGTGTTTATATTTCTACATTGTACAGTAAGTAAACATTTGATAGCCTTTTAAAATATACGTTGTTGTTGTTGTTAATGTTCTTGATTCAGCGACATTTGTGCCCTTGTCCTTCGGCTCAATGCCATGTAATGGTATCTGCATGTATCTGCAAGTTGATGTTTTGCTTCATATAAGGTGTTCCATTTATCTGGCCTCTGCGGTAGGAATATTTTCCTAACAGCATCAAGTATTGTGCATTCAGAGAGGTAGTAGTCAACAGTTACATAGAAGTAGACACATAGCTGGCACTCCGGAGTGTATTGTGGCTGGATTCTGTTCACGTGATTGTTGAGTGGTACAGTCAATCGTCACTATTCGCAGGGGTTAGGTTCCTTGAAAACCCCGTGAATACGGAAATCCGCGCATACGGAACCATATGGGGAAAAAAGGGTTAGGTTCCAGGGGGACCCTGTTCACCATACACTTTTGCTACTCGTCACCATAAACTCATCATTTCGTGTACCCTTCTTGTAAAAAAAAGCTTATTTATTATACTGTGCATTTTATAGATATATTTTATACACTGTTTTCTTTGTAATAGTACAATGTGTACAATCTTTTTGTGTACTGTTAAGGTCAAAAAGGGAGGTGATCCTTTGTATATGGGTTGGACAGAGTAAATTAAGAGTTACATCGCTTGTAGACTTGATTAACGGTGAATTGTTTAAATAAATATATGTGTGATAAACGAGCGCAAAGGCCTTATTGCTCTATCTTTTCCTACATCTTTCGTATTGTATTTTCTCCGACATTTGCTCTTTCATGCAACATTTGCGATCCATATTTGCTATTTCATCGCTGTGATTACTCGCAACCGGTATCTAGAGAACCACATTTGCTCTTTCATCGGGGGAAATAAAATCCTTTGATTGAGTCCACATGCCCGACATTATCGTTTGAAGCCCACATTGCATCGTGATAAATCAGGTAAAAACACATATCAAACATGGGCATGCGGTAATTTCTGTGAGTAAAACTGCAAACACGTAGATGAAAAGATGCTCGACAAAGACACGTGTATACACAATGAAAACCCTGAAAACAAGGAGACAGCCTCTCACTGCTGCGCGGTAGGCGTGTCGAAGTTTTTTGCCTACTGCGAATGGCCGCGAATACCCGCGAGGTGCCTGCGAATAGCAAAACATGAGTTACGCTTTATCTAGTGCGAATAAGCGAATCCGCGAATACGGAACACGCGAATAGCGAGGTTTCACACAATTGCCTTCCCTGCTTTGCAGTAGTGGTCCAACAGTGGCCAAAACTCAAGAGTATCTAATATGGGTCTTCAACGTGTAGCGTAAGGGTTTTTATAAGTATGATGATAGTGTTGGAGAAGAAATAGAATAAGGTTTCACTCCAGAAAGTGTGAGGTCCCAGTGACAGAGATGTCCACTGGTATCACTCGATAGTTACGGCTATGAAAGTATCTGGAATTGAAATAGAACAGTCAGAACTTACTGCGCCACCCTGCTGTGTGACCACAGGTGATAACAATTCAACAAAACTCCACTTCAACTTCAGTGAATGAAAAAAAAAATGTTGAATACAATTTATATATCCTTTTTATTTACAACTGTCTAATTCTGTAATGTATGGTGAATGTTGGAAGATGGTGATTAATGAAAGAGTATATTTACATAAAATGATTGTACATATATATATTAAACTTAAATAATATTGGCTTTTCCAAATTGAATTAATGAAATCAGCGTTATTCTACAACGTTTCTGGCACTAGTCTTTAACTATCCTGTCATATACTGAAATTTTCTCATCATAGACTCTTTTGACTGCTCACATAAGTCACTGGAATGAGTTCTATATTACTCATCATTTGGAAAACAATGTCCTTTTAGGTTGCGACACACTCCCTTGTAGCTGACGGTCTTGTCCGTTAGCCCGCCCAATAACTCAGGGAGCTAAGGTCTGTTAAAGCTTCAACCACTGTGCTCCTGTGGGGTATAGGCAGCGGGACTGAATAGCTTCTGGCTCCAGCTCAAAGACTCAAATATGAATCTGGAACAAGGAGTAATATGTGGCTATTCTGTAGTATGGAGCACACATATTTCCTATTGTACATGAGGCGACGATGTCTCAGTGTATGTATATTGGATGAATGATACATGGTTCAGTGTAGTCAGATACAGTATGATAAGACAAGTGTCTACTCGTTGAACATTTTTCAAATAATACATAAATAAATCAAATCTTATGATTAAATGGATATGATACGACCTTTTCCTTCCACCTATACATGCCAAGTCAGTGATGGACTTGCTGGTAGGTGTGATGATGTCACCAGGATACAACGATAAAATATCAAAAAAATTTAACGATAAAATGTAGGGTTAAAAATAATGCGTCAGATACTAGGAGACATGCTCGCCCATGCCAGCCTTTCCTGCCACCATTCAAATTATCTAGTTAGAAGTGCAGACGAAACGTTTACCCTTTGTAGACGGGAGAGAACGGAGGACACAAAAAAGGAAAAATATGACTGAACACGTGTTTGAAGTTCGAACGGCAAAAAGACGCAATGGGGGGTGAAAGGAAAAAAATTCACGTCCCCTAGTTGACACAAGTAAGGAAATGGACAAGAAAAGGACCTTAGCTCTTAGTCGAGACAGTCATTTCTTGGACGTTTTTCGATACTTGGCCTTTATTTGAATGCCGCGGCAAAACACATGGTAGAAGGTTCTCGAACAAATTTCAAAAATTAAACTTGAAAAAAAATATGTTTTTTCTTAATAATAGAGTTATGAAAATAAAACCTAGCTAGTTTGATAGCCCATCTTGAGCAGAGAAATAATATGATTTCATTTATACAGACGGATAGATAATAAAGAAGATAATGACAAAAGACTGTATTGTTCATGTCATACGAGCGACTGCACTGTTAACCCATGTCACTAAAAGTTTCGAAAATCTTGGCCTTGAGCATGCAATTGTAAAAATCTAGCTGTAATTAAAGAGAGGGGATGTGGTGGAGAATTGTAGCTAAAAATAACTTAGGAGGCAGATTCGTGTAGGAAATACATGTAAAACCAAGTGTGTTTTTATGAAAAAACAAGTAGAGACAGACGGACTAACAGACCGTAATACATACTTGACTGAGATTTGACTGAAGTGACTTTTGGTTGTAAGTTTGAAAGTTAGGGGGGAAGTCGGCGATTGGCCAACGCATTTTATAGTAGCGGGACAGAGATGTGAAATTTTGCCATTTTACATAAGTCTGTTCAGAGACGCAGTTTAAATTAATAAGTGGTGTTGATTCCATAAGAATACAAATATATAGTGGGACGCCATCATACAGCCAGCAGCTCAGCTGAGTTTTGCTAGCAAATTTAACTGTGTTCTCAATTCTGAATTCTGGTAGGAATGAACAATATTTATTTGTATATTTTAATAATTCGAGTGATTGATACTGCCATATCACAAAAATGATTACGACAAGTAAGTGTTCGCTCTGGATCCCCAGCCCCAGTTCAGGGTCTAGAGACATACATACAAAGAAAATATAGGAACGCCTAAATAAAACTATGAAAAAAGGATCTAGTGTTGAGATCAGTGGAACATATCACCTATCTTATTCAATAGAAGGAAGCTATTGAACATATCTCAGATGCAATGTAGTCTTGGGGAACTAGTACTATGTGAAACCAACTTGGTAAGATGTGCTGTGTGGTCAGAGAGATCTGACCCAGTCCGTGTGGTGTTGTTGTGTAGTGTTGTGTGCAGAAGTGGTTCAGGAGGTAGAGTTCTGACACATGACCAATACTTTTGTTTCAGAATTGTGAGTTTCTGTTTGGCACCAAAGCGGTGCCAAATGCTGTTGTAATTACACAAGTGTGGACCAGTGCAGTGTAATATTGTGTCAGAGCAGCCGTATATTATCCCCCAGCACGGAGAGGAGGGGCCACCAGACTATTGTACAAAATCGACGCAGGCGAGATAAGTGTTATCTGGCCTGCTGGACATTCACCAACGAAATTGTCAACTAATTTATCTATAATTCACCATCTAATAAAGACATTCCATTCTGGGAAATTAACTATGTATTCATCCCTTAAGTCAATGGACAATGTTTGGTACTCATAGACTGGGAGTGATGACACCACCCCAATAGCATATCTAGTAATAAGTTCTCCTAGGACTATCTTAATATAATTATTATTAACCAGTCATTTGAAATAATTAGGTACACATTTTCCATTTTATTATGTCATATGATTATGCATTCCATTTATAATTCCATAATATTTCTTATGTTCTGACCAACTAAACATTTGGTTCAGAACAAATAAATTTATCAAAAGATTTAACATTTTAAACTTAAACAGCCTGAGTTAGTTCAGTGTGTTGTAAAGTTTATCAATATTATTAGACTTTTTAAATATTTGTGTGTGTGTGTGTGTAATCTACCACAACACATTACATATCAGTACCCTAGACTTTTAACGTAGCCACATTCATTAGTAAAAAAGATATGTGTGAGGTCATTAGTGGTAGTAAGAAGGGCCTTCTGTAATTCACATCTACATTTATCTCAAGAGCCTTCACAGCTGACCTCATACATCACACTAGGTAACATAAACCATACAATACCATCAAAATCCACTACAGTAGGTTATAATATCCCAGACAAGTACTAGCAAAGTTATTTAGTCCTGACAAGGACTGGTTAGGTTAGCCCTGACAAGGACTGGCTACGTTATATGGTTGGTTTCAATCTTCATCAAGCTTTACGCATATAGATCAATGTTAAGTATGTTAGACTCAAATTTCTAAACAAAACCGGAAATAAAATTGAAATTAAAAGGACCCCGTTACACGCCCATTGAGGCATATTGGGAATATGGTGTTAGGCCCATATTTTCTCGACCGTCGGCACACTAGGGGTGATGTGGTCAGCATCACGCAAGCCGCCTTAACCTTCTCAGAGTTGCTCTGGTACCCATTTAAGGCTGGGTCGACCCAGGAGCCGTTTGCGGCCTAAAAAAATCCCACCTCATCTGGGGATCGAACCATAGACCACTGAGCTAGGACTATTAGCTATTAGCTTCAAATTGTAGTTTTTTCTGCTCCCGCTGGTTTTTTGGGATCTGTGCAGATAGGTCACTGGAGTTCTCGCGATTCTGGTCAAGATTAAAGGTGCAGCACGTTGCAAGTAAGATCAGGGAATAACTGCAAAGGTGCCCGCGTCTCTGAGACCCTCTGATGATGGTGTCTAGCTCGACTTCAGGCCACTTCTACCCTTACTTTGTTCCAGAGATTAGTACCCGCAGCTGGTACCACCAACTAGTTTGGTAAACGATGAGAAACGAATACCCTCTGAGTATTGAGTTTCCCGACACATACTTATGTGTCCCCATCTTCCTATTCCACCACCCCATCTACCTTAGACTATACTCTCGATGAGAATTAAGCTTAATCCCTTCGAGAGAAAACTTTCTTTACATTTAAATTGAATAGCTTTATATTTACTTTATATTCAAATGAAAAGGTTAATAGTATAGATAGAATATGTTTATATTTAAATTTACACTGGTGCAAAATGTTCACAATATAGATTGAGCATGTTTTCATTTACACTTACACTGGTTGAAAAGCTTGAAACTTCCATTAATTTTAAAGTGAATATGTTTACATAGACATTAACGCTGGTTTGTAAATGTAGATATTATAATTAGGATGTACATCATATCTTTCATCTTTCCTTCCGTGCTCCATATTGATCTTGGGACTACCTATGCTTTTAGTTCTCTTTAAGAAACTAGCAATGAAGCAGTCACCAGCCCCTGCAGTGGTGGCTCATGAAATCATCATTCTATATGCTGAGGCTGCCAGCCTCAAATGACTTGGACATCCACTAGCAATTTTCACATATTAATATTCACATGGCATTATATACATATTAGTTCACATGTTAGTAATGAAAATATAGAATGTAAAATATACAACTTACGCCAATCTTGGCTCACAGACTGTTTGCTCAGAGGAATAAAGTTAAGGCACTAGCAGATGCCTTTTTACACGTTTCTGGGGTGTTGTTATGTTAACAAGGAATTCCCACTATGACTCAGAGTTTTCAGTTCCTCAGATCCCGGTTTTCCTTATTATAATGATAGAGCTTTCCTGGACTGTTTAAGTCCTTTAAAATACTCCAACAAAAGTCCGGTTTGATAAATGGAAGTCTGATTCTCACAGTCTTTACTCTGGCAAGGTCTGGTTGTCGTCTTGGCAAGCGATTATCCCAGTGAACTAGACTTGCACAAATTGTCAGATTATATTGTAGATTTTCTGCCCCCGCTTTTCCGGGCTGTTGGGACAAACGCCCAATCAACGCAGTTGTTATTCGCGCCTCAAAGTATCAGCCAATCATATTTGAACGTTTACATTTATGGCACTTTATGATGAAATATTTTGCATGACTCACCTAGTGCAAAATTTCAAACGTTACGTTTGTAAAATTGGGCTGTAAACATCCGATTATTACTTGGTCAAGCTACGTCTCTCACACTTCAACATGTCCTCCCAGAAAGGGGGATTATTTAACTTGCCTTTCCCACGTAATTCAACCTTCGTTATCAGACAATGACTCGGCGCAATTCGGCCGTCTTGTCTGGACATTTCGTGGTTTATCCGCACCTCCAATGTGCAAGTCTATTATTCTGTAGAATTGTAATAGGTTACTCCCATCTTGTGCAAACACCGTCATTCGCCTTTCACCTGGGATCAAATGTGAGACCGTCACGTTTTCTGTGATCCAATTAGTCCCTCAGGGATGGATCGGCGAATTGAAGTGTGAAAGTTATGTAAACATTGACCTTCGGATGAGTTTTCTTGTTGACAAATAAGGGCAAGGGATAGAGAAATAACAAAATATCACTCGCACAGGAATGTAATGCAATCCATCCGGAGTGGACATGAGAGCGGACAAACCGTTTTGTTACACGAGGAATGACTGTATATGTTGTGTTCCGAGTCGCAGAGTGGGGATCGACATTTTTTGCTTACTCTACTGCGAATGGCCGCGAATAGCCGCGAGGCGTCCGCGAATGGCAAAAGATGAGTTACACTTTATCTAGTACGAATAATCGAATCCGCGAATACGGAACACGCGAATACCGAGGAATTACTGTGTATGTTGAGTTCGGAGTCGCAGCAGAATGGTGATCTGATCCCTCCTTTTAAGATGGCTGATGAAGTCATTGAAATAAAGACTGGCCGTATGTCTATAAACCTCTCTCCCGGTGTGTCCCATGACCCATTTGTTCAGCTAAGTTTCTTTGTGCGTTGTTCGTATGAGATATTTGGCTGTTTGGATAATTGTTACTCTGTGGGGTTGTTCCTGTCTTGTTCCTTTCTTTGCTAAAGTGTCTGCTCTGTCATTACCAGACGTATTTGAATGTCCAGGGACTAATTGCATAATCATTCTGATGCCATAGGAAGTGATAAGCTGATCAGCATATAGGACTATTGTGTTTAATTCAGGCCTACAATGTCCACCGCCTGCTAGAGCTTAAAGGGCAGACATTGAGTCAATAAAATTGGCGATGTTTTGGGCTTTTATTCTTTTAATTTACACTGTGTGTTACTTGGACATATATTTAATCTGTCTCACGTTGTTGAATTTATATTATGTCCTTTCTGTTCTTGTTTTCACTTCTGTGTTACATCTTGTAGTCCCCGTTATAGATCTCAGATCAGGATTTTTCAACCTGTGGTCCACGGAACCCTTGGGGGGGGGGGGGGGGGGGGGGGGGGGGGGGAGATGCGGCGGTCTGTGAATGGATTCTACGTGGTCCGTGTACATAACCTAACAATTTGAATTTTTATTTTTATTAATCTGTTTACACATTTTTGCATTGAAGGAAATATACTACTCGTCAAAAGTCAAGGGCCACCCTATTATTTTCAATACACTTTTATATAAGCGCATAGAATGATTAAATGAAGGAAGTTTTTAATAAAAATGGGTGCAATATCTTCCTCTGACAGTCCTCTATGCACGTTAAGCATAAAAACAACTCACCGACAACCATGGTGATCACATGCAATTTGGTTTGCTGACCATAAATTCACATTGTTAATCTGTTTTTTTTTTCAAACTTCCGTACAACCAAACAGATGAAGTAATCGTGCTGATTGACATTCCACATGCAATGGCGACTTTTCGTGAACAGAGTTCACTCTTAATTTGTTTTACAATCAGCAGACTTAGGGTAGTTTCATCACTTGCAAAAACCATGCCACCGAGAAGAAGTCTTGACACCTTACAAAGAATGAGGGCTATAGCGTGGGTTGAAAGTGATTTATCTGTCCGTGAGGTTGCTAGACGGCTTGCAGTATCACAATCTACTATCCAAAGAATTTTGGAGAGATTTCAGGCCACAGGAAGTGTGGAGGATAGCCACCGGCCAGGTCGCCCTAGATGCACCAATAGACATGATGACCGGTACCTCTTGTTGTCAGCCCTGCGCCATCGAACAGTGACTTGTTCCACTCTAAGATGTCAGCTGAGACAAACTGTAAACGTTAATGTCAGTCAAAGCACCATTCGCAGACGTTTACATGAATTTGGACTGGCTGCTCGACGTCCTGCAGTCAGAATCCCTCTTACTCCAGCTCATCGCAGAGCCCGTGTTGCTTGGTGTCGCGAGCACATCCGATGGACAAGGCAACAATGGAGTCAAGTTCTCTTCACTGATGAATCTCGCTTCACTGTGTCATTCAATGATGGCAGGATTCGAGTTTGGAGACAACCAGGAGAGCGATTTACTGATGACACAATTCGAGAGGTGGATCGTTATGGTAGGGGTTCTGTCATTGTCTGGGGAGGCTTCTACAGACACGGCAGGACTTCACTCTACATCATCCAAGGCAACTTGACCGGCCCATGATACCAGAACGAAATCTTGAGACCAATTGTTCAGCCTGCTCTGGATGCCATAGGTGGTAATGCCATCCTCCAAGGTGATAACGTTCGACCCCATCGAGCTCGTGTGGTGAATGAGTTTATTCAGTAACATGGGATCATCAGGATGGCGTGGCCAGCTCATTCACCTGACCTTTCTCCGATTGAGCACCTCTGAGATGTCGTTGGTCGAAGATTGTCAACAAATCACCCCCTGCCAATGGATGTTGCACAGCTGACTGCATTTCTGCTTCAGGAATGGCAAGCTGTTCCTCAGGATACTCTTCGGACCCTTGTGGACTCGATGCGTCTACGCTGTCTTGAATGCCTTGCTGCGAACGGTGGTCATACCCGATTTTGAAATGTCTATTTGTCCAATATCTATTGTGTGACTTTTGAAAAGGTGGGTGACACACTTCACAGCTTTATTGCGTTTAAATGTGTGTTTCCATTTCTTTACGTGACATGTCAATTTGATATTCAATAAATGCCGTTTTAACTGATACCAATTACGTTTATATCAGATTTGTTTTATGGTTTCAACCAAGGTTTTTCTAAATGGCCCTTGACTTTTGACGAGTAGTATATATATTCCTGTTACAGATTGTTTTCTGTACAGATTGTTTTCTGTATTTCAGTAGGACTTTATGTAAGTGTAATGATTTTTCTTTTAAGAAAATGTATTATTTGTATGCACACTTTTTGATTATGCATCTATGTACATTTTGTTCCAAGAAGTGGTCAGTATCTTTGACCTTCCAATCAAAGGAGTCCGTTGCGTCACTGGACAATCAAGAAGGTAGTGGCAAAAGAGAAATTAATAACCTCTGGCTTAGATAATGTATAACGCTAGGGTGCATGGAAATGGGTCGTGGACGTCTTGCTGGGTCAAAGGGTGTGACCTGCCTTCCAAACACAAAGTCTTCATCAAGGTCAAAGGCACAAAAACTGGAGAGAAAGAAAAGTGAGAACTGATCTAAATTCGTAAACAAATATTGTTTTAAAATATATAAACTCAAGCTAATGTACTCGACGTTGCAGCGTGTACAAAACTCAGCTAATTCAACTGTGAACTGAATCACGCACTCCTGTGTTGGATGTTATAACTATTCACCTACTAGGAAATGCATTCTCTCCAATTTGGGAACTATTTCTCTTCTGGCGAATTCAGGCGAATTCCATTCCAAGGTTAGTCGCAGATATTTGTTGACATTTTCACGATTGATCTTGTCTAAGTCTGCTCTCTGGGCTGCGAAGAGAAAAATAATAATGAGCTGCCTGGTGTTAATCTAATAGGAATTGTGTTGAATATTTTTGCTTACATGATACGATAACAGGTAAAGGTAAAGATAGGCCCATAGCTGATACTGCTGTAGGCGAGCGAGGTGTTAGAGACTTAACCATACTAGGTCCAGCTTCGAGAGATCAGTTTCCTTCCTCGCTGCCTTAGCCTACCCTAACTCAAGAGCAAAGTCGGGTACCAATTTAAAGCCAGGTAGACTGGAGCGTGATGCCACCTAGTTTCGAACCCGGCATCTTTACCGCGAGAGGCATGCGCTCTAACCACTCTGCCATTCGGACGCTCATACCGTTCGATACATCTTGAATAAAATTAAATTTTTGCAGGATTCTCTGGAAGTTGATTCTAGCAGATGATTTGTTGCAGATGGTCCCTTAGTAGTACATGTTCACTCAAGTAATGTTAGTTTCACACATGTAGTATGTGTGTTCACAGTAAATGGCCGCAAATGTGTTCACTCAGGTAGTATAAGTTTATAAACTAATAAAACGGTATTGAATCAGTTTTACAAGTAACAGTTAATGACAGATGTCAGCTACCAGATAGGATTGTTTAGTTGTGTTAGTACTTGTTGTGTTGTTAATGACAGATGTCAGCTACCAGATAGGATTGTTTAGTTGTGTTAGTACTTGTTGTGTTGTTAATGACAGATGTCAGCTACCAGATAGGATTGTTTAGTTGTGTTAGTACTTGTTGTGTTGTTAATGACAGATGTCAGCTACCAGATAGGATTGTTTAGTTGTGTTAGTACTTGTTGTGTGGTTAATGACAGATGTCAGCTACCAGATAGGATTGTTTAGTTGTGTTAGTACTTGTTGTGTTGTTAATGACAGATGTCAGCTACCAGATAGGATTGTTTAGTTGTGTTAGTACTTGTTGTGTTGTTAATGACAGATGTCAGCTACCAGATAGGATTGTTTAGTTGTGTTAGTACTTGTTGTGTTGTTAATGACAGATGTCAGCTACCAGATAGGATTGTTTAGTTGTGTTAGTACTTGTTGTGTTGTTAATGACAGATGTCAGCTACCAGATAGGAGTGTTTAGTTGTGTTAGTACTTGTTGTGTTGTTAATGACAGATGTCAGCTACCAGATAGGATTGTTTAGTTGTGTTAGTACTTGTTGTGTTGTTAATGACAGATGTCAGCTACCAGATAGGATTGTTTAGTTGTGTTAGTACTTGTTGTGTTGTTAATGACAGATGTCAGCTACCAGATAGGATTGTTTAGTTGTGTTAGTACTTGTTGTGTTGTTAATGACAGATGTCAGCTACCAGATAGGATTGTTTAGTTGTGTTAGTACTTGTTGTGTTGTTAATGACAGATGTCAGCTACCAGATAGGATTGTTTAGTTGTGTTAGTACTTGTTGTGTTGTTAATGACAGATGTCAGCTACCAGATAGGATTGTTTAGTTGTGTTAGTACTTGTTGTGTTGTTAATGACAGATGTCAGCTACCAGATAGGATTGTTTAGTTTTGTTAGTACTTGTTGTGTTGTTAATGACAGATGTCAGCTACCAGATAGGATTGTTTAGTTGTGTTAGTACTTGTTGTGTTGTTAATGACAGATGTCAGCTACCAGATAGGATTGTTTAGTTGTGTTAGTACTTGTTGTGTTGTTAATGACAGATGTCAGCTACCAGATAGGATTGTTTAGTTGTGTTAGTACTTGTTGTGTTGTTAATGACAGATGTCAGCTACCAGATAGGATTGTTTAGTTGTGTTAGTACTTGTTGTGTTGTTAATGACAGATGTCAGCTACCAGATAGGATTGTTTAGTTGTGTTAGTACTTGTTGTGTTGTTAATGACAGATGTCAGCTACCAGATAGGATTGTTTAGTTGTGTTAGTACTTGTTGTGTTGTTAATGACAGATGTCAGCTACCAGATAGGATTGTTTAGTTGTGTTAGTACTTGTTGTGTTGTTAATGACAGATGTCAGCTACCAGATAGGATTGTTTAGTTGTGTTAGTACTTGTTGTGTTGTTGTTAATGACAGATGTCAGCTACCAGATAGGATTGTTTAGTTGTGTTAGTACTTGTTGTGTTGTTAATGACAGATGTCAGCTACCAGATAGGATTGTTTAGTTGTGTTAGTACTTGTTGTGTTGTTAATGACAGATGTCAGCTACCAGATAGGATTGGTTGGTTGTGTTAGTACTTATTGTGTTGTTAATGACAGATGTCAGCTACCAGATAGGATTGTTTAGTTGTGTTAGTACTTGTTGTGTTGTTAATGACAGATGTCAGCTACCAGATAGGATTGTTTAGTTGTGTTAGTACTTGTTGTGTTGTTAATGACAGATGTCAGCTACCAGATAGGATTGTTTAGTTGTGTTAGTACTTGTTGTGTTGTTAATGACAGATGTCAGCTACCAGATAGGATTGTTTAGTTGTGTTAATGACAGATGTCAGCTACCAGATAGGATTGTTTAGTTGTGTTAGTACTTGTTGTGTTGTTAATGACAGATGTCAGCTACCAGATAGGATTGTTTAGTTGTGTTAGTACTTGTTGTGTTGTTAATGACAGATGTCAGCTACCAGATAGGATTGTTTAGTTGTGTTAGTACTTGTTGTGTTGTTAATGACAGATGTCAGCTACCAGATAGGATTGTTTAGTTGTGTTAGTACTTGTTGTGTTGTTAATGACAGATGTCAGCTACCAGATAGGATTGTTTAGTTGTGTTAGTACTTGTTGTGTTGTTAATGACAGATGTCAGCTACCAGATAGGATTGTTTAGTTGTGTTAGTACTTGTTGTGTTGTTAATGACAGATGTCAGCTACCAGATAGGATTGTTTAGTTGTGTTAGTACTTGTTGTGTTGTTAATGACAGATGTCAGCTACCAGATAGGATTGTTTAGTTGTGTTAGTACTTGTTGTGTTGTTAATGACAGATGTCAGCTACCAGATAGGATTGTTTAGTTGTGTTAGTACTTGTTGTGTTGTTAATGACAGATGTCAGCTACCAGATAGGATTGTTTAGTTGTGTTAGTACTTGTTGTGTTGTTAATGACAGATGTCAGCTACCAGATAGGATTGTTTTAGTTGTGTTAGTACTTGTTGTGTTGTTAATGACAGATGTCAGCTACCAGATAGGATTGTTTAGTTGTGTTAGTACTTGTTGTGTTGTTAATGACAGATGTCAGCTACCAGATAGGATTGTTTAGTTGTGTTAGTACTTGTTGTGTTGTTAATGACAGATGTCAGCTACCAGATAGGATTGGTTAGTTGTGTTAGTACTTGTTGTGTTGTTAATGACAGATGTCAGCTACCAGATAGGATTGTTTAGTTGTGTTAGTACTTGTTGTGTTGTTAATGACAGATGTCAGCTACCAGATAGGATTGTTTAGTTGTGTTAGTACTTGTTGTGTTGTTAATGACAGATGTCAGCTACCAGATAGGATTGTTTAGTTGTGTTAGTACTTTGTTGTGTTGTTAATGACAGATGTCAGCTACCAGATAGGATTGTTTAGTTGTGTTAGTACTTGTTGTCGTAGTTAATGACAGATGTCAGCTACCAGATAGGATTGTTTAGTTGTGTTAGTACCTGTTGTGTTGTTAATGACAGATGTCAGCTACCAGATAGGATTGTTTAGCTCTGGTTCATTCTTTGCATTTGTCCTCCACAGTTCTCCGCTAAGGTTGTTTTTCGTTGCCTCTTTTCGCTTTCTCTTCAGGAGGTTTATAGCATATCAGTTCTTAGGATGGCATCAGGGTCTCTCGATGACCTTGCCAACAACAACTCAGCAATCTAACTGACCATTAAGGTGTTGCATGTCCTCTTTGGTTTGCTGCGAGAAATTAAGTTCTCGGTTTGGTGATTGGATTGCGGAGCCAAAAAGGACAGGAAAATTAAGGCAAGAAATAGATTGAAAACAAAAGACACTTTCAAGTAAACAGGAACTACACATCAAAACTCAACTCCGACAACTGACTATAGACCTGACAGTTTTATAAATATATAGGCAGTAAAAGAAAGCACTCAGTCCTCTAACAACGAAACAAAAGCGTAAAGCAAGAGAGACAGATCATCACTGACACATCAAATAAAACAGGACAATGGAAGAATCCAATGAACGAATAACTCATTACAGTTTTAGAGGTCATACGACCAATCATCAGGCAACAAAAGTCATAAATCAGCTAAGGAAGGTGACACTATCGGCAGACGCGAGAGGTAAACCCACAAACTGAAACCAACCAAACACACGCATGCAATCTACACATTTCTGCTCAGTTAACTTTTATGGACGTGTCCTTTTCATTTCTAACTACCGCTCGAACACAGTCATATTAGCTGTTGAAATAAAAGTGACCAAACACACCTTGCAAAAAATACAATTAAATACACAAAATTGAATAAGCAACAATGCTAGCAAAAAACGCACGCTTTCGCTGACGACTTCAGACAACCAGCTCACTGTCCGTTACACGATTAGCCATTCTCAGGGCTTACAAAACAATGCTAGCAAAAAAAAAAAAAAAAAAAAAACGACTGAGATAACAGTCTAGCGGTCTAAATGTAATAGCAATTAGCAAAACAAAACTCTTCAATATAAGCGAAAGATCACACATCTGGTCAGATTGGACTGACATCGGAAATAAATACTTAACCAATTGATACTGTAAGCAGTAGCTGAATCCGTCACTAGAGCGACAAGAAAATTACAAACAACAACACACCTGGGAACTGTAGAACTACAACATCGTGAAGATGAAGTAATAAATGCTAGAGACACTGGAGCGAGGGGAAGAAATAATTGAAAAACACTTTACAGACACTTGTTCACGTACTAAATTAATAATTTAAATAATTCTCTGCCCGTTCAATTATTGACTAGTTAGGGGAGGTAGCATTGTGGTACTTTACAGGGCAAACAAATCTATATTTTGAAAACAATATCAAACTAAAATAAAACATGTTTCAAACTTTGTAACTTGTATACATTCTTATTATAAACAATTCTGTATTAGTAATAACCATATTTGTTTCATCAGTACTGCAGTTGTGTTATATTTTCCGTTATAAATATTCTTTTATTTTTTCTCAATGCACGATATCAAAAACTTTTAAAGATGTTCAAACCTTGATGCACATGTTTAAAGTATTGAACACTTATCTGTTCTGCTACTTCTTACTTACTTACTTAGTCGTTCCCCTTCTAAAACCGTGAGGTGTAGAGATTTGGAAGAGAGAGAGCGCAGACCATTCTATCAGCGTCTTCTTCTGGCCTGGTTCCATTCTAGTCCTCGGTCCTTCAAAGATTGTCTAATGTTGTCCTCCCAGCGGACTCTGGGTCGTCCTGGAGGTCTGGATCCCTGGCTCTTTGTTTCCCATGCTTGTCGTGGTAGCCGATCTTCTCCCATTCTGCAGACATGGCCAAACCATCTTAGTTGGGACTGTTTTACTTGGGTCTGCAGGGGGTGGCATTTTAGGTCTTGATGTATCGTCTGGTTGCGGACCATGTCTCTTCTTGTTACTTCAACCACCTTCCT
Source organism: Oreohelix idahoensis (assembly GCA_024509875.1). Classification (NCBI taxonomy): domain Eukaryota; kingdom Metazoa; phylum Mollusca; class Gastropoda; order Stylommatophora; family Oreohelicidae; genus Oreohelix; species Oreohelix idahoensis. The sequence goes on from JAMPIV010008403.1 coordinate 352,229, forward strand.
CAGATACCTCATTTCTGAGGTTTAAATCTGGTTTTTATGGGTTGTAGTCATTGCCCAAGACTCGCATCCATATGTCAAGACTGGGACATAGGTGGAGCGGTATACAGCCATCTTCGTTTTCTTACCAACCTCTCTCTTGCTGAGGAATCCTCGATTTATGGCCTGAAAAAGTCTCCCAGCTGCTGCTTTTCGAGTGGCCAACTCTTCTTTGATGCCTCCCTTTCGGTCTATAATAGCTCCGAGGATTATTTTAAAGTGAGTCGACCTGCTCCAGGACCTGTTCTCCCCAACTTAATCTGATGTTTTCTTTCCTTCTCGTGATATCACCATGGATTTTGTTTTAGAGCTGCTTATGACCATCCCTCTCTTCTCCAGCTCTTCCTTCCAGACTTGCAGGTTGGATTGGAGATGTGCCTCTGATTTAGCAATCAGGGCAACATCATCAGCAAATGCCAGCTCCGAAAAATAGACCTGTCTCATCTTCCAGTACCCCACTGAATACTTTCTTGTTCTCTCCTTACATGCCTTGATGACATCGTCCATAAGGAGTATGAAAGATGGGTAAGGTCGGCTACTCTCATGATAATAATATCCTCATCAATCAATACTTATTCCTTGTAAATGTGGCACAACACAATGTTCATCAGCCAAACTAGTGCTTCTTCATTAAACAGAAAATTCCTTAAATATTTTACAGTCCAGGTTATCTCTTTAACGAAGAGTTGAACTTACTTTTAAACTATATAAATAAATAAATAAAAACAGAAAAACAGAATACAGGATGTGACTGTGTTCCCAAGTAGCTAGCATCTTGCTACTCATGGGAAGTTGATCGGTAATCAAAATCGTATACAAAAAAGACGTCATTATGTTTACTTCTTATTATTTGGTTTCGGTGTTTATGACTTTTTCAAAGCAGGGCATCTATTTCAAATATTAACCATTAACCTGGATCTGTCGGTTATATCAGAAGGCAATTTGTAATGTGTGATATATTTCCTGATCATGTAAGAGTTTACGTAATGTGTGAAATATTTTTCTGATTATGTAAGAGTTATGTAATGTGTGATATGTTTCCAGATTTGTGTAAGAGTTATGTAATGTGTGGGTATATTTCCTGAGTAATGTAAGGATTATGTAATGTGTGTTATGTCCTAATTATGTAAGAGTTATGTAATGTGTGATATATTTCTGATTTTGTAAGAGTTATGTAATGCTTGATATATTTCCTGATTATGTAAGAGGTATGTGTCATGTGTGATATATTTCCTGATTATTTAAGAGTTATATAATGTGTGATTTATGTCGTAATTATGTAACAGTTTATGTAATGTGATATATTCCTAATTACGTATGAGAGTTATGTAATGTGTGATATATTTCCTGATTATGTAAATCATTTTGTATTGTGTGATATATTTCCTGATTATGTAAGAGTTATGTAATGTGGGGATAATATTTCCTGATTATATAAGAGTTTATGTATATTGTGATATATTTCCTGATTATGTAAGAATTATGTAATGTGTGATAAATTTCATGGATTATGTAAGAGTTATGTAATGCGTGATATATTTCACGATTACGTAAGAGTTATGTAATGTAGGGATAAATTTGCTGATTATATAACAGTTATGTAATTTGTGATATATTTCCTGATTATGTAAGAATTATGTAATGTGTTATATATTTTCTGATTATGTAAGAGGTATGTGATGTGTGATATACATGCTTTTCCATGTGCTTATGTAAGAGTTATGTAATGTGTTATATATTTACTGATTATGTAAAGAGTTATGTAATGTGTTGTTAATGTTGTTATATTTTCTGATTATTTAAGAGTATG